>CM033740.1:27189281-27688523 GCA_019671005.1 Hibiscus mutabilis | reverse complement strand
TATGTGATAACTTGTATTGCTTGAGTGTTGCTGCCACGTACACCTTGTACATGAAGATATGGACTGATTTATGTGATAACTTGTATTGCTCGAGTGTTGCTGCCATGTACACCTTGTACATGAAAATATGGATTGTTTTATGTGATAACTTGTATTGCTTGAGTGTTGCTGCCATCTACACCTTGTACATGAAAATATGGACTGTTTTATGTGATTAACATGTATTGCTTGAGTGTTGCTGCCCTATATACCTTGTACATTAAATTATGAGCTGTCTTGAAATGTTGAAATGTATAAACATGTAAAATGGACAGATTTGAATAAATTAGAGGTCATCATGGACTGTTTTGCATTACAAGAGGGTATAAACATGTATAATGGACAGCTAAGTAATAAGGCTTAAATTAAAGAAAGTAAACAAGCAATAATTAAGGCTTAAGGCTTACATGCTACTTAAAATGTATACTTGTACATTTGATAAACTTGACACATGAAATGCTATTCGAAATGGACTTATACTCTCACTTGAATCAATGCGTATAACTTGTGAAATATCTTGAGTAATATACTTGAAATAAATTGTGATTATGTTACTTGACTTGGAAATGTTGTGATTTGCTTAAACATGCTATTGATTGACTTGAAATGAGTGAAGATTGAATTGTGATCTATGATTTTGCTTGTCATGCTATCTTGCTATTCGAATGATACTAGAAAATGTTTACTTGATAAGCTTACCATGCTGCTTGATTTCTTGACAAATTGGTTACCTAAAAATTGCTTGCCTTGATAGTTGATTGCCATAAGTATGATGATACACGAGTTCATGATTTTTGCTTGATTTGAAATGCTATAAATCTTGTTAAGGCTACTTGATTAATGGAGACATGACATAATAATTGGTTAGAACTAGTACTACCTCACTAAGTACATATCACTCTTGTTTCGTATATTCCCAAACCATAGGCGAGGTGCTTCAAGGTGAATTACTTGATCCCGAAGTCAGATTTCCTGAGCTTGAAGTAAGACACAAGCAAAAGCATAAGTATGAATTCCATACTTGTTTGTAATGCTCCTAGTGGTTGGTGGCACCTAGTCTTGCATATAGTAAGCTAGGACATGCATTATGTTACTTGAAAGTTGTATAGATGAACTTGAGTTAGCCTATAATGTTACGAAAGCTTAAATGCTAAAGTTGGAGTATGTAATGACATAATTCTCATGTAGATTAAATGGATTAAGCTACGCATATGTTATGAGTTTAAATTGAGTATGTCCTAGTCAAGTATGCTAGTCGAAATGCCTTGGATGAACATATAAATGCTTGAACAAATATTTTAGATAATTTATGTATACATGAACTTGAATTGTCAAATGGATAAAGAATGAAACCATGCATGCTACTTGAAGTATGATTCGAATAAATGCTCTCATGAACTCGATTTACTGCGAGTATATGGAAATTGAAATGAAATGTACACATTCTTGCCTAATGCTATACATGACATTAAGACTCGATGAATGAGAAAACTGTTTTATGATATGCTAGAACTTGCTATTGCCGAATAGGAAGGGATCAAATGTACATGATTTGCTTGTTCACATGCCTAAGTAGTAGTTAACCTTGAATTACCTACAATGTCTATGAAATATGATATGCTTGCTTGAAATATGTTCGATTTCATGTACATACGATCGTGTTTAGTTAATCTTACATGTCTTGAATGGAATGAGATTGAGTTAAAATGAAACATGCTAGTCTAGGTATGCTAATTGAAAGCTTTATATGATCGTATGAATGTAGATTTGAAAATGAATAATCTAAGTGGTAACCCTAAATGAATAATAAGATGGCCATGCTTGTATACTTGATTGTGAATGCCTTATTAGTTAAGAATGCCATTTGAATGCTAAATATGCCTACATGACTAAGTAGTTATTAATTTTTGAATGTTACTTGAAAATGTCTAATCAAGGGTTGGCATATAATGAACAAGAATGATAAATCTATCTTGCTTATATGATCGATTGTAATTGTCTAAGTTGCTTGCTTGCTAGACACTCAACTCGTCTATTAGGGATGAGTTCTTGAAATTTTTAAATTATTCGTGTTTTTAATGTTCCCCGTAATGCTCCTCAGCCAATTTACTACTAAATCGGGTGGGGGTGTTACAATAAGTATATATATGTGTCTAATGAATGTTCAAAGTAATTGACCTGGACTATTTTGTTATTCGAATGTCTTGTGAAAGAATATAGTCTCTTGTGTAAACATACCTTGTTGTAGTATTTTTATAAGCTTGAATGGTAAATGCCGAAAGGTAAGGGTGGCATATGCTTGCTTGGAATCAAGGTTTGTGCAATGGAGCATGATTTGTAAGTTATGCATGAAATGATATATGTAATCAAGTTAATGAACAATGAAATGAAAATGAAAACTTGTTTGCTTTGTGGTTTCGAATGTTGATTGTTTGATGATGTTAATTAAAATTTTTGGTAACCTAATATATCCTGTAAATAAAAGATATGATTGCTTATATGATAAGTAATGATTGTTTGGCTACTAGTTAGTTAAGTAACTCAACTAATAGGGATGAGTTAGCCTATCCTTGCCTTGTTCATGCTTGTATTGTACGTTAGTAACGCTCCTGAACCGATTTGCTGCCAACCCGGGGTAGGGATGTTACATTTATTGGTAATCAGAGCTTTTTAGTCAGTTCTAGGACTCAACCGAGCTCTCTTGCATCATATAGGATACTTGTGCCACCTAGGAGACTTGTATTGAATAGCTTGTGTCTTTGCTTAACTAAAATGAATTTCTAATTATTCTATTTAAACGTAGAATGTCTGAAAAAGGCTCGCTCGAGACGATGAAAGTCCCGTAGGCTTCTCAAATGAAAGAGAAAGTGTGAGGATGGAGCAGAATCCTCCACAGCAACGAGTTGAACCTAGAGTTCAAGTTGCTGCTCAATAGGAAGCTCTTGCTATAAATCTTGTGCAGCAGGAATGTCTCCTGAGCATGAAGGAGATGTTCGATCATCTTGTAACTACCTTGAAATGAGACCATTCTATCCCTCCTCCTGTAGCTACTTCAACTAGAGCCCCGATTGACAAACTAACTCAACACCGGGCTTATACCTTTACCAGTACTGATGAAGCCAATCCCAAAATAGCTGAGTATTGGTTAGAGGCCACTACTTGAATCCTGACCAAACAACTGCCATGTTCTGATGAACACAAACTCGAATGTGCTATAGCCATGTTGGCAGACGAAGCTCTGAGCTGGCGGGAAACCACTACACTGACTGCTCCTGCTGAAGCTGTAACTTGTAAATTCTTCCTTAAGGAATTCAAAAAGAAATACATTAGTGAACAATACCTGGCCAAGCGTTGGAAGTGTTTCTTGTACCTCAAGCAAGGTGGCCGACCTATCGAATAGTACGTGAGTGACTTCTGCAAGTATTGCAAATACGAGTCGAAATACATCAAGACTGATGCTGAAAAGTGTAGGATGTTTATCGATGGATTGAATGATGAATTAAGTCCATTATTCACTGCCCTGGATATCACTGACTTCCAAAATCTGGTGAACCGGGCCATTGCAATCGAGGCAAAGTTGAAAGCCTCTGAGAAACGCAAAAGCGGAAATTCCTAGAAAGAAAAGCGATCCAGGAATGATGACAAGCCTCACTGGCAGTCAAAGAAGTCCAAATATTCTAAGGATCACTCTTCGAATTACACTCTTGCTCAAAAAAGCAACTATATACCGAGACCCCAATCGGTAACTAAGCTTTCAGTCTTGATCATCTCTGTTGATAGTACGAGGAATTCCGATAAAGCTGTTCAATATCCTACTTGCAAGTTTTTCCAAAAACACCACACTGGTCAGTGTAGAACTCAATAGAACCTATATTACTTATTTGGAGCCTCTGATCACTATATCAGGGATTTTCCTCAGAATCCTAACAAGGTTTCGAATCGAACTCCTGCAAATGCTAGCTCAACTCCTTCCATCCGAAACAAATGTCCCAGACAAGCTCAGTTTGGAAATCAAGGGAAAGGCAAAGGACAACATTCGAATGCCCCTACTCACCATGAATCTCGATCTCCTGCTCGAATCTATCATATACGGGGAAAAGAAGATGAAGCATCACCCGAGGTTATAGCAGGTACCGTTGAGTTAAATTCGACTCCTGTTTATGCTTTAATAGACTCAGGATTCACTCATTCTTTTGTATGCTCAACCTTGATTGAAAAGTTGAACTTAAAGCTTAAAATTATAAAACAAATCCTTGTAGTTTCGAACCCTATAGAGGGAATTACAAACATAAGCCTTATTTGTAGAAACTATCCCCTATTCATACGAAATGTACCCTTTCTTGTTAATCTATATGTACTACCAACTTGTGAGTTCGATCTAGTACTGGGACTAGATTGGTAAAGCAAGCATGAAGCTTGGGTAGATTGCCTAAATAGGATACTTTATACCCGGGGTTTAGGAAAGGAATCAATTCTTCTAATTGACAAGAAACCTCAATCTTTGCTACTATGATCTTACAATATGAACTTGAATTTGGCTTACCTAGTGTGCCTATTGTATCTGAATATCTCGATGTTTTTCCCGAGGAACTCCCTGGTCTCCCTCCAACCAGAGAAGTATAGTTCGGGATCGATGTCCAACCTGGAATAACTTCGGTGTCCATCACACCTTATCGAATGGCACCTGTTGAGTTGAAAGAACTCAATAAGCAACTCCAAGAGCTACAAGACAAGGGTTTCATTAGGCCTAGCTCGTCTCCCTGGGGTGCTCCAGTCTTGTTCGTGAAGAAGAAAGATGGGACTATGAGACTCTGTATTGACTACAGATAATTGAACAAGCATACTTTTAAAAATCGATATCCTCTCCCAAGGATTGAAGATCTTTTCGATCAAATCAAGGATGCTGCAGTATTCTCAAAGATCGATCTACGATCGGGATACTACCAAATGAGGGTAAAAGAAGAAGATGTACCCAAGACAACCTTTCGTACTCGATATGGCCATTTTGAATTCCTTGTAATACCATTCGGATTAACGAATACTCCAGCTGCTTTCATGGATCTCATGAACCGTGTATTCAAGCCCTATCTTGACAAGTTCATGGTCATTTTTATTGGTGACATTCTAGTGTATTCTCGGAATAAGGAAGAACATTCTGAACACCTTCGATTTGTATTGCAAACCCTCCAAGAACATCAATTGTTTGAGAGTTCTCTAAATGCAAATTTTGGCTATCGAAAGTGTCGTTTCTTGGACATGTTATCTCGGCAGAAGGGATTAAAGTAGACCCGAGCAAAATTCAATCCATCCTGGATTGGAGACCTCCGAGGAATGTTGGCGAGGTCAGAAGCTTTCTCGGTTTAGCCGGGTATTATCAATGTTTTGTCAAGGGATTCTCATCCATTGTCGTAAGTTTAACTAAGCTAACTCACAAAGATACACCCTTTGTTTGGTCAGAGAACCAACAGCGAAGCTTTGATCAACTTAAACAAGCCCTAACTCATGCTCCAGTTTTCATCCAACCATTATCGGGCAAGGAGCACACTATTTACAGTGATGCATCTCATTTGGGACTAGGATGTGTCCTAATGCAAGATGGAAATGTGGTAGCTTACGTTTCAAGACAACTAAAACCACACGAGTCAAACTACCCTACACATGATCTAGAATTGGTAGCTATCATGTTTTCACTCAAAGTCTGGAGACATTACTTGTACGGGGAGAAATGCAACCTGTTCACAGACCACAAGAGCCTCAAATACCTCCTAACTCAGAAAGACTTGAACTTGAGGCAAAAAAGATGGCTAGAGTTACTTAAAGATTATGATTTGGTTATCGACTACCATCAAGGGAAAGCAAACGTGGTTGCTGATGCCCTTAGTCACAGACCATACTAGGGTAACTCCTCGAAATCTAAATCCTAGAATAATCCATTCGAATTAGACCTTTCTTAACTTACAAGTAACTATTTGAAAATCTTCCTTAATGATGTTTTCTATTTTTTTATAGCTTCCTTGGCTATCATTGCTCATTTTCGTTTATCCAAAGGACGAAAATTCTTGTCTGAACTTCAAGTTCAATCTAGTCTAATCTCGAGAATCAAAGAACTCCAACAAATTGATTCAGATCTTTAGAAGATCATTTCCAAACTAGACTTTGAGTCTAATTCTGACTTCTCCCTCAAGTCGAATGGACTCCTCTATTTCAAAGATAGAGTATGTGTTCCTAACAATGAAGAACTAAGACACGAGATGTTACAAGAAGCTCACCAAAGCTCTTTCTCGATTCACCCTGGATTAGTTAAGATGTACAAGGACCTAAAGCCATTATAATAGTGGCCAGGCAGGAAATCGGCTATCACAGATTTTGTTTCAAAGTCTTAACTTGTCAGAGGGTCAAAGCCGAACATCAAGTCCCTACTGGATTACTCCAACCAATCGAATTTCCTTAGTGGAAATGAGATCGGATTACAATGGACTTCATTACTATTCTTCCTTTCACTCCAAGAAAGAATGATGTTGTGTAGGTGATTGTTGATAGATTCACAAAGTCTACTCATTTCATCCATGTTCAAATGAACATGATCTTGGAAACCTTAGCCGAGCTATACATCCGTGAAGTGATTCGATTACACGGTGTGCCTACAGCTATAATCTCCGATCAAGACCCTAGATTTGCTTCCTGATTCTAGAATTCCTTGCAAAAAGCCCTTGGAACTAAAGTGCACCTTAGTATAGCCTTTCATCCTTAATCAGATGGACAATCTGAAAGAATCATCCAAGTACTTGAAGACATGCTATGTGCTTGTGTTATAGACTTCAGAAAGAACTGATCTACCCCTAGTAGAGTTTGCTTACAACAATAGCTACCAAACATCTATCCAGATGGCTCCCTTCGAAGCTTTATACGGAAGGAAGTGTAGAACTCCCTTGCCCTTGTCTGAATTGGGAGAAAACAAAGTATTGGGACCTCAATTGCTCAGAGAAGCTGAAGAACAAGTGAAAATCATACATGATCGATTGAAACAAGCCTTTGATAGACAGAAAGCCTATGCAGACTTGAAAATGAGAGACATCCAATACAATGCTAGAGACAAGGTCATCCTGAAAGTGTCTCCTTGGAAGAAAGTCTTTCGATTTGGAAGAAAAGGGAAACTCAGTCCCCGATTCATTGGACCATTCGAAATCGTTGAAAGGATTGGTACAGTTGCTTATCGATTGCCACTCCCTAGTGAATTTGATAAGATCCACAATGTCTTTCATGTCTCCATGCTTAGAAAATATCGATCTGACCCATCCCATGTCCTTGAGCCTGAAGAAGTAGAGTTGAATCCTGACCTATCATATGAAGAAGAGCCAATACGAATACTTCACAAAGAAGTTAGAAGACTCCGAAACAAGAATATTCCCTTCGTGAAAGTGTTATGGAGGAATCATAAAATGGAAGAGGCAACTTGGGAACCTGATGCTACGATGAGAGATCAATACCCTCACTTGTTCAACTCAGGTAATTTTGAGGGTGAATTTATTTTAAGGGGAGAGAATTGTGACACCCTAAATCGGGCCTAGGAAGGTTACCTTTATCTAAGCTATTAACTAACTGAATTAGGAGCTAATCAAATCGAAAGAATTGGAAATTAATTGAGAAAGAACATTATCTAACATAATTAAAGGACTAAAATGTTATAGCCAACAAGTTAGAAGGCCAAATTAAAATGACCAAATTGAAACAAGAGTGAAACAACAAACTTGCATGTGTAATTAGACCATTATTCTATAGTGGAAAACATGTGGCAATTCATGGAATACACATGGAAAAGGGGAGGAACAAACCGACCATGTTGGTGAAAGAAAGAAGAAAATTAATGTTTCTCCATTATCATCTTCTTCAATCGAAACTAGGCTAGTGAGAGAGGGATAGAGTGTTGGATTTAGCTAATTAATTTCTTGCTCATTGATCGGGTAACTTGAGAAGAATGTAAGCATCCATTTCTTTCTTTAATCCAATTGTCATATTGAAAATAAAATTTTGTGGATTCTTGTATGCTAGATGATGTTATATTATAGAGATTTTAATCTATGATAGGAATTTGGTAATCAATGAACTTACATGATTTTGTAGAGTTGTGATATAGCCTTGAATGCTAAATCGTTTGGTGATTAAATCTCTAATTGAGTGTTGTTGATCAAATAGCTAAGAACAATGTATATGGTTGCTTGAAAATTTAGGTACTAAATTGGTATGACTTTAATGTAACTTAGCATGAAAACTGTTTTGATCACATTGTTAGTGAAGATTGTGTAAACATGCTTGATTATATAAAATGATTTGTTTTGATCACATTGGTAGGTGAATAAAACTGACCTAGACTTGTATGAGTATGTATATAAGTTGAATTAATAAGTTATAAGTACCATCCAAGTGATTATTGAAGCTAGAAACTCAAACTAGTGTAATCTGCCGAGAATACTCTATTCTTGGCAGTAACTTTGAAAAATCACTATAAATTGTACAAAGAGAATTTAAGGCTGGAAATTTTATGGATAGTGCCTTAATATGTCTAAATTCATTATTAGAAAACAGAACTGAATTCTGGATTGTAGAATGAATTGTAGAAATGAAACTCTAGGGATAGTGCAAATTGTCCAGTGGTGTAACTTGAACTGTCTTTAAGTTAAAAAATGTATTAATTGGCAAAGAATTAAAATAAAAGGTCTATATGGTTAGAAATACAATTAAGTTAGCTTTACAACGGTGTAAACCAATTGAAATTCTGACGTACAAAATGAAAGTTATGCATGCTTTAGTAAACAATGCACATGCTGCCAGACAGTAGCAGCAGCAGCCTTGATGTTTTGAAATGAATGAATTATGTATTGTTGCCTTGTTTTGAAGAAAGGAATGTATCTTGTCTTGACCTGAATTTACTTGTATGAATTGTTAGAGCAAGGAGTAAGCCTTGTGGAAGAAGAAATGAGTGGCCAAGCTAGTGGCAAACACAAAGGAGTTGGGATCCAAGACTAACTAAGCTTGGAGTATTGTGAGTGTAGTTTAATATAGGGTTAGGACATAGGTCCTAACCAAAGATGCATGTCTACTTCTTGTTATTTTATGCCATGTTAATATACTTGATTTAAGCTTGGTTGTGATGAAAAAGGGGAAGAATGGTTTAAGCTAAAACTTGAGATCTAATAGTAATATGTATGTTGTTAAACCATCTAGGAAGAAAAGTGAAAATAAATGCTTGAACCTTGATGCCTTGATTGTGATCATTTTGAATGAGTGCCTAAATGTACTTTTATGATCTAATTACTTGTTAACATGATATAAATCATGAATTAAAGATCTTGCTTGATGCCTCAGAGATGGCATATGTTATTTGCTTGCTTGAATGACAAGATTAAATTGTAAAGTGTAGAGCTAAGGCTCAATTGGGCTAAGGGTTGTGTATATGAACATGATCTTGCAATGTATCACTTGAATTGATCCTTGAATAAGTTATTGCTTGACATAAACATGTAATACTTGAATAAGTGATTCATAATTGAACAAAGCCTTGGTTGTTAGTGGTCACATCTAGAAAGGCATGCCTTAGAGTCTAGAGCTCATTGTGTCAGGGTGGACTACGGACTAGGGCTAAGGCCCCTAATTGGCGACAGGCGGAGGGTACGATTGTGTGGTCTTCGGTGATAGTAGGAGGGTTGACTAGTACTACGGTACAGTACTATGATAAATCTTGCGTACTACAGTACATCTTGTGGCGACACTTGGTTGGAGACTCGATTACCTGGACTTCTAAATACCAAAGGCATAAACTAAAGAAAACAAATGAGAAATAATTAAAGAATAAAGCTCATTTGATACTTGAATTATATGATTCTTGAATTACTTGATACTTGAATCACTTGATATGTAAGCTTGAAATACTCGAATTGCTTGACATGTAATGCTTGATTTTTGACATGAAACTCTTGAAATGATAATTGCCTATGCTTGGACCTTGTATTGTATGACTTGCTACTTGGATTACTTGACATTTATTCTTGAAATGACAAACATGTAAACTTGAACTAATATGTACTTGACTTGAATTGAAATGTGTATATTGCTTAAGTATGTTATTTGACTTGAAATGAGGATTGAACTAAGCTTGAATTCGAATTGCTTCCAACCTTGACTAGGCTCAACTTAGCTAAGTGATATATGTCTTATAAATTGGTTAGAACTAGTTGCTACCTCACTAAGTATATATCTTGTACTTATCACTCTTGTTTTCTTTCTTCCCAACCATAAGATAAAGGGTTCGATCGTTGCTTGATCCTGAAGCCTGATTTCTTGAGCTCGAAGCAAGACACACGCATAGCTAAAGTATGGTTCATACTTGTTTTGTACTCCCCTAGTTGGTGGCACTTAGTTGTATATAATGTCTTGTGCATGCATTTTGAATACTTGATCTTGTATATATGTATATGTTCTTGAATGGGCCTACTATCTTGTGAACTTGGTTATTAATATAAATCAAGTAAAGAACTTAAATTCTATGTATTATAAGTATTTGCTGAGCGTCTGGTTATGTATATATTGATTTTATCAAAGTAATTGATCTAATCTTGTGCCATTCGAATGTCTTGTGAGTTAAGATAGTCTTGTATGATCATGACATGTTATATAAGTATTTTATAATCTTGAATGGTAAATGCCAAATGGTAAGGTTGGCATATCGCTTGCTTGGAGACAAGGTATGTACAATTGAATGTTACATGTATCAAGTTAAGAAACAATGGAATGAAATGGAAGCATGATTTTCCTTAAGCTATTCGAATGATGATGATTGTATGATAATGTTAATTGAAAATTTTGGTAACCTATAATGTATGTAATTAAGATTGCTTACATGTTAAGTAATGTATGTTTGGTTACTTGTTAGTTAAGTAACTCATCTAATAGGGATGAGTTAGCCTATCCTTGCCTTGTTCATGCTTGTATTGTACGTTAGTAACGCTCCCGAACCGGTTTGCTGCCAACCCGGGTATGGGGTGTTACATACCAACTATATTAACTTATTAATAGGTCTTCATCTTATATAACCAATTATTTAAGATACCCTTAACTCAAATTGAACTATTATCAATTTGGTAACATATTTCTAAGCTATATTTTGGGATATCACACTAACAACCGGGTACACTTACAACCCACGGGGACACCAACCCTAACCCTCAGTTAGATGCTTAACCCACTAACGAGAGTTTACGGTACCATATAACTCCTCGACATCTAATGTGACTCTTTATAGTGCACTATCAATCCTATGGACGGCCAACTATATCCGATAACATTTTTAAACCACATCATCTACCCATATAATTCACAATTAACCGCATACCTCACTATTTTTATATGCATTAAACCAAATCATTTTCCAAAGCAACAAACCATGTTTTTCAACAAGTATCAATCACATACTTACATGGATCACTTACCACGTGCATCCATCATCATTTAATGATTAAAAATAGTATCTCACATACTTTAAAACATGCTTAAATAGTAGGTACCATGTAATTTAAAACAAGTGCATAAAACCATTTCGTAAAAGCACGACCGATAAAGAAAACCACTTTATACTTACTTCTTAGTTTAAACCAACGTTTCAAGATAAGTTTAAACTCCCATAAACCACCTTTAAATCATTTCAAATCTGAAATCCACATTTTCACTCTCCGACTTGCGAAACCTCAATTTGCCGATACGAAATCAAGCATCCGAAGCCTCCAAAGCTTCACCGATAGCTATAAAATCAACCTCCCCTAATTTAACCACATAATAACAGAGGATTAATGCATCATAATGTATTCAAAATCCCAGCAAAATAATTCCTCCACATTGCCTTGCTAAAAGCTATCAATTGCCATTTGAAAACAACCAAAAACACTATCACACTTCTTCCAAACTTAACTCAGCCACAATCTAACAATCTAAACCATTTATCATCATTAATTAATGTCCAAAATCAATATATTATCAATCTTATACCTCCAGCCATCATAAAACCACCACAACTCCTCAAAAACCCATATCTAGCAACCTAAACAATTAGAAATCATATAGTTTCGAGATTCCAATGTTAAAAACAACTTATCAACATTATAAAACATCCAATACATGTTTAAAATCAATCCTCAACACTAAAAAATAGATCAAATACGGATCTTCTTCAATTTCCTCAAATAAACCCAATTAAATCAATTAATCATCAAGAAAACATGAAATCAGATTATAAATCATAAATCAAGGATCAAATACTTGGTAATATCAATAAAGAACCATTCAATAGAGGAGAAAAACGAACCTTACCTCTATTGTGTGATTTCTCCCTCAATTGATTGATTAAAGCTTGAAAAACACAAGATTTCAATAAGATTTTGTAATTCAAAGATGAAGAATCATTTATAAATCAAGAGTTCAAGAAAATAGATCTCTCACCTCTGAAATTTTATGAAAACAAGAGCTGAGTAGAAGTGAGAGAAAAGTTGAGAGAAAAGTTTACGTCAAATATTAATAAAATCAATAACTACCTTTTAATATTAAAAAACCCTTTTTATTAATTAATAAAACACATGTTAAAAGTCCTTAATTGAGGAAAGAAACCACCAGCCAAAGTTTGGTAAAATAACTCCTTAAGGATTCTAAGAATTTGACCCTTTTACAAACTAGTCACCATTTAAAAATTTACATTTTTTTCACCAACCAAAATGTCACTCTTCCAATTTCAACTTTCTCAAATTGATTTCACCAATATTATCTATATATTAAATAATGATTTTTAACCATTTTCCATATTTTTAACTTACTAAAAAATATTTATTCTTGAATCCGACTAGAATCTCTAACCCAGTCCACCTGACCGTCTAACTAGCCCTTAAACCGCTAGGCCCAAAACTGGGGGATTACAATATGTATACAAATGTAGTGGACTGTTTTGGTGTACATATATGTATATAAGTATAACTGCCCTGTTTTGTGTATGCATGAACATATAGTGGATTGTTTGGGATGTATAACTATGGGTATATGATAATTAGAGGGGTAGAATGTCTATGAATGATATATGACTAAGGGATAGAATATCTAGTTAATGTGACTGACATATATAATCTTGGTGACGATATTCATCTCTAATGAATGAATTGTATTGGTTTTAATGACTTTTATTTAATTTGAGGTACATACCATGATAAGGAAGTGGGTAATGGCATGAAGGCTAGAAAGGGAAATAAATTGGGAGTATGTGAAAGTGTGGATTCAAGTATCCCGTAACTTCGAGATATCAGATGAGTGTAGTTGCATTTGTTTCGAGTGACATAGAGTCACCTCGATCTTTACTTTCATAAAATTGTTGTCTTAAATGTTCAAGTATGGATCACATATGATCATTTCGCATAAGGCACACGTAAAGCATCTGGGACTGGGTTACATACATGGCATTGAAGTTTCATGGATAAGATTGACATTGCATTTGCATCATGAATGCATTGTATGCCATATTATGATGTTTAATGACTATTGGATTGAAGTATATTTATGTATGAGCTTTGCTTTGAATTGGTATTAACCATTAATCCTTTGAAAACATAAAATACAAGAAATAACGTCAAGCTTTAAAGTTATAAGAACTCACACTCTAAGGGATAAAAGCTCACCTTATGCTATAAGATACTAAGAAAAGAACAAGTAAGATACGTGCGTCGTAAGATACTCCTCCTAACAATAAAGCATAAAAAGTTTAAGTTGCCTAAACAATGGAAGTCCTTGGACACTTTGGCATGGTCCAAAGGTATAATTCGGGACTACGGTCCATGAACTATGGCTCAAGGGTGACGACCATATATATGTGATATCTTGGTGACAGTAGGAGGAAACGGGGGAGATGATAAGGAGTTTGGCGACAGTTGGTTGGATAGATGAAAAGTTATGTTTGATATGATCTGACACTAGCAATTGCTATGTGCTTTGAGTTATGTGTAAAATGGACCAATACGGTCAAACACGAACCAATGCTTCCCATGTCCAAATATGATCCAAGGCAAATGTTATAAAAGATATGAACCGAGTTACTAAGCTTCGAATGGAAACTTTGATAAGCAATGTTATGAACTCAGATAATCTCTGTTATGATCTTTGAAAGCTTGACAACAACTTCGATAAGCCTTGATAAGACTATAGTATTGTAAGTTATGAACTCTGATAAGTTTGATAAGAAAATTCAAAAGAATTCAGTCAAAACTCTGAAAGATTTTTGAATAAGATTTGGAAGAATCTAAACCCTAATAAAGCTTCAAAAGACAAGCCTAATCTTTTTAAAGTTAAAATTTGAGTATTTTCATTGCCACTAATAAAACTTGGAATTTATTACCCTTCCTTTATATATTTATATCATTGATTATTATGTTTTCATGGTTCACTACCTCACTTAGGTTATATAAGCCCAATGCATTCATTATCATGCATTGCAGGTCGTTTAAACCCTTTATGATTCGATCGGGTGCAAACGTTGCAAGTCACATTCTAAAGCTTCTAAGTAGTACCATTGTTTTCCTAAAACTCCTAGTAGGGTGGCATCATGTTTGTAATTGCATTTAGATATTTTATAAGTCTCGGAAGTAATGCTTGAGAGCATTCGATTGGTTTGTGAAATGTGTAAAGGGCCTTTCTAATTTTTGGTGTAGTCAATTAACTAAAATTTGGTTGGATTGTTTTGCTAATGAATATGCTAAAATCATAGGTGATTGGGTAGAGTATCAATGTATTTTGAACAAGATTAAAATAGGTGTCTAAAATGCTTGTTAAGTTATGTGATGGTTGCTTAAATGGTAAAGTAAGATTTATCTAATGTTTTATTGATTGTCTTTGTGATTTAAAGCTTGGTTGCAACATTTATAATCATTTCATTTTAGGAATTTGAATGAATGTCTCTTACATATATGTGCCCTGAAGCCTTGTACATGTCTAGTTAGAATGACCTTGGTTGCTAGACATGGTTGGTCCATAAGTATATCATTGTCATGACTATTGGATTCTTTATGTTTGGTTGATCTGATTTTATTATGGACCATATGAAATCAATACTAGGAACTTGTTATGCTAGAGTTTCAAGTAAATCTCTATTTGAATGTGATTGAACATGCTTCGTTTGTTAGTGAGTCTTGTATGTTCAAAGTCTTGATCGAACCTTACTCCCTCTATGTAGTGGATCCTAGTTTAATTTCTTGTTTCGAATTGAAATGTTGTAAACCATATATCATCCTTAAATAAAAAACCTAGTATAGATAAGTTTAATCTGGCAATAATAAAGAATATTAGTAACCGAGGCAATGACTTATAAGTGACTCAATCTTGAATGAATTATTCAACTAAGTTAAAATCTTCACTTGAAACCTGTTAAATATATATAGTATGTTTTAATTGATTATTTTACTATGAAAAATTTAGTATGTAATTTTGCTAAGTATAAGAGTGACGTATTGTTTGATGAGTATATATCATATATATAAAGCTTCATGATATTAGTTGATTATTGAAAACCCTAACCTTAGTGTCATAACCAAGGTTATGCTTTTCACTTGAAACTAATGAGTATCTAATATAGACAAGTATGAAGATTTTGAGGTATATTGATAAAATGCCTTTTGATATTGGTATTGCATGCACAAACTTATTGTTCTGGCTATGAATGATTTCTGAGGTCGATAAGGAGTCATTGTTTAATTAGCATATAAATTGGTTTCATGTGTTAAGATTGAGGTTATGTATATGTGAATAGCAACTCATTTGGGTATAATAAGAGGTTTTATTGTCATCATTCTTTTGAACTATGCCCTTAAGTATAAATGAAGTTTTGAGTTATGAAAGAATTTGATAAGGTATAACTATATATTTTGAAATTGTCAATTTTACGTGTATGCACATTGAGTAGATAAATGTTCAAATAACCATAGTATTAAGACATCATTATGAGCATGGTATACTGAGTTAAAAGTATGTATATTTGGTTTTAACTTTAATACATAAAATGAAATTATTCGGATTTTAACATTTGTTTGATAGTCAAGTAAAAAAAATAAAAGAGAGAAAATTTTGTTAAGATGCCTCAAATTCTTTTGAAAGTTTTAGTTTCTGGTCACATGTTCCATGGAATATGTTTGTGGTGACATCTTCGATTCTGGTTTTCTTCTAAACTGGGTTGAGGGTGTTACAAATTGGTATCAGAGCTAGAGTTTAGTCGGTTCTGTACTAAACTGAAGCCTATTGTATGTTTGCATCCTGCATATGCCACCTAGGAGTTAAAATTCTATTCAGTATCTGTGACTTGCAACTAACATGATCTGTTTCTTCTCTGTGTTAGTAACAATTTTGTATAAGAACAATAGACTTAGCTTCTTAGTTCAAGAGAAATTCGAGGACGGATTTCTTTTAAGGGGAGAGAATTGTAATGCCCCAAAACTGGTCTAGAAGTATGTTATCAAATCGAATGCTAATAGAATTGTTTTGACTTTCTTCATGATGAAGTTAGAATTATAATTAAGTGAACTTAGGACCGGATTAAATAAATTGAAAAATGAGTGTTTAATACAAAAGGGATTTAACCGAAAACTTTGGAAACATGAGGATTGCATGTTAAAGAAATTATTGTTTGGGGTTATTACACATGTCATGGTTGTGAGAGTTCGTGTGTATAGCAAAAAATATTGTCTTCTTCCTCCCCCAAAACAACCGGACACCATATTAGAAGAATATAAGAATTTACTAAACCATTGTTGCTAGAATCTCAAAGACCTTTGGATCGTTTTTAAGAAGAAATTGAATAACCTACTAAGGAAGGTAAGAATTTCATGTACCCTCTTTTAAAGTTGAGCTATAGATTGATAATTTAGTTATATTTGCTTCATAAGCTTGTTGTTGTTAGGTTTAATTGAGTATAATCCTATGATTCAAATTGTATGCCTGAAGATGTTATTTTTTTCCTTGTGATTTTCTTTTATAGAGGAATTTGAATTGTGGACAGTTTTGAAAGCCTTTGTAAATTGATAGAATATTTAGAGTATTGAATTTGTTTAGTAATGTATTCGAATGTAGTCTTAATAAATTATGTCAAATGTGTTAGAATCTTAAACTATGGAATCTCATTGTTGTTAAAAATCGAATGAAAATGTTGGGGACTGTTTTGCTAGAAAATTTGGGGGTTGAATTGTTGTTTTATGAAACTGGAAATGGGATTGTTTTTGCTAGAAAGTTTGGGGACAATTTTGATGTTTTATGAAACTGAAATAGAGGTTGTTTTGTAACAATTAAAAGGAATATTTTGGGGGTTGTTTTGGAAATCTAAAAACAGGGGACAGTTTTGTAACACCCTCAACGTATATTCAATGATTAAATACACATTGAAAATGTTGCTAAAGTTTTTAACTGATTTCCTAACTTGAATTTTTTTTAAAACTAGTTTAGTAAAAATAACTTTTTCTCGGTTTTTCATTAAATTACAAACCTGTCTAGTGACACCTAGTTTCGACCCTGAATCGATTAAATAAATATTTTAGACAATTATTAATATAAAAATTTAATTCAGGGTATAAACTATGTGTACCACCTAGACCCTTTCTAAATTTTAAAATCGCTACGCGATTAGCATTAACTACATAGTATTTATACCAAATCTCATTGTCAAGAGTTTAAAACCATGCTATTCATCCATAATACTTAAGTTACAAGCCCATTAAAATAAATAAACTAGCTTATAGGTTTAGTAATACAAACAACTAGAATTTAAAATACGAGTACATGCCCACTAGATTAGGATGTAAGTGTACATACTATTGCTTATAAGCGATATCTCGATTTCCAAAAGTGCAGCTCCTTCTTCGATACTACTAGCCCAATCAACCTACGTGTATTACGAAACACACGCTCAGTATAACTTAGTGAGGCATAAATTTAACAACATACACAATTAACATAAATATCACAATTCCTGCAAAATGACAAGTGATTCCTTGTGCAGCTTAAACATTACATCGTTTAACATAGTAAATGGGAAACTAACTTATTTCAATGAATCATGGTTGCATGTATATATAAATATTCAAAGTCATAATATCATTCTTACTTTATCTGTAATAAATATGATAGACTTAATGGCCTATCTACTTGCATAAAAGCATTTCATGAATTATAGCCCAAAGTACAATTTTATGTGAACCTATGGTATGCAAGTCATCATGACACCGTAGTGTCTACGACGCCGTAGAGTCTGCATCGCCAAAGCAACTGAGATGAGTATGTACTTGAGGACGCTCTTTGCTCCTCATTATAGCATCTTTTTGTGCTAGTCGACACCATAGTGTCTAAACAACACCGTAGTGTCTGCAACGTCATACCATTTGTAAAACGTCGTAGTGTCTGGTTCGCACCATAGTGCTGGTTTGCAGCTGCTAAGACTCTATGAATATCCAACTATACCAAAGACTCTCACACTAGTACTCAGGCATAACAATATAATATTTTCATAGTCAATATCCAATCCAGCAATATTATTATCCATAATTCGATAATGGGTAGTTCATACCCAAAATCTAAAATCTGATTCATCTTAGATAAATCATTATGCCTTATCAATGTATCCCATATACCACTTAATTTTCATGCCATTTGCATAATTTGATCAACATACATTTTTCATTAATATCAAGGTCGACTTATCGCAAGTTGTCCTATTTGTAACATGTCATACATACATATAATGCACTCACCTGGGCTATGCAAAATACTGGGCCTCACTAAGCTAGTTCTCTACTTTTTCCTTGCCTCTTTTATCTTGTGTTTTCTTGTCCTGCTCGAATGCTGCAATTTACCCATTGAACATATACAATAACATACATGTTAGATTTTTCTTTTAATCTAACACTGCTTAACTACAAAATAGTAGTACAATTATTCGAATATAAAAATTTTCCAAAAATTTCCCCTTTTTCTCCCTTAGTAGCCAAAGAGTTCATTTTGGTCCCTAGTGACCATTTTGCAACTTTTGCAATTTATTCAAGCCCGAATCACAATTACTCCATAATTCTAACATTTTCCACCAACTTTTACTTAATTCCATTCCATCCACTAACTTTTGTTAAAGTGAAATTTTAGTCACTAATTCCACACAAAAGTTTGTAAACTTGTACTAATTAATCAATCCAACATTTTTACAATTTTTCTCAAAATTTTCCTTCTAATTTAGCCCTTGGCCGAAATGGTCACTAAACTTCTTCAAGACTGTTTTTCATTCAAACAATATTCTAATATGCTCAAAATAATTTTTCCAACATATATTCTTCATTTCCAAAAATTTACACTTAAAACCCCAAATCTTCTTACATGGCAAATTGGGTGTCTAAACTTTTCAAGGACTTTAGTTTAGTCCTAATGACATAATCAAGCTTCTAAATTCATAATCTCTTCAAATCCATCCCTAGGATAATTTTCACATTATTTCTCCAAATTTCCTCATGTATACCAAAATGGTCACTTAAAGATTAGTTGAGGATTTTTCATTCTAACATCAAAATCAAGCTTCTAATATCATAAATCTTTCATTTCCATCATCAATTTCAAAACCCTAAATAAAATTCCAAATACTAAGGTTAGGGTTTATGTCTTAAAACATGAAATTAATCTAAATCTAAGCTTGATTTCAACTCCATAACACTTGATTTACTTAAATTAAGCTTCAATCTCAACATAGATTATGAAACCCTATTTTCTCTCTCATTAATATCATGAACAATTCTTCAAATTACCATGCAAAATTGCTATCAATAGAAAGAGCATTAAGCATAGATCATTTTTTTCCAAAGCAACATACCTTGATTCTAACTTTGGAGCCTTCAAAAATGCCTAGGAAAATTTTGTGTATTTTCCCTTCTTTCCTTGTTGGTTTCGAAATGGAGGAGAAAAGATGAACTAAATTTTGTTCATCTTTTTCTTATTTATGCCAAGTGTTTCTAATTAAATGAATATTAAATTCATTTAATTACTTAATTCCAATAACCCTCCAACTAATTTTTATTTTCAAATTTTCCATCTAGTAAAAGTAGAACCAATTCTAGTTAGAATCCAACTAGAAACATTAAAATATTCATAAAAATAATATTTTATGAATTTTCCATGGCTTATGGAACTGTTTTTGAATTTTCAATTCGATTTGATTACCTGATAATCACTTGCTACGATTTTTGAATTTTTCGAACTATCGGATCAAATCTGAAATTCTCATATTTCAGACTTCCATAAATAAAAATTATTGATATACAAAATATTCCATAATTTTGTAAAAGTCAAAATCTTGAAATTTTGACTTGGTCGAATATACTAATAAATTACCCAAAATCTTTATCGCATAAAATTCTCTTAAAAATCCTTTATTAGTTATCCATACGAATAATATTAACTTGAACTTATTCCTTTTTATCAGTCTCAAGTACTGACATGGGACCTTCCCAATAGGTCACCCATCCTAGTGCTACTCTAGCCTGAGCATGCTTAACTTTACAGTTCGATCCGGGTATCCGAATTCCACTTAAACTTTAACTGTGATTTCCCAATATTTGAAATATCGGATCAAACTAGTAATTCCACATTCGATCCACACCAATAGGTTCTCTATCTATTTATGAAATAAAACACCTAACTTTTTGGAAATTACAACTTTGGTCCTTTAACTTTTCATATTTCGACTTGTACCATACAAGTTTGAAAACTTATCATTTTGGTCACTAAACTTTAACCTTGAATTCCTATTCCAATTTTTTTTCTTGGAGTATTACCAAACTTTGCAAGTACCCTATTTTGCTTGCTCTCTAACACACGATACTCTTAATTCTCAGAAATTCCTTTCCTAGAATCCATATTTAAAGAAATCCTAACTTTTATATTTTGTCATTTTAGTCACTAAGTTAGCTTTTAAGCCATTATCTTAGTACTAAATGACTTTTAAACAACTTAGCAAATTTTAGGGTGTTACAAGTTTTATAAAGTTCAAGGATTGATTAGCAATAGAATAGGGAATGTACTGGACTGATTTATGTGTATACGTGTGTAATGGGACTGTTTTGATGTATATAAGTGTGTATACAAGTATAATGGATTGTTTTGAATATATTTAAATAAATTTGAGATTGTTTTGAAGGGGTAAAAAATGAATGCAAGTGTATGGGACTGTTATGAAGGTGTATAAACATTAATGGACTGTTTTGACCATGTATATGTGTATATATGATTTTGGGACTGTTTTGCATATATGGGGACAATTGTGGAACATTTTAGATTGATAAAAACTGTAGCACCCCAAAAATGTGGCTTAGGAGCATGTGGTTGTTTTGATTGTGATTGCATGTAAAATTCAATGTAATCTAAGGCTTGTACACATGTCATCCAAGAGGGAAAACATGTGTGAAAGGGTCGGCTAAGGCAATGGATACTCAATCCATTATCCCCTTCTTCCCCACTTACCCGACAACTCCAAATTTGAGAGATAGAGAGAGAGCTTGCCATGGTTATAGAAGATTTAAGCTTAATTTGGTCCAAGTTTTGAGCACTTGTTTGGATAGCTTAAGGAAGAAGGTGAATTACTCTTCATTTCTCCTTGTTCGAGTCTAATTTGTGAGAATTGGTTGTGACTTATTTTTGAATCATGTGTTGCTAGCTTTGTTTGACGTTGTTGAAACATGGTTAGGGTGTTAGTTGATTGCTATAAAAATTCTTGAATTGGTATTTGGTAATTGATTGTTGAATTAGATCATGTTATGATCGATTATAGCACTTGAATTGAGGAAATTTGGTCACCTTGCTTGATGTTAATGAATTCTAAGAAATATGAGCTTGTATGACTCAATTAAGGGTTGTTTTATTGGATTCAATGAGGGTTGAATTATAAGTTAAAGACATGGTTTGATGGAGTGGTTATTAGGATTATTTTGAGTATATAAAGATTGTTTTGAAACTATTTTTGTCAAGTAAGAAACTGACGGTGAACTATTTTGCAAAATCAAAGACTGTTTTAGAAGTCAAAAGAGGACTAAATTGCTTAAATAAAAAATGAAATGAATTGGTATGTTTTAAGACTATTTTGTGAAAATAAAAGACTATTTTGGACTATTTTAATAAAAAATATAATAATATAAATGGGCAGAATCTTAAGATAAAAATGGGGCTGATTTGGTGATTTAAAATAGGGGATTTCTTTGAAATAAATTGTATAGGGACTATTTTGCAAAAACAGATTTTAGGGATTTTTTGTGACTATACTAAACTGTTTTGTTAACCAAATTGACGGGTTGTTTTGCAATGTATATAAGGACTGTTTTGCAATAATTGGGGCTATTTTACAAGCTTAATTAAGGGCAGTTTAATGGGTAAAAGTGATTGTGTTCTTGAGTCAAAATGACATGTAAAGATGAGATTAAAGTAGTATTGGTTGATATAGTATGTTATGGAAAAAGTAGGCACTTTGATGGATTAAGTGTATGTATATGAAATGTGTGAATGCTTGAATGAGTTGAGTCATTAAGTTCAATATTCAATATGAAGTAATATATACCGATTGTCTCCTCTAGAGTAAGACCAAGTGGAGGGCAATAGAGCTAGGAAGGATCAAAGTGGCATTGTGATCAAGGATCGAAGCTAGACTTCAAACTGATGAGTGTAGTTTAAAGTCTTGGGGTAGGCTTGTAATCTTCCCGAGCATCTTTCATTGATTAATTACATTGCTTTAAAAAAAATATTGAGCTAAGCTATGCTTAAAATCTATCTTGGATTTGAGGTGAGTACTTAATTATAAAGTACTTTATGATATACATTACTTGGTTAAATACATGTAATATTGAAAGCTATACATGTGCTTATATATGTGTGTTCGATATGATAAGTTATAAGCCTTGCTCATTTGAGTATGTAAACTTATGTGTTTGATATGATAAGTTATAAGCCTTGCTTATTTGATTATAAGAATCTATGTGATTGGTATTATAAGTCACAAACCTTGCTTATGTGATTATATGAATGTGGAGCTACGCTCATCTCTTGTATGAATAAAGCATGTTACTTGATTATCTGAATAAGGAGCTAAGTTCAATTCTGACTCTGATATGATAAGATTTAATTAAAGCCTTGATTTTGAGTCAATCATAGTTATAGTTGGCATGCCATAGAGTCCACGGAGCTCGTGTTTGGGGTGGACTACGGTCCTTATTTGACGGCAGAAGGAGGGAAGTGTTGTGGTCACTTGGCGACAGTAGGAGGGATTGACTGGTACTTTGAGTACCATTTTGTTGGCGACAGTTGGTTGGGGATTCAAGTACCTAGGCTACTTGATTCCAAAGGCCATGATTAAGAAATAATGAAGTTTACAAGTTAATCATTGAATCATCTGGATAACTTACATGACAAGTAACGATTGCCTACATGATATTTGTAATTTCTTTTATCAAAGAAATGATGTTATTCGAATGATATATATATAAGACAATTAGACACTTGATTGAATTGAAATCTTACCTGATTTTGATTGAATGTGGGGGAAGTAATAGATATGAATTATTGATTGTAAACTTCATACTTCTAAGTTACATTAAGCTACCATACCAAGTATATACTTTTGATAACTTAAAATAATGAGAGTAATAGGTTTAATTAACAAACTATATTTTACTTGAATGATAAGCAATGCTCGCCTACTAGATGCTTGTATTATTCTCTATATAGGTGAAAGGATATGTTTTAATAGTATGAAATGAACTCTTGATACCTAGTCATGTATTAAAATCTGGTTTAACTTTGCTTGATCTTAGTATAAAAGGATTTCTTGTATGACAAATATAATTAAGTTAAGTAGCACTTTGATTCATAAACTAAAGTACATGTTATGCCTTCGTTTTCTCTAGGAATTAGTTGTAATATGAATCCCTAAATCAAATGATTTATATGTGAAACTGGTTTACTTGACTACCAAGGTTAATAATACGACTTCTTGTGTTTAAAACATTAAACAAGCTATAAGAGATTGGTTGCTTGCGTGCCAAGTAAGAATAACTATATTCTATTCCATTCCTATATCTTGTAGTTCAAGTTGGTCACAATTTTGGTATGACTATGTGTTATAAATACTTGAATGGGTACTATATGAATTTAAGTACTTGACTCACCTACATGCTTAAGTGAATTTGGTTAATCAAGAGAACTTAACTTGAACCTAAATGTATGTGGTTATAATATTCAATTATTAGCTTGTTTGCACTATAATGCTTGTGCCTTTACTACCTCACTAAGTGATTACTTACTTAGCCATTCTTGGCAATGTTTCAGGTTAAGATTTGTGTTCCTTTTTGCCTCGGAGCTCAGCCAATATCACAAGTATAAAAATGTATGCTTTGTAAATCTTTTGTTAAAACTCCTAGTAGGGTGGCAACATGTTTGTATTTGCATATAGATATTTGTTAAGTTTTGAGATGATGCTTGTGAGCATTCGAATTTGGTTTGTAAATATGTATAAATGGCTTCTAATGCTTGATGGTTGATGAATACTTAAAGTTTGGATTATAATGCCTGATTATGAATGCATTAAGATCATGAATAAATGAATGGGGCACCTATATATGTTACCAACAGTACAAAAATTGGGTTCAAAATGTTTGTTATGTTATGAAATTCTTGTTAGCTAGTTAATGTCTATAGAAAATGATTCATGCTTGTTCGTACGGTTTTCGATTTTGATCTATAGATCTTCCATGTTTCTTAAACACTTGTTGTAACAAGGTTGAAATTAGAGTATAAAAAGGTTGTAAATGGTTAAGCTAAGGACCCTTTTGTATATTACTTCGAATGTTATGAGTTTTATCATGTTGGTCTAACTAGCTATGAGCCTATTTTGAGGTCTAGAATATAATTTAAAGTCGCCCAATTTTTTAAAAACAAAAAAAAAATAGTTCCAAAATGACTAGGAATGGTCCTTATCTTCTCTTGTATACCTTGAAAATTTACGTTTGTTTGCCTATTGTATGTTTGTCTTTGCTTGTAATACTTCTTAACTCGGTTTACTTCTAACCCGGTTAAGGGGTGTTACAAAAATAGGGGAGGGGATGTTTTACAAATATAAGGGGTTGTTAAGACTTCAGGATTATTTTGGTATATGGATATGTGAACATATGAAATTAGAACTGTTTTGTGTATACATGAAAGCATGGAGACTGTTTTGAAGGTATACAAATATGTTAAGGGCTGTTTTGATGTGTTTAAATATATATGCCAATGTAGGGACTGTTTTGTAAGCATATATGTGAATATATATATATATATATATATATATATATATATTAGGGACTGTTTTGCTTTGGTATAAATGTTAGTTGACTGTTTTGTATGAAATAATGTGTATACAAGTATATTGGATTGTTGTGTTTATATGTGAAAGTATGATGGACTTATTTGATGTATAAAAATAAATATACAAATGTAGTGGATTGTTTTGGTGCACATATATGTATATAAGTATAACTGCCCTATTTTGTGTATGCACGAACATATAGTGGACTATTTGGGATGTATAACTGTGTGTATATGATAAATGAATGTGTTTAAAGGGGTAGAATGTTTATGAATGATATATGACTAAGGGATAGAATATCTAGTTAATGTGACTAACATATATAATCTTGATGACGATATTCATCTATAATGAATGAGTTGTATTGGTTTTAATGACTTGTTATTTAATTTGAGGTACATACCATGATAAGGAAGTGGGTAATGACATGAAGGCTACAAAGGGAAATAAATTGGGAGTATGTGAAAGTGTGGATTCAAGTATCCTGTAACTTTGGGATATCAGGTGAGTGTAGTTGCATTTGTTTCGGGTGACACGTAGTCACCTCAATCTTTACTTTTATAAAATTGTTGTCTTAAATGTTCAAGTATGGAACACATATGATCATTTCGCATAAGGCTCACGTAGAGCATCTGGGATTGGGTTACATACATGGCATTGAAGTTTCATGAATAAAATAGGCATTGCATATGCATCATGAATGCATTGCATGCCATATTATGATGTTTAATAACTATTGAATTGAAGTATATTCATGTATGAGCTTTGCTTTAAATTGGTATTGACCCTTAATCCTTTGAAAACATAAAATACAAGAAATAACGTCAAGCTTTAAAGTTATAAGAACTTACACTCTAAGGGCTAAAAGCTCACCTTATGCTACAAGATACTAAGAAAAGAGAAAGTAAGATACTTGCGTCATAAGATACTCCTCCTAAAAATAAAGCATAAAAAGTTTAAGTTGCCTAAACAATGGAAGTCCTTGGACACTTTGGCATGGTGCAAAGGTATAATTTGGGACTACGGTCCATGAGCTACGGCTCAAGATATATGTGATATATTGGCGAAAGTAGAAGGTAACGGGAGAGATGATAAGGAGATTGGCGACAGTTGGTTGGATAGATGAGAAGTTAGGTTTGATATGTTCTGACACTAGCCATTGCTATGTGTAAAATGGACCAATATGATCAAACGCAGACTAATGCTTCCCATGTCCAAATTTGATCCAAGGCAAATGTTCTAAAACATATGAACTCAGTTACTAAGCTTCGAATGGAAACTTTGATAAACAATGTTATAAAATCAGATAATCTCCGTTAATTTCTATAAAAGCTTGACAAGAACTCCGATAAGCCTTGATAAGACTCCAGTATTGTAAGTTATGAAATCTGATAAGTTTGATAAGAAAATTCGAAAGAATCCAGTAAAACCTCTATAAGGTTTTCAAATAAGATTTGGAAGAAAATAAACCCTGATAAAGCTTCAAAAGACAAGCCTAATCTTTTTAAAGTTAAAATTTGAGTATTTTCATCGCCTCTAATAAAACTTCGAATTTATTACCTTTCCTTTATATATTGATATCATTGATTATTATGTTTTCATGGTTCACTACCTCACTTAGTCTATATAAGCCTAATGCATTCATTATCATGCATTGCAGGTTGTTTAAAGCCTTTGTTATTCGATCGGTTGCAAACGTTGCAAGTCACATTCTAAAGCTTCTGAGTAGTACCATTGTTTTCCTAAAACTCCTAGTAGGGTGACTTAATGTTTGTAATTGTATTTAGATATTTTATAAGTCTTGGAAGTAATGCTTGAGAGCATTCGATTGGTTTGTGAAATGTGTAAAGGGCCTTTCTAATTTTTGCTGTAGTGAATTAACTAAAATTTGGTTGGATTGTTTTACTAATGAATGCACTAAAATCATAGGTGATTGGGTAAAGTATCAATGTATTTCGAACAAGATTAAAATAGGTGTCTAAAATGCTTGTCAAGTTATGTGATGGTTGCTTAAATGGTAAAGTAAGATTTATCTAATGTTTTATTGATTGTCTTTGTGATTTAAAGCTTAGTTGCAACATTTATAATCATGTCATGTTAAGAATTTGAATGAATGTCTCTTACATATATGTGCCCCGAAGCCTTGTACATGTCTAGTTAGAATGACCTTGGTTGCGAGACATGGTTGGTCCTTAAGTACATCATTGTCATGACTATTGGATTCTTTATGTTTGGTCGATCTGATTTTATTATGGACCATATGAAATTGATATTAGGAACTTGTTATGCTAGAGTGTTAAGTAAATCTCTATTTGAATGTGATTGAACATGTTTCATTTGTTAGTGGGTCTTGTATGTTCAAAGTCTTGATCAAATCTTACTCCCTCTATGTAGTGGATCCTAGTTTAATTTCTTGTTTCGAATTGAAATGTTATAAACCATATTTCATCCTTAAATCAAAAACCTAGTATAGATAAGTTTAATCTGGCAATAATAAAGAATAGGAGTAACCGAGGCAATGACTTATAAGTGAATCAATCTTGAATGAATTATTCAACTAAGTTAAAATCATCACTTGAAACCTTTTAAATATATATAGTATGCTTTAATTGATTGTTTTACTATGAAACATTTAGTATGTAATTTTGCTAAGTATAAGAGTGATGTATATATATATATACATAATGCTTCATGATATTAGTTAATTTGTAATGCCCCGGTTTTGAGCCTAGCGGTTTTGGGGCTGGTTAGACGGTCTAGTTGAATTTTGGAGTAGATATTTTTCTGAAAGATAAAATTATGGAAAATGTTTAAAAAACATATTTTATTATATTAAAAATATTGGTCAAAGCAATTTTGGAAAATGAGCTTTGGAAGGATGACATTTTGGTTAGTGACCAAAAATGTAATTTTTTAAAACTATTTTAAAAAGGTGATTGTTTTGTTAAGAGTCAAAACTTAGAATCTTTAAGGAGCTATTTTACCATTTGGTCTAATTTGAGTATTCCCTTAATTAGGATTATTTTAAAATGGTTTTAATTAAAAGAATCAAAAATGATTTAGTTAAAAAGGCAATTATCTTTTTAAAACACATTTTGACGTAACTTATCTTTTCTCACATTTTCTCTTAAACCACTCTGAGCCAAACACTCTTTTTCCATCAGAGATTTAAAGTACTGATCTTAATTTGTTTACTCATTAATTTTCTAAATGATTCCTCAATTTGTTTTCCAAAAATCTTATTGAATTTCTTTGTTTTTCAAGAGGAAAAACCATCCAATTGAGGGGAAACTCATTCATTGGAGGTAAGCTTCATTCTTCTCCTCTAATGAAAGGTTCTTTACTGAAATTTCCAAGTTCTTGGCTCTTTACATATGTTTTCTAATAGGTTTTGATTAATTAATTTTAGATTTTAGCTTAATTGAGGTTTTATTGAAGAATCTTGTGATTTTCGATTTGGATCTATTTTTCCAATGTTGTGGATTGATTTCAATCTTATTTCGGATGTATTATAATGTGGATAAGTTTTTTTTAATAATGGAATCCCGGAATTGGTTGAATCTCTAATTGTTTAGGTTGATAGTTAAGGGTTTTGGGGTTGGTTAAGGTGTTTAATCATTGCTGGAAGTAAAAGGATGTTGGGAATGAGTTTTTAGATATTAATTGATGAAGCTTGATGTTTTGAATCGTTATAATATGGCTGGATTAATATTGAGTAGTGTTTGAGGTTGATTTTAGTAAGTTTCAGATGAGTTTTGAGTGGGCATCTTGAGAGCTACGGGATTTCGGGTTGAAACTGAGTATTGGATGCATTTTAATGCATTTTCCTCTGGTTTTGTGTGGCCGAAACAGGGGATAATCAAGGTGTAGCATCTTGAGGTGGTTCTAGGCTTGCCGGGAGCTTGTTTCGCGGTAGCAAGCAAGGCGAAGTGGATTTGGTGAGTGAAACGGCCTTAAAAGTCTTTCAAAGGTTTGAAAGTGGTTTTGGGAGTTTAGGATAGATTTTAAAAATTCATGTTTTACCTAATGGTTTGCTTTACTACTTTGTTAAAGCATGATGAAGTAAGTTTCCTATTTTGTTCTTCAATCTGGTCGGGAATGTGTTTAGGATATGGTTTTAAACACAATGCATTGTGTGATAAATGTTTTTTTATATTGGCTATGTGACAAGGTGAGAAAACATGGTTTGCCATTTAAAGTGCACTATAATATGGTTAAAAATCGATCGTGGGTTAAGAGTCTTTGATTTTAAACCGGACTATGTTGTTATGCGGTTGGTTCCGTTGTTGATGTAAAGCTTGCGGTTTAAAGTTGTATATTTCATGCTAGTCATTGAGCATCGGTTTTTATTTGGCTAATCAAGGATAGTGGTCGGCTATGTGATATTTGCAATATGAGAATTTTAAGATCATTTAAAATGCTTTGGGAGGCATAATGGGATTTAAGCATGTTTTTGTATTTGATGCTTTGGGATTTAAATGTTTTTGTATTTGATGCAGGATTTCATGTTTTTTATTTGATGTTGGATTGCATGCGGATATATATGTATTGATTTATACGGTTGTATGTTTTGAAAACTATTGGAACCTAAATGGTTTGAAAATCTGATGGTTTTAGGGTTTTTAAATGCAAATCGTTTAAGAGCATCCACACTAAAAAATGTCTTACGCTCTCTTTTCTCTAATGATGCAAAGCATTAGCTTGGAGATAGCAAAGGTAAGGATTAAGTGATCCAAAGACAAGACTATTTGAGTATGAACTCGGTTTTAGTTTCTGGTTAATAAGGCAATGTGTTCGCCATGGATTTTTTGGATTTGCAATTCAGTTCCTCCTGGTTTTGAGCATGTGTAATGTTGTGGTTTTGGAGTTTGATTGTTGATGTTTCGCTTATCATGCACCGTTACCTATGGTTGATGTTATATGGTTTCCTAGGTATGCATCTAGATGGTTTTTGTTTGGATGACATGTTTTGATGAGCCAACCTTTGGTGATCTTGTTGATATTTGCTTAGTTAGGCATTTTGGTATGTTTGGTGGTGAGTTATAGGGAGCATGCCTCTAGATCAGTGTTTTGGGAGGCATAATCTTGTATTGTAGTTAGTGCATCATTTTTTGATGTTGGATGCTTATAAGTATGTATGTAAAAACTAAATGCATCTAGTTTTATGTGAAAAAGCTAAAAATGTTTCCGGGCATATCAAAAAACAGTGTTTTAGGCCATTTCAGGCATAACATTTGGATTCTAGGGTGTTTTTTGAACCTACCTTTTTAGGCTTAACGTTTCGATAATCGAGCAAGTGTTTTGATACGGTCATAGGCATTTTTGTTGGAGTACCGGTATGAAAACAAGTGTTTGGGTACAGGTTTTAGCTACTGGATTCTAAGTTTTTGAGAACGTAAGGGCGTATCGAAACACGAGTATGCGTATCGATACGGGTACCGTTAAGTTGGTTATTTTGGAATCTTGGAAGTTTTTGGTTCTTTCATTTTGGTCTCCAAGCTTTGGGAATGCAATTGTATGAATTGGGATGACTCAATTGACCTGGAATTTATCATGATGGCATGTAAATGGACTAATTGAGGATTGGTAACCTTAAATTCAATTTTGGTTTTGTAATTTAAAGTATTTATGTTTTAGTCCTCAATTTTGAATGTGATGCAATTGATTGTCTTTTGTGACTCATTTCATTCGTGAACTTATCTGCTATGAGTATGAACGTGTAGGAACATTAATTTGCATTTGACAAGATAAAAAAAAAAAGACTGACTTTTAGTAACCTTTCTCTGGTTTACTTCGGCAAACCTAATGTGGCACTCTCGGTTCGATCGAGCGTCTAGGCTGGGTCGAGAGGGTTACATTTTTTGGTATCAGAGCCAGGTTATGAAAGGTTGGGATGTTGTTGTTTAGTTGTATATCATTGTTGGTTATGCACGGTGATTGTGTACATGTACGGTGATTGATTTACATCATGTTGGGGTATGAACCGGAACACATTGCCTATTACCGATGTTTTAAAATGTTTTATAAGATGGTCTTGGATCCTTTGCCTTGTGTTAGCCAGACTTTAATGTGTTTTGTTACTTTTGTTATCAAGGCTCGACGTGAGACACGTTCTATGGCTGGTAATGCCAGAATCGGGTAGAATAACGTTGAGGAAGAGAATCCTACTAATATTTTACCTCTTCTTCCTCTATTGGTTCCGCTGGTCAATGTTGGGGCTGGTGGTATGCCCCAGGCTCATCAAGTGCCGGTATTTGGTGATCTGACTCTGTTAGTTCAGGCGATAACGGGAGCTTTTCAAGCAGCGATGGCTGGAGTGCATGAACAGGCACTAGCACCTACTGTGGCGGTTAAACAGGGTTACCTTTGGAGCATCTTTGTAGTTTGGGAGGTGTTGAGTTTAGGGGTTTGAGCTCTGAGGCAGCCGGGGGTTGGTTGGAGAGTACGGTCCGTATTTTGGATCAAATGGGCTGTAATGATGAGCGTAAGCTGGGTTGTACAGTGTCGCTATTACATGGTGATGCTTATCATTGGTGGGTGACCATAATTGCTAATGACCCAGAGGTGGATGTAACTTAGGAGTTCTTTCAAAGATCTTTCAAGAAGAAGTACCTTGGTCCTTAGTATCTGGATGCGAGGAAACGGGAGTTTATGTCCTTGGTTCAGGGCGACATGTCCTTGGCGGATTATGAGGTGAAATCCGTCCGTTTGAGTCAGTATGCTTCAGAGTTAGTTTCGGATGATCATGAGAGGTGCAACAGGCTTCACTATGGGTTAGTGAAGGATATCAAAACATACCTATTGGCGGCGGACTATACAGATTTTTATGTACTTGTAAATCATGCTAAAGATATTGAGCAGTCCTTGAGGGTGTCGAGACAAGGTTTGGGCATGGTCTTGAATAAGCAAGGAGCTGACTAGGGCTATTCTGGGAGGAAGAATATGAGGTTCTGAGATAAGAGGCACAAGTAAGATCACAGGTGTGGCGGTGGCCATGGTAATCAAGGTGTTCATATTGTAGCTGAGTGTGAGCGTTACGGTAGATGCCACATGGGTGAGTGTTGGGGAAATACCATGAGTTGCTGGATATGTAGATCTCCTGGTCACATGAAGCATGACTATCCTCGTGCTATGGGTGATGCACCGGTTCGGGTTGTTGTACCTGCTAGGGGCTAAGGCTGTGGAAGGGGTAACTTTAAGAGGCACGAGGATGGTCAGAGAGTTGTGGCTCATGTTGTTGTTGTACAACCGGAGAATGGTGGACCAGGACGGATCTATGCTCATCGTGAGGGGCAGAATGACACGGATGTGATCACTGGTACTTTCATTTTGCAATCCTTGTCGTTGTTTTCTTTGATTGATTGGGGGTCTACTCATTCATACATCCTAAGTGAGCATGCATCATTGTTAAATGTTCCTGTTGATATCTTGGATGTTGGCATGTTGGTAACTAGTTCTTTTAGGGAGACGGTTACAACTAGAAGGTTGTATTGGCGTTGTCCTTTGGCGGTACAAGGTCATAAGTTTGCCGCGGATTTGATGGAGTTGCCATTCCATGGTTTTGACGTTATCTTGGGTATGAATTGGTTAAGCGAGCACAAGGCGGTGGTGGATTGTGAGTCCAAAACGATTTCTCTGAAGTTGGCCGATGATTATGAAGTTGTGGTGGTGAGTGAGAATATAAAATTCTTGTCAAATGTTGTTTCGGCTACCCGAGCGGAGAAGATGATGTTTGATGGTTTCCAAGCTTATTTGGCTATTGTTATGAATCCAGAAGCCAAGGGTGTTCGGGTGCAGGACATTCGAGCTGCTTGTGATTATCCGAAAGTTTTTCCTGAAGAGTTTCCTGGTTTACCCCCGAATAGGGAGGTGGAGTTTCGCATTGAAACCTATGAAGGGACAATTCTGGTGTCCGTTGCTCCTTATCGGATGGCACCGAAGGAGTTAAAAGACTTGAAATCACAGCTTCAAGAGTTGGTGGATCATGAGTTCATTTGACCGAGTGTTTCTCCTTGGGGTGCTCCAGTGCTCTTTGTGAAAAAGAATGATCGATCGATGCGTATGTGCATTGAATATCGTCAGCTAAATAATTTGACAATGAAGAACAAGTATCCGTTGCCATGATTGATGACTTGTTCGATCAGTTCCGCGGGGCAGCAGTGTTTTCGAAGATAGATTTAAGGTCGGGGTATTATCAGTTGAAAGTTAAGGATGTGGATGTTCATAAGACGGTGTTGTGTACGAGGTATGGGCATTATGAGTTCTTGGTGATTCCGTTTGGTTTGGCAAATTCTCTGGCAGCTTTCATGGATATGATGAATAGAGTGTTTCATGAGTACCTTGATCGGTTTGTGGTGTTTTTTATCGATGATATACTCGTGCGCTTTCGTACCAAGGAGGAGCATGATCAACATTTGCGGATTGTGTTGCAAGTCTTGAAGGATAATCAGTTGTATGCCAAATTGAGAAGTGCGAGTTTTGGCTCAAGAAGGTGATTTTTTTCAGACAAGTGGTATCCGCGGAAGGAATTCGTGTTGATCCGTAGAAAATTGAGGCTATTCTCAATTGGAAGCAACCTAAGACCATGTCTGAAGTGTGTAGTTTTCTTGGGTTGGGGGGCTATTATCGCCGTTTTGTGGAAGGGTTTTCTAGTATTGCGGCTCCATTGACAAAGTTGCTGCAAAATAATGTTCCTTTCATTTGGACAGAGAAACAACAGCAGGTTTTTGAGAAGTTGAAGGAGGTTTTGACACATGCTCCTATGTTGATTCAACCGGAATCTGGGAAGGAGTTTGTGGTTTATAGTGATGCATCGTATGTGTGTTTGGGTTGTTTGCTGATATAGGATGGTAAGGTGGTGGGATATGCGTCGAGGCAATCGAAGGTTCATGAGCGCAATTATCGAACTCATGATTTGAAGCTTGCGACAGTAGTGTTTGCCTTGAAGATTTGGCAACACTATCTGTATGGAGAGAAGTGTGTGGTCTTTACGGATAATAAGAGTTTGAAGTGTAACACCCATTACCCGGTCTAGAAGAAAACTAGAGTAAGAAGTGTTACTGAACAAAAATCTAAACAAAGAAATGATGTCATAGTACTTTCACAACAAAACATACATCCAAAAATCAGGGTAAATTAAAACTTTTTACAAGTTGGATAGACATTCAATTTTAAGTCATGAGCAGAGACATCATAACAAGGACTCTTAAGTCACCATACTAACTTGTTCTAATAAATTAGTTACTTCAAACCGTAACATTTATTACTACCATACAAACTACTACGGTAAGCTTTTGGACATCACATATCTAACATAGCTTAGCCAACAATTAATTATTCGAGACATTTTAGACTATGTACAAGGAGTTTTAGTCACATTATTTACCATTAACCAATTAGATCAACACTTAATTCATTTCTAGACAAATTCAGATAACTTTAGCATAGCATTATTAAAACATAGGCCATATACATTTAAACATTTACTCGTTCTAATCGTTAAACTAGCCCCTTTAACTATATTACCTTTACTTAAGGTTTAACTCACTACTTTACATAATTAAGTTTGTATCATACATACTCTCAAGATGGTTGAGATCTTAAGAACATCATTGGCAACTAAATAACAGATTACATTCAATACATAGAAATCACTAGGTTTTAGCATGATCATTCCCATGTTCATCACTTTTAATCTTATTTAAGTTATAAGGTGTCCTACCCAATTTATTTTTGATCCAAACCCTTTAAGGCCTCATAAATCACGTGGCTTCTAAGATGGTTGAATACTTAATTACGACTCTAGTATTGCTTAGCTATCAAGCAACTACTAAATCATGTCAACTATTAAATCACATGCAGCATGCCATCACCAAGAAATAATAATAATGATAATAAGGGCCCATTACAAACTTGAAAACTCATTAGGCTTATGTACATGATAAGCCATAAAAAAAATCTAATATATCAATGCATGCTTAACCACTATGTGCCACAAACTAGGAGTATACTAAGAATTTACAAGCATACTTCCTGCTTCTTGTGATCTCGTCCAAGCTCTTCAGATAAACGAAGGTAAGGATACCCTGAAATGTTGGAAAGAAAAGGGTAAGCAATTGCTTAGTAAGGTAGCACTAATAACTCTAAGTATTTATAGTTAAATGTTTTAATATTTCAAATCCATTCTTTCATTCAAGATTGTCATTTTATGCATGTTTCTAGCTTGATCATAAACAAGTCCATTATAATTTAACACCGTATAGGTACATAGGATCACATGTAACATAATAAGGATTTATCTTCACTAATACCATTAATTATCCAACTTAGTCTCTTAATATCATGGTTTACTCATTACATATAATGTTCAAACTTTACACCTCAAAGTCATACATTACTTGCCCAGTAAGGTATTAAGTAATTTCTTATCAATTCTTGATTAGCAGATACTTGATTATAGACCATTTAGTTTTTATCTCATGTGCATACATACATCTGCTTAATTAATCCATCATACTCTTGTATTTCTATAATAATATTCCAATAGTTATGTATACACACACTTATATATATAGCATAGCATTACAAACATACTCAATTCTATCCAAATCAACCCAAATGAACAAGTATACATTACTTATACATTGCAAATCAGCTCTAGCATATTCAATTCTATCCAAGACAATCCAAATGAACAAGTTTACATACCTTGTAAATCAGCTCTAGCATATTCAATTCTATACAAAACAATCCAATGAACAAGTATACATTACTTATACATTGCAAATCAGCTCTAGCATATTCAATTCTGTCCAAAACAATCCAATGAACAAGTATACATTACTTATACATTGCAAAGTAGCTCAAACATAATCAATTCTATTCGAAACAGTCCAATTAACATATATATACGCTACTTATACGTTGCAAAACAGCCCTAATATATTCAATTCTAATCCAAAACAGCCCGTGAATTAAATATTTATCTATATACTCAATCATTTATTTAATTTATAAGATTCCATGAATTACTTAGTCTCAACCACGAGGTTACAAGTCATGTCCATATTTCATAATTCTATCATACACAACTTCGGTTAAACGTCAATTACTCATTATACAAGTTTTCGAGTTGAGTTAATAGATCAACTTTTGGATTCATCTTTTTACCAAAATATGATACCACTTATGTACGGTTTCCTTTCACATAAATTATTCTAATCCTGAATTAATTGTCTTATAAGACACCAAAATATCTTATTTATAACACAACAGAGGCATGATTTTTACTTGTCAATAAGTTACAACTATCAAGTCATATACTTAAGTTATTATTATTAAGAAATATTGATCTTAATATGTCAACGACTTATAAATATGTATCACAACTATTATCAAACATAGTATCTCAAGAACATGAATACTTATCACCCAATTATTAAGCATAACATATTATAAGTATGAATTTCTTATTAAGTACACTAACAAACATAACATATCAAGACATGAATAACTTATTTCATAAGTTATCACAATAGATTCTTAGTTGGGTTTGTACATTTTGTTGATATTAACTTTGACATAGTCTTGTACTCAAGTATATACATAAGTGTAATCAATAAATTCTTTAATTATACTTGGCATACAAGATATCAAGCCTAACACATCAAAATCAAGGATTACTTAGCATATAAGACATCAAACTTATCATATCCAGATCATGTGATATTTGTCTCATAAGTGGTCAGATAGTTTATTTATTAGGATTACGAGTCTCGTTATTTCACTTTTAACATAGCCTTGAGAATCAAGTTGCAGCCTAGGTACACGAATCTCCAACCAACTGTCACCCTTAAAATGGTACTCACAGTACCGGTCAATCCCTCCTACTGTCGCCAAGTGACCACAACACTTCCCTCCTACTGTCGCCAAATAAGGACCGTAGTCCACCCTATACATGAGCTCTATGGACTCTATGGCATGCCAACTATACCTAAGACTGACTCGAGACCAAGGCTTTCACATTTATCATCTTTTATTAAGAACCAAGTGAGCATAGCTCCTTATCATGATATCGTAATAATAAGATCATTACCCTTTTTCAATTTGGGTATATATATATATATATATTCACCTCATGTGAATTTCTCATCATAGATGAGCATTGCTCCAAATTCTTTCTATCATGCCACCAAGGCTTAATTCATAGCATATGTCAAGTTTACCCAAACTTAATGTATCAAGTGAACATAACTCATTATTATTAGCTTCGTAAGTAATCATAACATCCAATTCGAGAATTTACAAAGAGACTTGATATTATATCTTACCACATCAAATTGGTTATGAGCTTAATTCCTTATTAAATTATTTGAAATAGCATAGTTTAATTATTTCAAAGAGAAACGCGACATCAAGTTCATACAATATCAAATATTGATTATATATATATATATATCCAACATAGACATGTACACATACCAAACTTCTAGCATAATTGATTTAATAACTAGCTGACTCATGTCACATTGTTATTTTCAAACGAGTACTTACCTCGTATTCCAGGTTATGTTTGAACTCAAACCTCAAATATTCATAAAATAATGTTTTTAACAACAAGAAATGCTCGTGAAGGCTTCAGGCCTATCCCGAGACTTTAAACTACACTTACTGTTCACTCCGAGCTAGTTCGATTTTGGATTACAATATCCTCTTTGCTTGACTACTACTTGATCCACTTTTAATATTTAGTCCTTCAATCCTTCTTAATATAAATTAACAAGAAATACGAGCATATATTAAATTATTCCCTAATAACCATTCACTTGCAAAAACTCAATTATTCATGTTTACACATTATTTCACACAAAACGGTCCATAATTATTCATACGTATGAAAAACAGTCCACCAACGTTTACATTTATGCCATAACAGACCCCTATTACATGCATACATACTTCCAAACGCTAAAACATCTTTCATTATATCCATATACATGTAGATCAATACATGCATTAACATGCATTCTTATTTACATTGAAGAGTCCCTAATATACACATATATAATTTCATAACAGTCCAATTTACATATTTATACCAATATGCACAACAAAACAATCTCATATTGTTTGGATACATGTAAAACCGTTCTATTTATTCATGCATACATTTTTTTAGCTCAAAACAGTCCACTATTAGCACAATTTAGTCCTTGTCCTATTTTTAATATTTACAAAACATCCACATAAACATAAAACAGACCCTACATGGATATCTAGATATCAATGTGATCACAAATCCCTTCTCAACATATTTTTCTTTAACAAAAGGCCAAAACCGAATGCTTACTTCTAATTCCATCTCCGAGATTCTCAATTTCTCAAAGCATCATCTTAATCATCTTGCAAGATTTAAACATGTTTGATCATTCTTTTAAAACTTCATTCGAATCAGCCCTATAACTTAATTATGATCTTTATCAAGTATTACACTCACATGCTTCAACTAATTAAAATTTTCATGATATACATTTAAGCTCTCTAATCTTTCTAACAACATCTTTACACATTTTATTACAGCAACTCCATTATTTTAACTACCCTAAATATACTCTAATTTCATTCAGTTACACAGGGTAGTTCAGCATACCATTCATACTTTTTACATGTTCGAAACAATCTAATACTAATTGTATAATAGCAAAACAGCCTCCTGACATGAAAATAGTCTCTAAATGGCTTATCTATTTAACAAAAACATATATATATATATATATATATATATATATATATATATATACTCAAATTTAGCCATAGAGCATACATCTAAATTTCTAATCGAATACACCACTCATTCTAATCCATAGACTTTTTACTAAAATCTAACACACCATATATATATATATATATATATATATATGCAAGATTCTGATTTCAACAAGTTTACAATTCGGCCATGAAAGGATTCAAACAAAATCAATGTATATAATTCATGCCTTCCATCCAACAATTAATTCATAACAAATATGGATGAAGCACCAAAATCTTAATCTAACATACATATCATAATCTAGAAGAATTTCTAAAGAGATTTTACCTTCAACAAAATAAGCACAAGCATGAGCTAACCGAATGGAATGAAAGCTCCAAAAAATGAAACATGATTTCTTTCTTTATGATTTGGTTCTCTCCATGAAGAAGATGAAGGAAATGCTACTTAATCTTATCATCGTGTCTCTCTCCTAGCTTAATTCAAGGACACATGTAAGGGTCATACTCAAGAATTTCTTTAGCATGCAAACACACATAATTCACAATTTTTCGGTTTAGCCCTTCAATTTCGAGCACTCAACTTTGTTTCTTCCCAATATGGTCCTTGACTCTTAATTAAACAAGATTAAAAGATATATCATGATATACGTGGTGTATGAAATACTACCATTCTACTAAGCCATACTTTGGGGTATTACATGAAGTATTTGATGTCTCAAAAGGATTTGAACCTTAGGCAACGAATGTGGTTGGAGTTGCTTAAGGATTACTACTTGACAATTGAGTATCATCCTGGAAAAGCTAATGTGGTGGCGGATGCGTTGAGTCGTAGGGTAGCGGTTGAGCTTAGGGCAATGTTTGCAAGGTTGAGTGTGACGCGGGAATGTGGGTTGTTGGTTGAATTGCAAGTTAAGCCTACGTTGTCACAGTTGAATAAGGCTAAGCAACCATATGATGATTCTTTGGTTCCTCATGTTAAGGACATAGCAGATGGTAATCGGACGGATTTTTATTTTGATGATTATGGATTTTGGTTCATCAAGGGTCGAATAGTGGTGCCGGAAGTCAAGGAGCTCAGGCATACTATTTTGGTGGAAGTACATTCTATTCCTTTTGCTATACATCCTGGCAATACCAAAATGTATCGTGATTTAAAGGAAAGGTACTATTGGGTCGGTTTGAAGAAGTATGTGGCGGAGTTTTTGTCCAAGTGTATGGTGTGTCAGCGGGTTAAAGCTGAACATCAGTTTCCATCTGGGTTATTGCAACCGTTGAGGATTTCGGAGTGGAAATGTGAGAGAATCACCATGGATTTCGTGTTAGGGTTTCCACTGACACCGGCTAAAAAGGATTCTATTTGGGTGGTTGTTGATCGGTTTACAAAGTGTGCACATTTTCTGCCAATGCATACGACGTACACCTTGGACAAACTAGCGGATTTGTTTATCTCTGAGATTGTGCGTTTGCACGAGGTACCAAAGTCGATTATTTCGGATAGAGATCCGAGGTTCACATCAAGGTTTTGGAAATGTTTACATCAGGCTTTGGGTTCGAGGTTGAGTTTCGGTACCTCGTATCATCCTCAGACGAATAGGCAGTCTGAGTCTGTTATACAGGTCTTGGAGGATATGCTAAGGTGTTGTATTAATGAGTTTCAAGGAACTTGGGAGAAGCATTTTCCATTGGTGGAATTTTTTTATAATAACAGCTATCAAGCGAGTATACAGATGGCACCATTTGAGGCATTGTATGGCCGGAGGTGTTGTACGCCCTTGTCTTGGGCCGAGGTACGGAAAAGCATGTTTCCTTGCCTCATGTGTTGAAAGAAACAGATGAGTAAGTTAAGCTTGTGTGTGAACGCTTGTAAGAGGCTGGGGATCGGCAAAAATCTTACGCAGATTTAAAGCGTATGGAAATTGAATATGCGGTGGGTGATCGTGTGTTCTTGAAGGTGTCACCGTGGAAAAAGGTGATGCGGTTCAGACATAAGGGTAAGCTTAGTCTGAGGTTTATTGGACCATATGAGATTGTGGAGCGAGATGGTCTTGTGGCTTATTGGTTGAGGTTGCCTCCCGAGCTTGAGAAAATACATGATGTGTTCCATGTATCCATGTTACAGAGGTATCGGTTGGATCCTTCGCATGTTATGCCGGTGGAGCAAATTGAGTTGAGACCGGATTTATCCTTTGATGAGGATCCAGTGGAAATTCTTGATTCCAGTAGCAAGGTTCTACGAGGTAAGACGATAGAACTGGTTAAAGTCTTGTGGCGACATCGAGGTGTTGAGGAAACCACTTGGGAAAGCAAGGCGGATATGTTGGGGCAATTTTCGCATCTTTTTCCTTCAGGTAAATTTGAAGGACAAAATTTCTTAAGAGGGGGAGATTTGTAATGCCCTAGTTTTGTTCCTAGCAATTTTAGGGCTGGTTAGACGGTCTAGTGGACCGGGTTAGAGATTCGAATCAAATTCGGGAGCAGATATTTTTTTGAAAGATAAAATTATGGGAAAATGTTTAAAATCATCTTTTATTATATTATAAATATTGGTGAAAGCAATTTTGGAAAGCGAGCCTTGGAAGGATGATATTTTGGCTACTGACCAAAATGCAATTTTTGAAAACTATTTTAAAAAGGTGACTGTTTTGTAAAGAGTAAAAACTTAGAATCTTTAAGGAGCTATTTTACCATTTGGTCTAATCTGAGTATTCCCTTAATTAGGATTATTTTAAAATTGTTTTAATTAAAAGAATAAAAAAGGATTTAGTTAAAAATGTAGTTATCTTTCTAAAACATATTTTGACGTAACTTTTCTTTCCTCACATTTTCTCTCAAACCACTCTCAGCCAAACACTCTTTTTCCATCAGAAATTTAAGGTAATGATCTTAATTTCTTTACTCATTAATTTGCTAAATGATTCCTCAATTTGTTTTCCAAAAATCTTATTGAATTTCTTTGTTTTTCAAGAGGAAAAACCATCCAATTGAGGGGAAACTCATTCATTGGAGGTAAGCTTCGTTCTTATCCTCTAATGAAAGGTTCTTTACTGAAATTTCCAAGTTCTTGGCTCTTTACATATGTTTTCTAATAGGTTTTGATTAATTAATTTTGGATTTTAGCTTATTTGAGGTTTTATTGAAGAATCTTGTGATTTTTTATTTGGATCTATTTTTCTAGTGTTGTGGATTGATTTCAATCTTATTTTGGATGTATTATAATGTGGATAAGTTGTTTTAATAATGGAATCCCGGAATTGGTTGAAACTCTAATTATTTAGGTTGATAGTTAAGGTTTTTGGGTTGTTTAAGGTGTTTAATCATTGTTGGAAGTAAAAAGATGTTGGGAATAAGTTTTTAAATATTAATTAATGAAGATTGATTTTTCGAATCGTTATAATATGGCTGGGTTAAGATTGAGTAGTGTTTGAGGTTGATTTCGGTAAGTTTCGGATGAGTTTTGAGTGGGCATCTTGAAAGCTACGGGATTTTGGGTTGAAATAGAGTATTGGATGCAGTTTAATGCATGTTTCCTCTGGTTTTGTGTGGCCAAAATAGGGGATAATCAAGGCTTAGGATCTTGAAGTGGTTTTAGGCTTGCCGGGACCTTGTTTCGTGGTAGCAAGCAAGGCGAAGTGAAACCGGTAAATGGAAACGGTCTTAAAAGTCTTTCAAAGGTTTGAAAGTGGTTTTGGGAGTTTAGTATAGGTTTGAAACACTTTCCTAAGCTCAGAAGTAAGTTTCCCTCTGTTGCTCTTCAATATCGGTTCGGATATGAGCATCTATGATTCATGTTTTAGTTGTAATCATGGTTTTCTTTACTTACTGTTAATGCATGATTTTAAAGTACATATGCAGTGGCTTAAAGGTATATTTCATGCTAGTGAGCATTGGTTTTTATTCTGGTCGGGAATGTGATAGTGCTATGGCGACGTGATTTGCATATGTGGGGATTTTGTGTAATGCATTGTAAAACATTGAGTAAATGGTTTTGTAAATGATATATTGGATATGTGACAAGGTGAGAAAACATCTGGATATAGTTGGCATGCCATAGGATAAAGTGCACTATAATATGGTTAAAAATTGATCGTGGGTTAAGAGTCTTTGAGGTATAGCGGTCGGCTACCCGGACTATGTTGTTATCACTTGTGTTGAGCGGTCGGTTCCCCTTCTTGATGTAAAGCTTGCGGTCGGTAAGGTTGTAAAGTCATGCGGTCGGCATGGGGTAGTCTTGATGATGGTCAGTCATTAAGGGAGCTCCGTGTATCCGATGTGTAAAGTTAACGGTCGGTTAACTAAAGATTAGCAGTTGGCTAATCAAGGATAGTGGTCAACTATCCAGGGTCACTATAATTGCCAATATATGAGAATTTTAATGTTGAATCTATTTAAAATGATTTGGGATTTTAGCTTGATTTTGTATATAATGCTTTGGGATTTAAGCATGTTTTTGTATATAATGCTTTGGGATTTAAGCATGTTTTTGTATTTGATGCTTTGGGATTTAAGCATGTTTTTGTATTTGATGCTTTGAGATTAAGCATGTGGATATATATGTACTGATTTGCATACGGTTGATATGCATGTTTTGATTTGAAACTATTGGAACTTGCTTAGGTCGTAAGCATGGTTTGAAAACAAGTGTTGGCTTTCAAGGGTTTTTAAATGCATCATCGCTTAAGAGCATCCTCACTCAGCAAGTGTGCTTACGCTCTCTTTTCTCTAATGATGCAGAGCATTAAAGCTTAGAGGTAGAAAAGGCAAGGGTTAAGTGATCCAAAGAAAAGACTATTTGAGTATGAACTCAGTTTTAGTTTCCGGTTAATAAGGCAATGTGTTCGCCATGGATTTTTGGGATTTGTAATTCAGTTCTCCCTGGTTTTGAGCATGTGTAATGTTGTGATTTTGGAGTTTGATTGTTGATGTTTTGCTTATCATGCACCGTTACCTATGGTTGATGTTATATGGTTTCCTAGGTATGCATCTAGATGGTTTTTGCTTGGATGACATGTTTTGATGAGCTAATCCTGTTGAGTATGGTATTGATGTGTTGCTGGTATGGTGATCTTGCTGATATTTGCTTAGTTAGGCATTTTGGTATGTTTGGTGGTGAGTTATAGGGAGCATGCCTCTAGATCAACCTTTTGGGAGGCATAATCTTGTGTTGTAGTTAAATGTTGGTAAATGTGATGTTAGATGTTTATAAGTATGTATGTAAGTTGCTAGGACCTAAATGCATCTAGTTTTATGTGAGAAACCAGCTAAAAATGTCATTACAGGTCCAGGCGTATTGAAACAGGTGTCCTCGTATCGGTACTGCTAGGCCATTTCAGGCATAGCGTTTCGATACACGGGAGGGTGTTTCAATACGAACCTACCTTTTTAGGCTTAACATTTTGGTACTCGAGAAATTGTTTTGATATGGTCTTAGGCATTGTTGCCAGGCATACCGATACGCAAACAAGCATTTCAGTACGAGTTTTAGCTACTGGATTCCGAGTTTTTGAGAACGTAGGGGCGTATCGAAACACGAGTATGCGTACCGATACGGGTACTGTTAAGTGGGTTATTTTGGAATCTTGAAAGTTTCTGGTTCTTTCATTATGTCCCTGAGCTTTGGGGATGATTAAATTCAATTTTGGCATGTAAATGGACTAATTGAGGATTGGTAACCTTAAATTCAATTTTGGTTTTGTAATTTAAAGTATTTACGTTTTAGTCCTCAATTTTGAATGTGATGCAATTGATTGTCTTTTGTGACTCGTTTCATTTGTGAACTTATCCGCTACGAGTATGAACATGTAGGAACATTAATCTGTATTTAGACAAGATAAAAGAAAAAAAGACCAACTTTTCGTAACCTTTCTCCGATTTACATTGGCAAACCTAATGTGGCACTCTCAGTTCGGTCGGGCGTCTAGGCCGGGTCGATGGGGTTACATGATTATTGAAAATCCTAAGCTTAGTGTCATAACCAAGTTTATGTTCTTCACTTGAAACTAATGAGTATCTAATATAGACAAGTATGAAGATTTTGAGGTATATTGATAAAATCCCTTTTGGTATTGGTATTGCATGCACAAACTTATTGTTCTGGCTATGAATGATTTCTAAGGTCGATAAGGAGTCATTGTTTAATTAGCATGTAAATTGGTTTCATGTGTTAAGATTGAGGTTATGTATATGTGAATAGCAACTCGTTTGGGTATAATAAGAGGTTCTATTGTCATCCTTCTTTCGAACTATGCCCTTAAGTATAAATGAAGTTTTGAGTAATGAAAGAATTTGATAATGTATAACTATATATTTTGAAACTGTCAATTTTACATGTATGCACATTGAGTAGATAAATGTTCAAATAACCATAGTATTGAGACATCATTATGAGCATGGTATACTGAGTTAAAAGTATGTGTATTTGGTTTTAAGTTTAATACATAAAATGAAATTATTCGGATTTTAGCATTTGTTTGATAGTTAAGTAAAAAAATAAAAGAGAGTAAATTTTGTTAACCTGCCTAAAATTCTTTTGAAAGTTTTAGTTTCTGGTCACATGTTCCATGGAATATGTTTGCGGTGACATCTTCGATTCCAGTTTTCTTCTAAATCGAGTTAAGGGTGTTACAAATTTGTATCAGAGCTAGAGTTTTGTCGGTTCTGGACTAAACTAAAGCCTATTGAATGTATGCATCTTGCATATGCACCTAAGAGTTAAAATTCTATTCAGTATCTTTGACTTGCAACTAACATGATCTATTTCTTAGTTCAAAAGAAATTCGAGGACGAATTTCCTTCAAGGGAGAGAGAATTGTAATACCCCAAAACTGGTCTAGAAGTATGTTATTAAATCGAATGCTAATAGAATTGTTTTGACTTGCTTCATGATGAAGTTAGAATTATAATTAAGTGAACTTAGGACCAGATTAAAGAAATTGAAAAATGAGTGTTTAATACAAAAGGGATTTAACGGAGCACTTTGGAAACATGAGGATTGCATGTTAGAGAAATTATTGTTTTGGGTTATTACACATGTCATAGTTGTGAGAGTGCATGTGTATAGGAGAAAATATTGTCTCCTTCCTCCCCAAAAATAACCGGACACCATGTTAGAAAAATATAAGAACTTACTACACCATTGTTGCTAGAATCTCAAAGACCTTTGGATCGATTTTAAGAAGAAATTGAATAACCTAGTAAGGAAGGTAAGAATTTCGTGTACCCTCTTTTAAAGTTCAGCTATGGATTGAGAATTTAGTTATATTTGCTTCATAAGCTTGTTGTTGTTAGGTTTGATTGAGTATAATCCTATGATTCGAATTGTATGCCTGAAGATGTTATGTTTTTCCTTGTGATTTTCTTTTATAGAGGAATTTGAATTGTGGACAGTTTTGAAAGCCTTTGTAAATTGATAGAATGGTTTAAAGCATTGAATTTGTTTAGTAATGTATTCGAATGTAGTCTTGATAAATAATGTCAAATGTGTTAGAATCTTAAACTATAGAATCTCATTGTTGTTAAAAATCGAATGAAAATGTTGCTTGTTATAGGGAACTGTTTTGCTAGAAAATTTGGGGGCTTAATTGTTGTTTTATAAAAATGGAAATGGGATTGTTTTTGCTAGAAAGTTTGGGGATAGTTTTGCTATTTTATGAAACTGAAATAGGGGTTAGCACTGTTTTGGGGGTTGTTTTGTAAATTTGAAAATAGGGGACAATTTTATAAAGTTCAGGGACTGATTTGCAATAGAATATGGACTGCACTAGACTGATTTATGTTTATATGTGTGTAATGGGATTGTTTTGATGTATATATGTGTATACAAGTATAATGGACTGTTCTGAATGTATTTAAATAAATTTGAGACTGCTTTGAAGGAGTAAAATATGAATGCATGTGTATGGGACAATTATGAAGGTGTATAAACATTAATGGACTGTTTTGACCATGTATACGTGTATATATGATTTTGGGACTATTTTGCATATATGGGGACAATTGTGGACTGTTTTAGATTGATAAAAACTGTAGCACCCCAAAATGTGGCTTAGGAGTATGTGGTTGTTTTGATTGTGACTCAAATTGAATTAAGATATCTTCAGAAAAGGCAATTAAATAAGTTAAGGACCAAATGTAAAGCATGAAAAGTAAGCTAGACAATTTGATAAGGATTAAATCGAATGCCTAGATAATGTTAAGTGATTGCATGTAAAATTCAATGTAATCCAAGGCTTGTACACATGTCATCCAAGAGGGAAAACATGTGTGAAAGGGACTGCTAAGGCAAGGGATACTCAATCCATTATACCCTTCTTCCCCACTTACCCGACAACTCCAAATTTGAGAGATAGAGAGAGAGCTTGCTGTGGTTATGGAAGATTTAAGCTTAATTTGGTCCATGTTTTGAGCACTTGTTTGGATAGCTTAAGGAAGAAGGTGAATTACTCTTCATTTCTCCTTGTTCGAGTCTAATTTGTGAGAATTGGTTTTGACTTATTTTTGAATCATGTGTTGCTAGCTTTGTTTGATGTTGTTGAAACATGGTTAGGGTGTTAGTTGATTGCTATAAAAATTCTTGAATTGGTTTTTGGTAATTGATTGTTGAATTAGATCATGTTATGATCGATTATAGCACTTGAATTGAGGAAATTTGGTCATCTTGCTTGATGTTAATGAACTCTAAGAAATATGAGCTTGTATGACTCAATTAAGGGTTGTTTTATTAGATTCAATGAGGGTTGAATTATAAGTTAAAGAAATGGTTTGAAACTGTTTTTGTCAAGTAAGAAACTGACGGGGGAACTATTTGCAAAATCAAAGACTGTTTAATAAGACAGCGTAAGCACACTAGGATCTAAAACAAACCACCATCAATGCATTTAAAATTATTTAATAATCCACTTTGAAAATCACTTTAAAAACAACTTTCAAAACATCATCCACATTATCATGCCTTGTAAACCACGCACTTACATTTCCAAAACATATGCAACATGTATCATGGATCCAACAGAAAAGTCCCATTTGTGCAACCCCCTCAACCCGACCTAGACACCCGACCAAACCGAGAGAATTGCATTAGGTTTGCCGAAGCAAACTGAAGAAAGGTTACGAAAAGTCGGACCATTTTTTTATCTTGTCTAGATGCGCAATTATTATCCTATATGAACATACTTGCAACAGGTGAAATAATAGAAGGAACAAATCATTAAAAGTCCTTCAAATGCATAACATACAATTTTAGGGACTAAATTGCAAAACTTGACAATTTTGGAGACAAATGCTGAAATTTAAGTTACCAATCCTCGATTAGCCAGGTTCCATGCCAACATGTCAAATTTCAGATTAAAACGATCATCCAAGCTCACACAATAGCATGTACAAACATTAGGGACCAAAACGTAATAAAATAGAACTTCAAAATATACCAAAATAACTAAAATAACTAACACCGTATTGGTACGGTCAAGGGTGTTTCGATACGCCTTTACAAATTTTAAACCCTGGAATTCTAGTAGCCATTTCTCGTTCCGATATACCCCCGCGTATCGAAACGCCCTACCCAAAACCTTTAGTCCGTATCGAAATGCCGCACACCGTACCGAAACACTGGCCAATCGTGCCTTGACCCGTATCGAAACACTTGCCCGCGTACCGGAACGCTAAGCCTGGAATGGCTTACCCGTATCGAAACAGACACACCCGTACCGGTACGCCTGGACCTATAATGTCCATTTTCACTGGTTTAACATGCTTTTGATCATAGAAAAACACCCTAGCATGCTCCTAACACGCTTTAAACATTTTCAAGGATCAAACCACAACACAGCAACACAAGATCAACATCAATTCATAGCATCTTGCATCAAATGGTAAACTAAAGGCATGCTTCCTAGAAAACCAACCAAACAAAACATGAAACTTCAAAACCATCACCAAACCAATCTCAAATGGCCATTTACAAACCAGGAACAACAAACCAAACTTGCTCAAACAGGGAGTTCAACAATTATCTCCCAAAACAACAACGGAAACCCCATTGCCCTTATTACTTATGGTCTAGTTCCAAAAATATACTTTGGTTACCAAGTCTTGATGAGATCCCCAACGGAAACCCCATTGCCTTTAATTTTCTGCATTGATGGGCAAATAGAGCGTAAGCACACTAGGCTTAGTGAAGAGTGCTCAAAAATAACACACCATCAATGCATTTAAACCATTTTCCATCAACACTTTGAAAATCCCATTTCAAACCATGTTTATAAACGTATAAAACATCATGCCTTTAAAACCATGCACTTTAAATCTTTCAAAACCAACATATTAGACCATATGCAACATGTATCATTAACCAACAGCAAATCCCATTGCTAAACCTCAATTTAAGCCTTCCCATGCATAACAACCACATGCAAAGCTTAAAGAGTAACATGTATATATCACATTATACAACATAAACCTTTCAATGATACATTAACAATTATATTGGCTCACAAGTGATCAATAACCAAGATTCATTTCCCAAAATAGTTCATTAGATACACGGATTTAAACAAGTGTTCTCGCAACACTTCAAGCCATCTCAACCGAAATAACGATACAATCACAATCGTGGTACATTAACAGTCGGGTACACTTTCAACCCACAGGGACACCAACCTCTTCCATCGGTTAGACGCTTAATCCACTAATGGGAGTTTACGGTACCATGTAATCCCTCAACCGTTAGGGTACTTGCATGGAGTTTACGGTACACGGATCAAAACCCCTCAACATCCAAGGAGACTTATTATAGTGCACTATCAATCCTAGAGAAGGCCAACTATATCCGATAACAATTTTAAAACCACATCACTTGCCAATATAAGTAACCATCTACCATTACCTCACTATTTTCAACAAGCATTAACCAAACCGATTTTCCAAAGCAACAACCATGCTTTAAAACACAAGTATAAACCATATACTTAGAAGGATCACTTACCATGTGCATCCTTTAGCATTTCATGCTTAAAACAATATCTCAAATGCTTTAAAACATGCTTAAACAGTATACAACATGTAAATCAAAAAAGTGCATAAAACTATTTCATTGTAGCACGACTTAGAGAGAAAAAACACATTTACTTACTTCCGAGTTTAAACCAGCGTTTCAAGCTAAGTTTAAACTCTCATAAACCACCTTTCAAACATTCCAAGGCTAGAATCCACGTTCTCACTCACCGATACGCGAAACCTTGATTTGTCGACGCAAAATCAAATGTTCGAAGCCTCCAACGCTTCACTGATCACCTCCGAATCAACCTCCCATGTTTTAATCACATTGCAACAGAGGATTAATGCATATCAATGCATTCTAAACACAGCAACAACAAATCCTCACGGATTTCCATAATCCTCTCACAATAACCCAACCACAACAATCAAAAACATCTTCTAAACCTTTCCAAACACAACCCAGCCACAAACTAACAATATAGCACTTCCACAAACATCAATTAACACTTGAAAATAGGATTAATCCATCCAAAAACCTCCAGCAATTACACAGCCACCAGAACTCCACAAAACACCAAACTAACAACCTAATCAATTAGAGATTCAAGAGTTCCAGGATTCCTTTGCAAACTATGACTTAACAAAATTATAAAACATCTATTATATGTTTAAAATCAATCCTCATCTCTGGAAAACATATCCAATCCGGATTTTTCACTATTTCATCAATTAATCCTAATTAAATTCGTTAAATCAATATGAAAACACAAAATCAGATAATAAACCATAAATCAAGGATCAAATACTTAGGAATATCAATAAAGAACCATTCAATATAGGAGATCACGGACCTTACCCCTATTGTGTGATTTCTCCCTCAATTGGATTGTTTAAAGCTAGAAAACACAAGATTTCAATAAGATTTTGGTAAAACAATGATAAAGAAACAATTACAAATCAAGAAATCAAGAATATAGGTCTCTCACCTCTGGAATTTGTTGAAAGAAAAAGTGTTTGGCAAAAAAGAAGTGGAGAGAAAATTTGAGAGAAAAGCTACGTGAAATTGGTTTAAAAGAAATAACTAACTTTAATATCCAAAATCCGTTTTAATTTTAGTGAAATAGCTCCTTAAGGATTCTAAGAATTTGACCATTTTCATTTTAGTCACCATTAAAAATAGTTTTCAAAATTTACATTTTGGTCACTAGCCAAAATGTTATACTTCCAAATCTCATTTTACAAAATTGATTTTACCAATATTAATAAGATATTTTAAAATGATTTTAACCATTTTCTATATTTTTATCATACCAAAAAATATACGACCCCGAATTTGACTCGAATCTCTAACTTGATCCACCGGGCCGTCTAGTAAACCTCAAAACCGCTAGGCCCAAAACTGGGGCGTTAAAACTCTCCCCCGCTTAAGAAATTTTGTCCTCAAAATTTTTCTGGATGACACAGACGCGAAAACTGCTCTAGCATCTCCGACTTTCGTTCCCACGTGGCTTCCTCAACACTGTGGTGCCTCCACAACACCTTTACAAGCTCAACCATCTTGCTAGTATCAAGGATCTCTACAGGTTCCTTGTCATAAGATAAATCTGACCTCAACTCCACTTCCTCCACCGGCATAACATGTGATGGATCTGATCGATACATACGCAACATTGAAACATGAAACACATCATGAATTTTCTCAAGCTCAGGAGGCAACCTCAACCGATAAGCCACAGGACCCACGCGCTCCACAACCTTATACGGTCCAATAAATCTCGAACTAAGCTTACCCTTACGTCCGAACCGCATCACCTTTTTCCACGGTGACACCTTCAAAAACACAAGATTACCAACGCCAAACTCAATTTCCCTACGCTTCAAATTTTTGTAGGATTTCTGTGCATCCGCAGTCGCTTTCAAGTGCTCACAAACAATTTCCCTACCTCGGCCCAACACAACGGTGCACGACACCTCTGGCCATAGAACGCCTTATACGGAGCCATTTGGATACTCGTCTGATAACTGTTGTTATAAGCAAATTCAACCAAAGATAACTACTTCTCCCAGGTTCCTTGGAACTCGATAATACAACACCTCAACATATCCTCCAAAACTTGGATAACATGCTCAGACTGTTTATCCGTCTGAGGATGATACGCAGTACTAAAATTCAACCTTGAACCCAAGGCCTGATGCAAACAACTCCAAAACCTTGTTGTAAACCTTGGATCTTTATCTGAAACAATGGACTCGGGTACCCCATGCAACCACACAATCTCAGCGATGTACAAATCCACCAATTTATCCAGGGTCTACGTCATATGCACCAGCAGAAAATGTGCACACTTTGTAAACTGATCAACAATCACCCAAATAGAATCCTTTTAGCCGGTGTCAACGGTAATCCCGTCACGAAATCCATGGTGTTTCTCTCCCATTTCCACTCCAGAATTCTCAATGGTTGCATCAATCCGGATAGAAATTGATGTTCAGCCTTTACACACTGGCATACCATACACTTGGACACAAACTCCGCCACATCCTTTTTCAAACCAACCCAATAATACCTTTCCTTCAAATCACGATACATTTTGGTACTACTAGGGTGCATAGAAAAAGGACTAGAATGTGCCTTCTCCAAAATAGTATGCCTAAGCTCCGCAACTTACGGCACTACTATTCAGCCTTTAAAGCACAGAACACCATCATCATCAAAATGAAACTCCGATGGATTACCTTCAGATATGTCTTTGACATGAGGAACCAAAAAATCATCAAACGGTTGCTTAGCTTTTATCGCTTGCGACAACGTAGGCTTAACTTGCAACTTAGCCAATAAACCATCTTCCCGCGTCACACTCAACCTTGTAAACATCGCCCTAAGCTCAACTGCAACCGTACGACTTAACACATCCGCAACAACATCCCAACCTTTCGTAACTTAGCTCTAATACCAACAAATGTAACCCCCTCGACCCGGCCTAGACGCCCGACCGAACCGAGAGAACTATATTAGGTTTGCCGAAGCAAACCGGAGAAAGGTTACGAAAATTCAAACCATTTTTTCTTTTATCTTGTTTAGATGCACAATTATTATCCTATATGAACATACTTGTAGCAGGTGAAATAATAGAGGGAACGGATCATTAAAAGGCCTTCAATTGTATAACATACAATTTTAGGTACTAAATTGCAAAACTCAACAATTTTGGAGACAAATGCTGAAATTTATGTTACCAATCCTCGATTAGCCAGGTTCCATGCCAACATGTCAAATTTCAGATTAAAACAATCATCCAAGCTCACACAATTGCATGTACAAACATTATGGACTAAAACATAATAAAACAAAACTTCAGAATATACCAAAATAGCTGAAATAACTAACACCGTACCGGTACGGTCAAGGGTGTTTCGATACGCTTTCACAAATTTTAAACCCAAAAATTCCAGTAGCCATTTTCCGTTTTGATACACCCCCACGTATCGAAACGCCCAACGTAAAACCTTTAGTCCGTATCAAAACGTCTCACACCGTATGGAAACGCTGGCCAATCTTGCCTTGACCGTACTAAAACACTTGCCCGCGTACTGGTACACTAAGCCTGGAATGGCTTACCCGTACCGAAATAGAGACACCCGTATCGGTACGCCTGGACCTATAATGTCCATTTTCACTGGTTTAACATGCTTTTGATCATAGCAAAACACCCTAGCATGCTCCTAACATGTATTCAACATTTTCAAGGATCAAATCATACCACAACAACACAAGATCAACATCAATTCATAGCATCTTGCATCAAATGGTAAACTAAAGGCACGCTTCCTATAAAACCAACCAAACAAAACATGTAACTTCAAAACCATCACCAAACCAATCTCAAATGGCCATTTACAAACCAGGAGCAACAAACCAAACTTGCTCAAACATGGAGTTTAACAATTATCTCCCAAAACAAGAACGGAAACCCCATTGCCCTTATTACTTATAGTCTAGTTCCAAAAACATACTTTGGTTACCAAGTCTTGATGAGATACCTTGATTCCCGCTGCCTCCCAAACCTTTAATTCTCTGCATTGATGGACAAAGAGAGTGTAAGCACACTAGGCTTAGTGAGGAGTGCTCAAAAACAACACACCATCAATGCATTTAAATCATTTTCCATCAACACATTGAAAATACCATTTCAAACCATGTTTATCAACGTATAAAACATCATGCCTTTAAAACCATGCACTTTAACACATACAAAACCAACATACTAGAATATATGCAACATGTATCATTAACCAACAACATATCCCATTGTTAAACCTCAATTTAAGCCTTCTCATGCATAACAACCATATGCAAAGCGTAAAGAGTAACATGTATAAATCACATTATACAACATAAACCTTTCAATGATACATTAACAATTATATTGGCTCACAAGTGATCAATAACCAAGTTCCATTTCCCAAAATAGTTCATCGGATACACGGATTCAAGCAAGTGTCCTCGCAACACTTCAAGCCATCTCAGCCGAAAATAGCGATACAATCACAATCGCGGTACATTAACAACTGGGTACACTTTCAACCCACGGGGACACCAACCCCTTCCATCGCTTAGATGCTTAATCCACTAATGGGAGTTTACGATACCATGTAACCCCTCAACCGTGAGAGTACTTGGATGGAGTTTACAGTACACAGATCAAAACCCCTAAACATCCAAGGCGGCTTGTTATAGTGCACTATCAATCCTATGGTCGGCCAACTATATCCGAAAACAATTTTAAACCCACATCACTTGCCAATATAATTAACCATCTACCATTACCTCACTGTTTTCAACAAGCATTAACCAAACCGATTTTCCGAAGCAACAACTTGCTTTAAAACACAAGCATAAACCATATACTTACAAGGATCACTTACCATGTGCATCCTTCAGTATTTCATGCTTAAACAGTATCTTAAATATTTAAAACATGCTTAAATAGTAGGCAACGTGTAAATCAAAACAAGTGCATAAAACTATTTCATTGTAGCACGACCAAGAGAGAAAACTATATTTACTTACTACTGAGTTTAAACCAGCGTTTCAAGTTAAGTTTAAACTCCCATAAACCACCTTTAAAACATTTCAAAGCTGGAATCTACAATCTTGCTCACTGATACGCGAAACCTTGATTCGCCGTGTAACCTCCTGGACCCGACCTAGTTGCAAGACTGAACCAAGCGAGCTACATTAGGTTTACCGCAGTAAACTGGGAAGATGAAACCTAAAACACGTCCATTTTTTCCTTTTATCTTGTCTAACTGCATTATTACTTTCCTACATATACATATTTTTCACAGGTGAGAACTCAACTCAATCGGGCATCGAATCGACATCCAATTGGACACAAACACGAATTAGGGACTAACTTGCAAATTTAGCAAAATATATGGAATTTTCCAAATTTTAAGCAACCAACCTTTAATTAAATACATTTCATGCTTACATGTCAAAAATCAACTCAAAAAGATCATCCATACTCATCTAATAGCATCCACAACATTTAGGGACCAAAACGCAAGGAAATAGAACCTTGAAACAACCAAAAATAACTAATTTACCGGCCACCGTATTGGTACGGTGAAGTTCGTTTTGGTACGCCCTTGCTGATTTGAAAACTAAATTTTCCAGTAGCCATACCCCGTTTTGGTACGCCCCCGCGTACCGAAACACCCATCACAAATATACTATACCGTTCCAAAACACCTCACAGTGTACCGAAACGCAGGCCAAAATTGCCTCTGACCGTACCGAAACGCTTGCCTGCGTACCGGTACGCTAAGCCTAAAATGGCTTACCCGTACCAAAATGGAAACACCCGTACCGGTATGCCTGGACCTGAAATGTCCATTTCTGCTAGCTAAACATGCTCTCGAACATACCAAAAACCTAGCATGCTTCTAACATACATCCAGCATACTCAGGGTTCAAACCACATCCAAACATCACAGTTTCAGCATTGATTCATAACACCTTGGATCAAATGTAAATATATAGGCATGCTACCTATAAAACCAATCAAGTAAAAACATGAAACTCCAAACCATCACCAAAACCAAATTGTAAAGGCCATTTACAACTTTAGAGCAACCAAACAAACTTGCTCAAACAGGGAGTTTTTCAAAACATCTCCCAAAACCAAAACAATTACCCTATTGCCTTTATTACTTATAGTCTAATTCAAACATACTTTGGTGAACAAGTCTCGCTAGGAATCCTTTGCTCCTTGCTGCCTCCAAAGCTCTCAATTCTCTGCATTGATGGGAAAAAACAATGTAAGCACACAAGGCTTAGTGAGGAGCGCTCACAACAAAACACAATCAATGCATTAAAAATCATTTATCAACATTACATTGACACTCATTTCAAACAACCTTTAAAGCATTGTCATGCCTTTAAAATCATGCACTTAACATCTTTAAACCTCAGCATATTAATCCATATGCAAAATGTATCATTGACCCACAGCAAGTCCTATTGTTCAACCTCAATTCAAGCCTTCCCATGCATAACAACCATATGCAAAGCTTAAAGAGTGAACATGTATGAATCATATTGTATAACAAAACTACCCAATGATACATCAACAATTATATTGGCTCATAAGTGATCATTAAACAAGTCCATTAACAAAAGAGTTAATTGAATACAAGGATTCAACAAGTGTTCAACCAACACTTCAAGACATCTCAAATGGAACAGTGATACAATAACAATCGCGGTACATTATGAACCTGGTACACCCTTCAAGCCACGGAGACACCAACCCCAATCATCGGTTAGACACTTAATCCACTAACGGGAGTCTATAGTACTGTTTAACCCCTCTATTGTTAGGGTACTCAGATGGAGTTTTAGGTACACGAATCTAAACCCCTCAACATCCAAGGCACTTATTATAGTGCACTCAATCCTATGGCCGGCCAACTATATCCGATAACAATTTTAAAACCACATCACTTGCTAATATAATTAACCATTTAACATTTACCTCATTGTTTTTAACAGGCATTAACCAAACCATTTTTCCAAAGCAACAATTGTGCTTTAAACCACAAGTATAAACCATATACTTACAAGGATCACTTACCATGTGCATCCTTCAGGATTTCATGCTCAAATACAGTATATCAAATACTTTAAAACGTGCTTAAACAGTAGGTAACATACAAATCAAATCAAGTGCATAAAACCATTTAACACTAGTACGAACGAGAGAGAATATCCACTTTTACTTACTTTCGAGTTTAAGCAAGCATATGAAGCTAAGTTTAAACTCCCCTAAACCACCTTTAAAACATTCCAATGTTGGAATCCATGTTCTCACTCACCAATACGCAAAGCCTTGATTTGTCGACGCGAAATCAAGCGTCTGAAGCCTCTAACGCTACATTGTTTGCTTCCAAAACAACCTCCCATGTTTAAACCACACAAAAACAGAGGATTAATGCATCTCAATGCATTCAAAACACTATAACAACAAATCCTCACGCACTTCCACAATCCTCCCAAAATTACCCAACCTCAACAACCGAAATCATCACCTAATCCTTTCCAAACACAACCCAACCACAAACTAAAAACCTAACACCTCCATAATCATCAATTAACACTCAAAAATAAGATTAACACATCCAAACACTTCCAGCAATTACACAGCCACCACAACTCCACAAAACACCAAATTTACTACCTAATCAGTTAAAGATTCAAGAGTTTTGGGATTCCTTTATTAACAATGACTTAACAACATTATAAAACACCCATTATATGTTTAAAATCAATCCTCATCTCTGGAAAGCAAATCCAATCCAGATCTTTCACAATTTCAACAATTACTCCCAATTAAATCCATTAAATCAATATAAAAACACAAAATCAGATAATAAACCATAAATCAAGGATCAAATACTTGGGAATGTCAATAAGGAACCATGCAATAGAGGAGATCACGGACCTTAACCCTATTGTGTGACTTCTCCCTCAATTGACTTGTTTTTAAAGCTAGAAAACACAAGATTTCAATAAGATTTTGGTAAAACAATGATAAAGAAATAATTACAAATCAATAAATCAAGAATATAGGTCTCTCACCTCTAGAGTTTGTTGAAAGCAAAAGTGTTTGGCAGAAAAGAAGTGGAGATAAAAGTTACGTGAAATTGGTTTAAAAGAAATAACTAACTTTAATATCCAAAATCCTTTTTAATTATCTTTTAAAACACATGTTAAAATGATTTAATTGAAGGGAGAAATCATCAGAAAAATATTGGTAAAATAGCTCCTTAAGGATTCTAAGAATTTGACCCTTTTCGCTTTAGTCACCATTAAAAATAGTTTTCAAAATTTACATTTTGGTCACTAGCCAAAATGTCATACTTACAAATCCCATTTTCCAAATTTGATTCCACCAAAAATCAATATATATAAAAAGTGATTTTTAACTATTTTCCATATTTTTATCTTACCGAAAAATATACGGTTCTGAATTCGACTCGAATCTCTAACCCTGTCCACCGAACCATCTAATAAACCTCAAAACTGCTAGGCCCAAAACAGGGTCGTTACAAATCTCCCCCACTTAAGAAATTTCATCCTCGAAATTTACCTGGAGAAAACAGATGCGAAAACTGCTTCAGCATCTTCGACTTGCGTTCCCACGTGGCCTCCTCAACACCGCGGTGCCTCCACAACACCTTCACAAGTCAACCGTCCTGCCACTCAAAACCTTACTACTGGTATTAAGAACCTCTACTGGTTCTTCATCATAAGATAGGTCCAGCCTCAACTCAATATCTTCCACTGGCATAATATGCGAGGGATCCGACCGATACCTCCACAACATCGAAACATGAAACATATCATGAATCCTCTCCAACTCAGGAGGTAACCTCAAATGGTAAGCGACAGGACCCACATGCTCAACAACCTCGTATGGTCCAATAAACCTCAGGCTAAGCTTCCATTTCCGCCTAAAATGCATCACATTCTTCCAAGGCGACACTTTCAAAAACACTCTGTCACCAACACCATACTCTATATATTTACGCCTCAAATCCGCATAGAATTTTTGACAGTCCGAAGCCGCTTTCAAGCGCTCACAAATCAACTTAACCTTTTTATTTGTGACTTTTAATACATCACGCAAGGAAAGATGCTTCTCCCCAATCTCAGCCCAACACGCGGGCATAAGGCACCTCCTTCCATACAATGCCTCAAACGGTGCCATATGTATACTAGCCTGGTAATTGTTATTATAGTCAAACTCCACCAATGGCAGCTGCTTCTCCCACGTTCCCTGGAACTCAATAATACAGCATCTCAACATATCCTCGAGGACCTGAATCACGCGCTCCGACTGACCAGCCGACTAAGGATGATACAAAGTGCTAAAATTTAGTCTTGTTCCCAGAGCACAGTGCAAGAACAAACAAAACCTTGCCGTGAAACGCGGATATCTATATGAAACTATAGATGTAGGAACCCATGCAAACGCACAATCTTAGAGATGTACAGCTCATCCAACCGATCCAAAGTATACGTTGTACGCACAGGCACAAAATGTGCACACTTCATAAACTGGTCGACAATCACCCAAATGGAATCCTTCTTGGTCGGCGTCAAAGGCAACCAGACACAAAATCCATGGTGATCCTTTCCCACTTTCATTTCAGTATCCTCAACGGTTGCAACAACCCGAAAGAAAACTGATGCTCAGCCTTAACCCGCTGACATACCATGCAACGAGAAACAAAATCAGCCACATCTTTCTTGAGCCCAACCCAATAGTATTCCTCCTTCAACCCACGACACATCTTAGTACTACCGGGATGCATAGCAAAAGGACTAGCATGCGCTTCGATCAGAATGGTACGCCTCAACTCATAATCTTCAGGCACCACAATTTGACCTTTAAAACACAACACCCCATCGTCATTGGAATGAAAATCCATAGGATTTCCATCCATGATATCCTTGACATGCGGCACAAATTCTTATCATGCGGTTTCCTCTCCTTGATCAACTGCGACAAGGACGGTTTCACTTGCAACTCAGCCAATAATCAACCTTCACATGTCAGACTTAAACGAGCAAACATAGCTCTCAACTCTACAACTGCTTTTCTACTCAAGGCATCCACCACAACATTGGTTTTTCCCGGATGATATTCAATGGTCAACTCATAATCTTTAAGCAACTCAGGCCACCTCCGTTGCCTAAGATTCAGCTTCTTCTGAGTCATCAAATATATCAAGCTCTTATGATTGTGTAAATCACACACTTCTCACCATAAAAGGCAATGCCTCCAGATTTTTAAGGCAAACAAAACAGCGGCAAGCTCAAGGTCATGAGTAGGGTAATTACGCTCATGCACCTTCAATTGCCTAGATGTATACGCAACTACCTTACCCTCCTGCATCAACACGCAACCAAGCCCAAGATAAGATGCATCACTATAAACAACGAACTCCTTCCCCGATTTAGGCTGAACCAAGACTAGAGCTCGCGTCAAAGCTTCCTTCAACTTCTCAAACGCTCGCTGACTATCCTCCGTCCACTCAAAACAAACATTTTTCTATAACAACTTGGTCAAAGAAGCAGCTAAACTGGAAAACCCTTCCACAAACCTACGATAATAACCAGCCAAACCAAGAAAACTCTGGATTTCTATCACCGACTTAGGTACCTTCCAACTCATCATTGCCTCAACTTTATGCTGATCAACACGGATTCCCTCGGCCGACAAAATGTGCCCAAGGAAAACAACCTCCCTAAGCCAAAACTCACACCTGCTTAATTTGGCATACAAATGATTAGCCAACAATGTCCGAAGCACAATCCGCAAATGTTTATCATGATCTTCCTCAATAGGAGAGTACACTAGGATATCATCAATAAACACCACCATAAACTGATCCAAAAACTCATAGAACACCCGATTTATCATGTCCATAAAAGCAGCCGGTGTGTTGGTCAAACCAAACGGCATCACAAGAAACTCATAATGCCCGTACCTCGTACAAAAAGCTGTATTGGGTACATCCACATCCTTCACCTTCAACTGGTAGTACCCAAACCTCAAATCTATTTTAGAAAATAGTGATGTACCTCGGAACTGATCAAACAATTCATTTATCTGTGACAACGGATACTTGTTCTTTATCGTCAACTTGTTCAATTGTCGATAATCTATACACATCTATAACGTACCATCCTTCTTCTTTACAAACAACACCGGTGTACCCTACGGTGAAATACTTGGTTTAATGAACCCACAATAAAGCAACTCCTACAATTACGTCTTTAACTCCTTCAGGGCCATGCGATACAGAGCAATAGACACCGGTGTTGTATCCGCATAGGTTTCAATGCCAAACTCTACCTCACAGTCAGGTGGTAACCCCGACAATTCTTTCAGAAAAAGCCCAAAAACTCACATATCGTGCGAATATCCTGTACCCTCAACTCTTTTGAACCAGGATTCATCATATAGGCCAAGAAAGCCTAACATCTGAAACCCAACATTCGACTCACTTCCAAAGCCGAAACAACATTAGACAAGAACTTGGCATTCTCACCAACAACCACCATCTCGAAATCATCTGACAACCTCAAAAATATCTGTTTGGTCTTAAAATCCACCACGGCTTGATGCTCGGTCAACCAATCTATGCCCAAAATAACATCAAATCCATGGAATGGCAATTCCATCAGATCCACAGCAAAAACATAGCCTTGAACCATCAACAGGCACCTACGATACAACTTACTAACTACAACTGTCTCTGCAGGATAATCACTCTAATACCTACATTTAGAATTTCAATAGGTATATCAAGCAACTGGGCATGCTCATACCAGATGTATGAATGGGTAGAACCAGAATCAAACAACGAATACAACGACAAAGACTATAAAGAGAAAGTACCTGCAATCACATCGGTGTCATTGCAACCCTCGCAGTACACATACACCCTAACTGGTCCATCTCCTCAGGCTGGAATAGCAACGGTATAAGCCATAGTCCGCTGCCCACCACCTTAATGCTGAAATAGATCACAGCCACGACCACAGCCTCGCTGCGGAGCAACAATAGGTTTAGCACCCTGTCTACCTTGGGCCAACAACAGAGAATCACGCCTCTGATGGTCGCCATACCCACAACTCCAACAAGCATTGGCCACAACAGGCGCAGGTGCCTGACCCTCCCTGGCCAGACGTGGACAATCTCGCCTCAAATGATCTTAGGATCCATAAATCCAACAACTGTTAAATGGAGCTCTAACTTGGGCACCTTACCCCTAGACTCCACGACCCACAACATCTCTGCCATGCCTCAGCTCCGGGTGAAACCTCCTATCACGGTGTCTCTTAGCCTGACCACCGCCAGAACCAGAATCAGCAGCTCTCTTACCCGAGCTAAAGCCTCGCAACCCAGAAGCTAAACAAAGATTTTGCTCTACATTCTTGGCCTGCGAAACCAACATATAAAAATCGATGTAATCAGCAGCAAGCATGTATATCTTAACCTCCTGCACAAGCCCATAGCGTAAATGGTCACATCACTGGCGCTCATTAGGGACCAACTCAGGTGCGTATTGACTCACCCTCACAAATTGCACCTCATACTCTACCATAGACATACTGCCTTGTACCAAAGCCATGAACTCCCACTTTCTATCATCTTGATATCGAACTCCCAGATACTTCTTTTAGAAAGCACCACAGAAGAACTTCCAAGTCACATCATCGGTCGCCATACCAGAAATCATGATAGTCCACCATGTATAGGCATCAACCTGTAGCAGGGAAACAACACATCCCAGCTTACGAGCATCGGGACACCCTATCTGGCCTAGTATCCTCTCAGTACTGGCCAACTAGCTCTCATAAGCCTCAGGCGACAAACCTCAAAACTCAACTCCGCCCAAACCACGAAGACGCTCAAGCGGCAAACCCTGTACAACAATCGGTGGTGCCGACACATGAACACTTGCAACTGCTGCCTAAAAAGCACCGGACATGGCCTGAATCAGCGGTGCCATATCATCCATCCCTGGCCCAGTTGGCGCAGGTGGTACTTGCTCTACTCCCTCATGTGGAATAGGTAGGGGCGGTGGCAACCCTCCAGGAGATACAACATCTCCCTCAATATCCTGCCCAGTGGCAGCAATAATCGTACTAGATCACAACTCTCTCCTCGGTCCTATCGTGCTAAAATATATCTAAGGCACGATAATTAATTCAAAACAAACAGTCAGGCCAGCTTCAAGCAAGGATCCAAGACTTTCATTTCAAAAATCAAAACTTTCCAGACTATAATAATAAGGCAATGGGTTTCCCAAACTTCCCCCCAACATGGCATAAAACAATCACATAAAGAAATCAACATACATATTACAATCACCGTGCATATTACACATCAGATAACAACTCACAATCATATTACAACAATCAAACCAACTCCCAACTATCATAAACCTGGCTCTGATCCACCAAATGTAACATCCTCGACCCAGCCTAGTCGCAAGACTGAACCAAGCGAGCTACATTAGGTTTACCGCAGTAAAACGGGAAGATGAAACCTAAAACATGTCCATTTTTTCCTTTTATCTTGTCTAGATGTATTATTACTTTCCTACATGTACATATTGTTCAGAGGTCATAACTCATCTCAATCGGGCATCGAATCGACATCTAATTGGACACAAACACGAATTAGGGACTAACTTGCAAATTTAGCAAAATACAAGGACTTTTCCAAATTTTAAGCTACCAACTTTAATTAAATACATTTCATGCTTACATGTCAAAAATCAACTCAAAATGATCATCCATACTCATCTAATAGCATCCACAACATTTAGGGACCAAAACGCAAGGAAACAGAACCTTGAAACAACCAAAAATAACTAATTTACCGACCACTGTATCGGTACGGTGAAGTCTATTTCTGTACGCCCTTACTGATTTGAAAACTAAATTTTGTAGTAGCCATATCATGTTTTGGTACGCCCCCGCGTATCGAAACATCCTTCACAAATATACTATATAGTACCAAAACACATCACAGTGTACCGAAACATAGGCCAGAATTGCCTCTGACCGTATCGAAATGCTTGCCAGCGTACTGGTATGCTAAGCCTAAAATGGCTTACCCGTACCGAAATAGAGACACCCATATCGGTACACCTAGACCTGAAATGTCCATTTTTGCTAGCTAAACATGCTCTCGAACATACCAAAACATCCTAACATGCTTCTAACATACATCCAGCATACTCAGAGTTCAAACCACATCCAAACATCACAGTTTCAGCATTGATTCATAACATCCTGGATCAAATGTAAATCTATAGGCATCATTCCTATAAAACCAACCAAGTAAAAACATGAAACTCCAAACCATCACCAAAACCAAACCGTAAAGGACATTTGTAAATACTGTGTTAATATATAATTAATATTATTGTTGCATGAGTGTTAGTAAGATAAAAATATATATGTGTGATATTTGTGAGTGCATGTATATATGGGTACGTATTAGTAACTATTTATATGTATGCTCGTATGTTACATGTTTGAATATTTGATTAATTTGCATGTATGTTGTGTGTATATATAATGTGTATATCTGCATGAGTTATGTGTGTGGGTATATATATGTTGGTATACGTATGTGTTTCAGTATGTTTATGTATGCATGCTTGTATGTCATTAAATGCTAGTGATTTGCATGTACACGTATGTACGAGTGTGTGTGTTTGTATTATTATTATTAATATTATCATTATTAATAGACTAACTTAAAATGAAACCCATAAATTACAAACCCAAAAAAATAATAATTAAGGTCCAGTCCTTATACAAATATAAGACCCAAGTATATTTACATGGCCCATCTCGGCTAGGTCCAAACCCCAACCTAATTAACTAAACCCTAAAACCAAGTCTGGTGACTTTTCTTTCGTGCAGCCAACGGTCCAGATCAATCCAAGGTGATCATCCATCTGCCGCGCGTGAAGACCACTCACCGTCCAGTTATCTCCCACGCGTGCATGCGATGCACGCGCGAGACCATTCAGCTGCCATCGCCACGTGTCTCGATCTGGGGACACCACGTCATCTCCCAGATTAAATCCTGGCCATCCATCTTCAACCAATCCAAGCCATTGGATCGAATCTGATCCAACGGCCAAGATTAAGTCTGGCCGAACGACACCTCCACCATGCTCCCCACGTCGGCCGTACCAACCACCGTGCTCAGAATTTTGCCAAAAAACACAAAAAAATGGAGATCATGTCAGTGACCAAATCACAGAAAATATGTATTTTGTGTCATATCCTCTACCAAATAGAGATCAGAATAGATATATATATATATCAAAAAATTGTAAGAAATATCGGTCTTCAGGTTCCAAAAATACAAAAAAACTCAAAGTTTCTAGTGGTAACGATCTAGCTTTCTTTTTACTATGCATGTATGATTTTCATAAAAAAGGGGACAATAAACTAACAAGGTGAGTTTACCCTAATCGTCGATCCTCCTTCTCATCGGTGATAAGCCCACTCCTAGGGTGAATCGGTTGAGAGGAGAGATGACGGGGTTGTAAAAAGAAGAGTTTTTCTCTTTCGAGGGCTTCTGGTTTTTTAGATCTTGGCAAATCGGAGTGTTTTCCCTAAAGTCTAAGCGCGTATTCGGGTTTTAGAGAGGGGTAGGAGTCTTTTGGAAGTTGTTTTGGGATTCGCCACCGCCGGTGAACGACACTGGAGATGAAAGGGTGAAAGGCGATGTCGAGTTTGTTGAGAGAAAAAAGAGGAAGGCTGAGTTTTAGGTTTAAGTTTAATCTCTTTTTACCGGTTATAAAACAAATAATAACCCTTTGGTGTTTAAATGGTCTAGTTACATGAGATGTCCTTTTTTTCTTTCCCGCTTTTATTTTTGGTCATGGGATAATTTCATTTTCAATCCCTGTTCTTTGTTACCGCATGCTTTAGCATCCCATTTTTATTTCAAATCAGCATCTCCATTTCACTTTCATTCAATTCAATCCCGAAATTAAATTGGATCAGAACTTAAATGGCATAAATACCTTCAAAGTCCTTCCGCGTTTCTATTTCTTACACTTTGAGCTTGCCCCTGGGGCAAATTACATAGCCGGTCCCTTCAGGTTTTGTGTAGCTTGAAATTCTGTCCTTAAATCGTTTTTAATTTCTGCTGTTATGTTTCATTTCAGTCCCTTTTCATGTATTAAATATTTTATCCTTGTTTTTATTTTCTTATCATGTTTGTATTGCTTTTCTTTTGTGTGTGTATTTACATTTAAATATTATGTTTTCAATATGTGTATTAATATGGGCGATATCATGTTTTATTTGTTCGTGCATGTTTGTTTTATATGTTATGTTTAGTTTAATTGGTAGTATGTTTACATGAGTTTTACGATTATTTTACATTGTAGATCATATGTTAGTCTAAGGTAATATGCTTGGCATGCGTTATGGTATGTTTTTTTTTAGAGCTTTATTAATATGTGTTATGTTAGTGTTATTTTGTTTTTATTAAATCCAATAGTTCATGCTTGCATCCCTTTTTATTTTATTATTTTATTTAAATAGCTTAAGTTTTTAGAGTAATTTATGTGTTTATCGTGTTTTTAGCCCATGTACGTTTCTTGCCATGACTGTGTTAATATTAGTGAAATCCTTGATATAAAAATTGTGTCACATGATAAAGTTTTAGTATAATTTTATGTGGAGTTGTTGCTTTGCTAATTTAGTATCTTTCTTGCTCTATGTATGTCATGCACATGTTGCATTGGTTTTTATGTCCAAGTATGGTATAGTTAATTAGTTTGATTTAAAAGTATGTTGTTCTTCTCTTTACCATGTCCATGCGTTTATGTTCTTTTTGTATGTAGTTTTGATCCTTGTATGTGTTATTTATATCTATGCTCATGCATTTCATTATTTTTGTTTAATATTATGATGTTCCTTTTTATGTTTTAGTGTCATGTCGTGTATGTTTTTAAGTATGTTAGGATTAATTAATTTAGTTTTTAAAGAATGTTTTGTCTTCTTCATGCCTTTATTTTGTCTTCTTATTATTATGATGTGTCGTTTTTGTTCATTTGTTTTATTATCTTCTTATTAGTTTTGTAGTATTCCCCTTTTTATGTTTTTTACATACCATCTCCATATGAATGTTTTATATATTTATTTATTTAATTAGTTCTAAGTTGCATAATGGAATATAAATTTTCAATGCGGTACCCTTTTATCCGAACATAAACGGGGCCAGTATCAGGCGTAGTATGGTGGTTGGGCGTTTATTCTCGGATAACGGGGCCTTTAAAGTCTACTCGCACCTATAACCGAATCTTAACTTAATCGCCACTTTAATCCGGAAAGTTTAATTTTAATAAAGCGGTACTTATTAAAGTACCAATTTTGGGCGGTGTGGGGGTGCTAATCCTTCCCCATCCGTAACCCTCCCAAACCCAAAGTTTTCAAAATCTCTAATTTTTTATGGTGTCCGTCCTACCTAAGTGGCCGGTGGCGACTCCAATTTTTAAATAAAATGCGGTTTTTAAAACCAGAATGAATAAATATTTTAATACCCGAACGACCAACAACACTTTGAAACCTCGTTTTTCTAGCGAAACGGACATCGCTGCAGATGACGACTCCGCTGGGGACAATTTTTTGTTTTTCGAAACAAGAAGAGAGTTAAGCTTTTTAAAATAACTACTGCTTTATTAATATTAGAAATTCTGGGTTAAAGTGACTATTAAATTAACATTCGGTTATAATTGCGCGTTTATTTTAACGCATTTAAAATATGGCATATAAACCCTTTTTTTAAGTGGGGGGAAAAAGGTAATGCTTTCGTGGAGATATCGTTCTCCCGTATGGGCCTAGCAAGTACCTTCGGGGCTCGAGTACCTTATGCTTTTGTAAGGATATCGTTCCTTCGTACGGGCATAAGCGAATGGGTCCCCCTGAATTAAACCCGGTTGAAAGGAGCCTATAATGGGTGATGATCGGGGGCCTTGTTACTCTTAGTAGAAGACAGCGAGGACAATTCGGGTACCTCGTAGAACCGGAACTGCATATAGAAAACACACATAGAAACCCATCCTGTTAGAGCCATGCGGATAACCTAGGTGTCTTAGATGGAATGTAAATAGGATTGCCTTGCTGTTTATCGCATTTAATTTGCCCTTTTATTATGTATTTAGCATTTGCATCCGGTACTGACTTGTTTTCTTTTTTGTTTTGTTTTTGCATATCATCGCATTCGCATTACACAGGGTATTGATTCCCGAGTGGTTTCTCCCATAATAGAAGATTGTTCATGATGGACCAAAGGTTCTTTGACCTGAAGGAAGGGGGTCCAGTTCCAGAGTTCTATCCCGAGACTAGGCCAGGGACAGCCGAAGAAGAATCATTCAAGGACTCCAGAACAGATTCGGTAAGCAGTGTCAGTTCTGGTGACAAGCAAGATGAAATACAAGAACTAAAGAAGCAGATGTCTGAGATGATAGACCAGATGAATGCTATGATGAAAGGCAAGCAGCATGTCGAACTCAGAAAAGATTCGATCGAGGATCAGAATGGTCAGAATGTTGAGACAGACAACACCGTTAAATATGACAAATCGAATCCCTTTGTGATCAATCTCAAGAAGTAGACAAGTAGCATATCTGGGGTAGATACCAAGGGAACAGAGGCAAAACCAGGGGACGCTCGAGAATCTAATGACATCAGAAGGCATTATCCTATACCCATGAGATACACCGAGTTACTTCTGTTGCTTGTCGAAAGGAGCCTTATCATAACAGTGAAGTCTGTACCAAGAAAACCTCATTATCCGATGGATTACAACAGTCGTGTCTGGTGCAGCTACCACATAGGCGATTCGAGTCATCACACTGAAAATTGTAGGGGCCTGAAGGACAGAGTTCAAGATCTTATCAGAATGGGAGTTTTGGGTTTCGAAGATAGACAACCCCGATTCTACAGCGAGCCAGCTGTTGCCCGAGGGGCAAAGTTAAAGGAGGGTCAATACCCAGCCCAAGGTCCGAGTAACACAGAAGTGGGTCACTCAAGTGGGATAAATTTAGGAGTCAAGAATAAAAGCTTCTCAAAAGATGAACTTGCACGCAAATACGGCCAGCTCGAGCATGAGAGGCACGATCTGAACATGAAATTGAAGAGTGTACAAGACGAGTACCAGAAGCTGCACTTTGAATTCAAGAATGTCGGTCTGGGTGACACCGTGGAAGAGTGGGTCAATGGTATGATTCAGCTGAGGAATGGTTCAGAACGCTGGAAGCAGAAATGCAAGAATAGTAAGAATAAAGTCAGATCATTATCACAGAAGCTAGAAGAAGCTGAGGGCCAACGTGACCTTCTCCAAAGTGAGTTGGAAAGCAGTCTGGCCATGGAAGATATCCTGAAATCAAGTCTGCAACCGGAAAGGAATGAATGACAAATTTTTTAAATGGAAAATGCGGTACTCAAAGAACGGGTAGCGAGGCTCGAGACTTCTTTACGTACCAGTGAGATCCGTGCTGGGGCAATGACCGTTAAGATACAAAAGGTCGAGCAAACAATACGGGAGAAAGACTGAGACATAAAGATGGTTACGACTCAAGCCCGACAAGTAGCTCAACAGGTAGCAGATTTAGCCGATGCAGCAGCACCAATAAGCCAGAATATGGATCCAGCGTTGGACCGCGAATGAAAGCTGACATGACTGTTGAATGAGGTCAAGACATTAGGTGCCAGGGCTCACCGCTATCTGTAAACCCCTAATACCGGATGTAATGAAACCTTTTGGTCTGAATGAAAGATATCCTATAAGGACAAATCACTTGCGGAATCGATGCTTTATTGCATTCATACATTGCATTTGCATCACGTCCTTTGCATTGTTTAATAATTTTATCATCGCATGGCACTTCATCATTTAATACTTGGGGTTCGATGGCATAATTAGTTAGAAAATGGAACGAACCGAAGAGTCGAGGCTTGACCAGCTAGAAGAAAAAATCGAGAAAGAGCTTAAGAAGAAAGAAAAGATAAATGTTTTCAATAAGAAGGAACTCTACCTAGTCCCTAATTTGGTCATTCCTCCGAATTTCAAGGTTCCCAGATTTGCACAGTATGGCGAAACCAGCTGCCCGAAGATTCACTTAACCATGTTCTGTAGAAAAATGGAGGGATACATGAAGAATGAAGAGTTGTTGATCCACCACTTCCACGATAGCCTAACGGGACCTGCAACAGTGTGGTATAACCGTTTGAACAGAAACCAAGTTAGGTCATGGGGTGACCTCGCTAATGCCTTCTTGAGTCAATACAAATATGCTTTAGATTTAGCACCCTGTCGTCGATTTCTTCAGAATGAGAAAATGAGACCAAGTGAAAGCTTCAGGGAATATGCACTAAGGTGGCGATGTTTGGCGATCCAAGTCCAGCCTCCTATAGCGGAAGAAGAGTTGACTCCCCCGTTCGATGCAACGCTTCCCTCTCCTTTCTTCGATGTGATGTTGGAGAAATCGAGAAACAGATTTGAAGATTTCATGACGATTGGAGAGAGGATAGAATATGCAATCAAAGAAGGAAAATTGGGGTCTAAATCTAAGGACCGAGTCGAAGATAAGATAGATAAAAACAGAGAGGTAAATGAGTGTCATCTCCAGGGTTCGCGTGGTTGTAAAAGAAGAAGAGTGACTGACACATCATGGTCATCAAGGAAAATTCCTCGGACGAGCGCAAATTTTGAAGTGTTTGGAACATCTATCTCAGAAATTTGGCCTCATTTGGTAGGGGTCACTATCTTACTCCCAGGTCGATGAAGATTGCACCTGATCCGTCTACCCATAGTTTTGACTCGAGTAGCACATGCGAATTCCATATGGGGGCACCCGGGCATCCCACCAGAAAATGTAGACCTTTATTGGAGGAAATCAAGAAGATGATCAATGATGGAACCCTGACACAAGAGCTGATCCATCAGTGGAGGACCAAGGATGAGGGGCAAGTCTGCATAGTGCTGAAGAAGCCAGAGATGACTCTACATTAAAAGACATTCCTGAAGTAATACAAGGAATCAACTTTACCACCTGTGACCCACATATGGTAAAGATCTATTGTGAAGGGGCATGTTTGTTGATTTTTATTCCAATGAAGAACACATTTTGCTTAATATATAATGTTTTTGAAAGCACATAGACATATATTTTCTCGCCGTTGTAGGACACCGGATATCAATTGCAAGATATGACATTAGATGGATGCTGTGACAACGATGAGGTGTAATCTTCCCTACCAGACTCTGGTCAGCAAAGCGAGATTACTACTCTTTCGATGATGTTCAAGGATGGAAAACTCCAAATGTCAACCATGTAGAGTTGCTTGAAATTGAAACTCTAGGCATAATCTTCTAGGTAGTAAGGAAGTAAAAATAAGAATTAAAAAGGAAAAATTTGAAGAAAAAGAAAAAAAGAAAGAAAGAAAAAAGTATAATAAAAAGCACTTCTATGTTCGAAACCTGGTAATAGGCTTGCTCGGATAAGAGTGTGGGAATTTTGGGGCACTTCGCTGAAGCGATAAGGTGGAGATACATCATCCAATTCAAGAAACCTTAGCTTCATGAGTGATGGTAATATTTTCAAATCGTGACTATGCCGAGTAACTTGGGGCAATGTTGTTTGCTCCATCATTGCCCTCAAGACAAAGGACTGTGACGAATTGATTTCCTCAAATAATGATAAAAGCGAAAAAAGAAAAGAAAGAAAGAAAAAGAAAAAGAAAAGAAGAAAAAGAGCAAAATAAAAAGAAAAAGAAAATGAGGAAAAAAGAAAATGAGGAGAAAGAAAGAGAAAAGAAAAGAGAGAAAATAGACGATAACATAGGTAAAATTAAAACTCACACCACCTAGAACTCTATTCTTAGAGTAATATTTTTGCGCTCAAGTGGTCATACAAGCCCACCTTTTTTGGGGGCAGAGCAGGTAATGAGAATAGAGAAAGAGTAGTACTATGCAACGACGCGGTAATCATGAGGATGAACCGAGTCACCTAGGAAAATTTCACAACCTTAAATTACTGAATAGTTGAATCTAAGCCACTCTTGCACTTGATATCCATAGCTCATATTTTGTGATTTCAAGACCATGTATATTAATCTAAATGATACCCTTTAGTGGAATACCAATCAACAAATTGACAAGTTAAAGCAACAAAGATTCCCATGTATTACTCCAGAGATAAGATCCAGAACACAAGGTTGCGGATATTATTGGAGCACCTAACCATAAACGACCCTACAATGCATAGAATGAAGATGATGACAGGAGCATAGGTGTCAGACAGCTCAAGAACAAGAAGCGGGTTTCAGCCATAATGCCTGGGTTGGTTCAAGAAAATGAAGGATGAACCAGGAAGAGAATGAGATTACAAAACACGGGGGACGATAAGAGGTAAATATCGAGTCTCCAAAGAATTGAAGCACAGAGATTGACAAATGGTTCCCGTCAAGAGGCAACAAGAAGATTGAGATTAAGTTCAAAATATAGAAGCATTTTGCTCACCCCGATGATGAAACTGACAAATACTTTGAATGTTGGGTCAAAGAAGTTGGGAGGTAGCCGAACTCATGATCGAGTGGGGCAATGCAGAACGGGAAGAATGGTAAGAATCTCTGCACATGCATGATATAGAGCTTGTTTGTGAAGCGGACAGAGACCCCGAAGAAAAAGGTAAGTGCTCATGCAAAAGAACAAGAGCGGGTACTCATTTAACAAAAATTGATAGAAATGAAGATCAAAACTGAGCATACTGCAAAAAAAGAAAGGAACGGAGAAATCTGAAGAATGACTTTCCAGGGAATGGGATTTTAAATATGTCTAAAAAGTAAAAAGAAAAAGAAAGAAAAAAGAGAGATAATTATATCATGAAAGGATTAAAAGACACGAATCAGATAAATAACTCATTAAATGACGTACTGCAACATGAGAGAAGGAAAGAAATCTAAGAAATAACCCTTCAGGGCATAAGACTTTAGAACAGAAAAATGATGATAAAAAAAAAAAAAAAAAAAAAAAAAAAAAAAAAAGAAAAGAAAAAGAAGAAAAAGAAACAATAAAAAGAGAAGAAGAAGAAGAAGAAAGCACGACATTTCATGCATCATATAGGTAGAGGCATGCCAATTTTTGCTTGTTCCTAGACAGGTATTTGAAGAATTATCAAAGAATTTACCAAAGAAAAGAAAGATCGACAGCCATAGCGGTGTGAGGCCCAAACGTTAAATCCTTCGGGTCATCGGTAAGTCCTTCGGGCCACCAGTAAGTCTTTTAAGCATGGTGATAAGTCCTTCGGGCATGATGCGGCAGAATTAGCAGCGTGAGTCCAGAAAGATCGGCAGCCATAGCGGCGTGAGGCCCATACGTTAAATCTTTCAGGTCATTGGTAAGTCCTTCAGGCACGATGTTAAGTCCTTCGGGCCACCAGTAAGTCTTTCGAGCATGGTGATAAGTCCTTCGGGCCATCAGTAAGTCTTTCGGGCATGATGCGACAGCATTAGTAGCTTGAGTCTAGAAAGATCGGCAGCCATAGCAGCGTGAGGCCTAGACATTAAATTCTTCGGGTCACCGGTAAGTCCTTCGGGCACGATGTTAAGTCTTTCGGGCCACCAGTAAGTCTTTCGAGCATGGTGATAAGTCCTTCGGGCCATCAGTAAGTCCTTCAGGCATGATGCGGTAGCATTAGTAGCGTGAGTCCAGAAAGATCGGCAGCCATAGTGGCGTGAGGTCCATACGTTAAATCCTACGGGTCATCGGTAAGTCCTTCGGGCACGATGTTAAGTCCTTCGGGCCACCAATAAGTTTTTCGAGCATGGTGATAAGTCATTTGGGCCATCAGTAAGTCCTTCGAGCATGATGCGGCAGCATTAGTAGCGTGAGTCCAAAAATATCGGCAGCCATAGTGGTGTGAGGCCCAGACGTTAAATCCTTCGGGCACGATGTTAAGTCCTTCGGGCCACCAGTATGTATTTCGAGCATGGTGATAAGTCCTTCGGGCCATCAGTAAGTCCTTCGGGCATGATGCGGCGGCATTAGTAGCGTGAGTCCAGAAAGATCGACAGCCATAGCGGCGTGAGGCCCAGACGTTAAATCCTTTGGGTCATCGATAAGTCCTTCAGGCACGATGTTAAGTCCTTCGGGCCACCAGTAAGTCTTTTGAGCATGGTGATAAGTCTTTCGGGCCATCAGTAAGTCCTTCGGGCATGATGCGGCAGCATTATTTGCGTGAGTCTAGAAAGATCGACAGCTATAGCGGCGTGAGGCCCAGATGTTAAATCCTTCGGGTCATCGGTAAGTCCTTTGGGCATGATGTTAAGTCCTTCAGGCTACCAGTAAGTCTTTCGAGCATAGTGATAAGTCATTTGGGCCATCAGTAAGTCCTTCGGGCATGATGCGACAGCATTAGTAAGTGAATCCAGAAAGATCGGCAACTATGGCGGCGTGAGGCCCAGACATTAAATCCTTTGGGTCATCGGTAAGTCCTTCGGGCACGATGTTAAGTCCTTCGGGCCGCCAATAAGTCTTTCGAGCATGGTGATAAGTCCTTCGGGCCATCAGTAAGTCCTTCGGGCATGATGCGGCGACATTAGTAGCGTGAGTCCAGAAAGATCGACAGCCATAACGGCTTGAGGCCCAGATGCTAAATCCTTTGGGTCATCGGTAAGTCCTTCGGGCACGATGTTAAGTCCTTCGAGCCGCCATTAAGTCTTTCAAGCGTGGTGATAAGTCCTTTAGGCCATCAATAAGTCCTTCGAGCATGATGCGGTGGGTTTAGTAGCGTAAGTTCAAAGATATCAACAGCCTCATGAGAAAACAAAAAAGAGAGAGAAGAGAAAAAGAAAAAAGAAAAAGAAAAAAAGAAAAAGGATAAAAAGAATAAAGAAATAAGGAAAAAGAAAAAGAAAAAAAGAAGAATGACAAAAAGAACAGAGAAAGAAAAAAGGAAAAATAAGAAAAAGGAAAAGAGAAAAGAAAATCGAAGACAAAGGTTATATAAAGGAGAAGCCTACGTTTTCGAGCCCCCAATGTAAGGTTCCATATAGGAAGAGCCCTAACTCCAAAAAAAAAGGGTGAAGAATTTCTATATAGGAAGAACTTACGAGCCTGAAGAGCCGGCCAAGGAAAAATGGAGAGTTCCAGAAGAACACGTGATTTCGAAGTCATGAGCAGGGAAGTCAGATAAAAATGAGTGCTTTTGGTCTTTCCTTTGTTCTCGTTTCACGAGAACAAGCAAAGATGGGCAACTGTAATCACTCATTTTTATCTGATTTGTAAATATTATGTTAATATATAATTAATATTATTGTTGCATGAGTGTTAGAAAGATAAAAATATATGTGTGTGATATATGTGAGTGCATGTATATATGTGTACGTATTAGTAATTATTTATATGTATGCTCGTATGTTACATGTTTGAATATTTGATTAATTTGCATGTATGTTGTGTGTATATATAATGTGTATATCTGCATGAGTTATGTGTGTGGGTATATATATGTTGGTATACGTATGTGTTTCCGTATGTATATGTATGCATGCTTGTATGTCATTAAATGCTAGTGATTTGCATGTACATGTATTGTATGTACGTGTGTGTGTTTGTATTATTATTATTAATATTATCATTATTAATGGACTAACTTAAAATGAAACCCATAAATTACAAACCCAAAAAAATAATAATTAAGGTCCAGTCCTTATACAAATATAAGACCCAAGTATATTTACATGGCCCATCTCGGCCAGGTCCAAACCCCAACCTAATTAACTAAACCCTAGAACCAAGTCTGATGACTTTTCTTTCTTGCAGCCAACGGTCCAGATCAATCCAAGGTGATCATCCATCTGCCGCGCGTGACCATTCAGCTGCCATCGCCACGTGTCTCGATCCGGGGCCACCACGTCATCGCCCAGATTAAATCCTGGCCGTCCATCTTCAACCAATCCAAGCCGTTGGATCGAATCTGATCCAACGGCCAAGATTAAGTCTGGCCAAACGACACCTCAACCACGCTGCTACCATGCTCCCCACGTCAGCCGTACCAACCACCGTGCTCAGAATTTTGCCAGAAAACACAGAAAAATAAAGATCATGTCAGTGATCAAATCACAAAAAATATGTATTTTGTGTCATATCCTCTACCAAATAGGGATCAGAATAGATATATGTATCAAAAAATTGTAAGAAAGATCGGTCTCCAAGTTCTAGAAATACAAAAAAACTCAAAGTTTCTAGTGGTAACGATCTAGCTTTCTTTTTACTATGCACGTATGATTTTCATAAAAAAAGGGACAATAAAGTAACAAGGTGAGTTTACAACTGATAGTCGATCCTCCTTCTCATCAGTGATAAGCCCACTCCTAGGGTGAATCGGTCGAGAGGAGAGATGCCAGGGTTGTAAAAAGAAGAGTTTGTTTCTTTCGAGGGATTCAGGTTTTTCAGATCTTGGCAAATCGGAGTGTTTTCCCTAAAGTCTAAGCACGTATTCGGGTTTTAGAGAGGGGTAAGAGTCTTTTGGAAATTGTTTTGGGATCTACCACCGCCGGTGAACGACACTGGAGACGAAGGGGTGATAGGCGCTGTCGAGTTTGTTGAGAGAAAAAAGAGGAAGGCTGAGTTTTAGGTTTAATCTCTTTTTACCGGTTATAAAACGAATAATAACCCTTTGGTGTTTAAATGGTCTAATTACATGGGAGGTCCTTTTTTCTTTCCCGCTTTTATTTTTGGTCATGGGATAATTTCATTTTCAATCCCTGTTCTTTGTTACCGCATGCTTTTGCATCCCTTTTTTATTTCAAATCAGCATCTCCATTTCACTTTCATTCAATTCAATCCCGAAATAAAATTGGATCAGAACTTAAATGGCATAAATACCTTCAAAGTCCTTCAGCGTTTCTGTTTCTTGCACTTTGAGCTTGTCCTTGGGGCAAATTACATAGCCGATCCCTTCAGGTTTTGTGTAGCTTGAAATTCCGTCCTTAAATCATTTTTAATTTATGCCGTTATGTTTCATTTCAGTCCCTTTTCATGTATTAAATATTTTATCCTTGTTTTTATTTTCTTATCATATTTGTATTGCTTTTCTTTTGTGTGTGTATTTACGTTTAAATATTTTGTTTTCAATATGTGTATTAATATGGGCGATATCATGTTTTATTTGTTCGTGCATGTTTGTTTTATATGTTATGTTTAGTTTAATTGGTAGTATGTTTACATGAGTTTTACGATTATTTTACATTGTAGATCATATGTTAGTCTAAGGTAATATGCTTGGCATGCGTTATGGTATGTTTTTTTTAGAACTTTATTAATATGTGTTATGTTAATGTTATTTTGTTTTTATTAAATCCAATAGTTCATGCTTGCATCCCTTTTTATTTTATTATTTTATTTAAATAGCTTAAGGTTTTAGAGTAATTTATGTGCTTATCGTGTTTTTAGCCCATGTACGTTTCTTGCCATGACTGTGTTAATATTAGTGAAATCCTTGATATAAAAATTGTGTCACATGATAAAGTTTTAGTATAATTTTATGTGGAGTTGCTGCTTTGCTAATTTAGTATCTTTCTTGCTCTATGTATGTCATGCACATGTTGCATTGGTTTTTATGTCCAAGTATGGTATAGTTAATTAGTTTGATTTAAAAGTATGTTGTTCTTCTCTTTACCATGTCCATGCGTTTATGTTCTTTTTGTATGTAGTTTTGATCCTTGTATGTATTATTTATATCTATGCTCATGCATTTCATTATTTTTGTTTAATATTATGATGTTCCTTTTTATGTTTTAGTGTCATGTCGTGTATGTGTTTAAGTATGTTAGGATTAATTAATTTAGTTTTTAAAGAATGTTTTGTCTTGTTCATGCCTTTATTTTGTCTTTTTATTATTATGATGTGTCGTTTTTGTTCATTTGTTTTATTATCTTCTTATTAATTTTGTAGTATTCCCCTTTTTATGTTTTTTACATACCATCTCCATGTGAATGTTTTATATATTTATTTATTTAATTAGCTCTAGGTTGCATAATGGAATATAAATTGTCAATGCGGTACCCTTTTATCCGAGCATAAACGGGGCCAGTATTAGGCGTAGTGATGGTGGTTGGGCATTTATTCTCGGATAACGGGGCCTTTAAAATCTACTCGCACCTATAACCGAATCTTAACTTAATCGTCACTTTAATCCAGAAAGTTTAATTTTAATAAAGCGATAATTATTAAAGTACCAATTTTGGGCGGTGTGGGGGTGCTAATCCTTCCCCATCCGTAACCGACTCCCGAACCGAAAGTTTTCAAAATCTCTGGTTTTTTATGGTGTCCGGCCTACCTAAGTGGCCGGTGGCGACTCCAATTTTTAAATAAAATACGGTTTTTAAAACCAGACAGAATAAATATTTTAATACCCGAAAGACCAACAACACTTTGAAACCTCGTTTTTCTAGCGAAACGGACATCGCTACAACATCAACAATTATATTGACTCTCAAGTGATCATTAAACAAGTCCATTAACAAAAGAGTTCATCGGATACACGGATTCAACAAGTGTTCAACCAACACTTCAAGCCATCTCAACCGGAATAGCGATACAATAACAATCGCGGTACATTACCAACCGGGTACACCCTTCAACCCACGGAGACACCATCTCCAATCATCGGTTAGACACCTAATCCACTAACGGGAGTCTACGGTACTATTTAACCCCTCTACCATTAGGTTACTCGGATGGAGATTTTGGGACACGGATCTAAACCCCTCAACATTCAAGGCAACTTATTATAGTGCACTCAGTCCTATGGTCGGCCAACTATATCCGATAACAATTTTAAAACCACATCACTTGCCAATATAATTAACCATTTAACATTTACCTTGTAACACCCCGGTTTTAGGGCTTAGCGGTTTGGTGGTTTATTAGACGGTCCGGTGGATCGAAGAAGTGATTCAAGTTTGTTTTGGGACCGGATATTTTTCGCTAAGATAAAAATGTGGGAAAATAGTTAAAAATCATCTTTTAATATATAATGATTTTTGGGGGAATAAATTTTGGAAAATAGAATTTGGAAATGTGACTTTTGGTTAGTGACCAAAATGCAATTTTTGAAAACTGCTTTAAAGTGACTGAAATGAGAAGGGTCAAATTCTTAGAATCCTTAAGGAGCTAAATTACCAGGTTTTTACTTGAGGCTTCTCCCTTGAATTAAATCATTTTAAACATGTGTTTTAAAGGTGGTTTAAGAAGGATTAAAATATCTAAGTTAGTTATTAGCTTTTAAAGAAAATCTACGTAACTTTTTCCTAATTTTCTCTCAACTTCATTTCTGCCAAACAATCAGAATTTCACCAAATCCAGAGGTGAGAGATTCTTTTTACTCAGATTATTGATTCTCACTTGATTCTTTAACTTTGTTTTGCAAAATCTCATTGAAATCTTGTGTTTTCTTAGCTTTCTACAAATCAATTGAGGGAGAAACTTCACAATAGGGTAAGGTCTGAGATATCCTCTATTTTATGGTTCTTTATTGAAATTCCCAAGCATTTGATCCTTGTTTTTGTGTTTCTAATCTGATTTTGATGATTTTCCAATGTTTAATTGAGTTATTAGGGGAAAATGAGTTAATTCACGGATTGGATCTAATTTCCAGTGATTAAGGATGCTTTGATTTATATTTTGGATGTTTAACAATGTTAATAAGTGATTTTTATCAATGGAATCTCGAAACTTAAGAATCTCTATTTGTTTAGGTTGTTAGTTTTGAGGTTTTGTGGTGTTTCTTTGGTTGTAAGGTTGTTGGAGGTGGTAGGTTGATTTGGATCTGTTTTTAGATGTGTTTTGATGTTGAAAGTGATGTTAGATTGTTAGATGTTGGCTGGGTTGTGAATCGAAGTGTTTTGGTTATGTTTTCGATTGTTGTGGAGGGTTAATTGTGAAGGTGTTATGGAAATATGAGAAGGATTGTTGTTGCTGTGTTTAGAATGCATTATGATGCATTAATCCTCTATTGTTTTGTGGTAAAAATAGGGGAGGTTGATTCGGAAGTAATTGGGGAAGCGTTAGAGGTTTCAGAAACTTGATTTCGCGTCGAAGAATTGAGGTTTTGCATATCGGTGAGTGAAAACATGGTTTAAAGCGTTTTGATATATTGGAATAGAGTTTTGGGAGTTAAGCAGAGCTTGAAACACTTGCCTAGACTTGGAAGTAAGTATAAAGTGGTTTTACTCTCTCGGTCGTGCTAGTTTGAAATTGTTTTATGCACTTGTATTAATCTACATGTTACATATTGTTTAAGCATGTTTTTAAGTATTCGATATACTATTTTTAAGCATGTTATGCTGAAGGATGCACATGGTAAGTGATCCTTGTAAGTATGGTTTATACTTGTGGTTTAAAGCATGGTTGTTGCTTTGGATAATGGTATGGTTTAATTCTTGTTTAAAACAGTGAGGTAAATGTTAAATGGTTAATTATATTGGCAAGTGATATGGTTTTAAAATTGTTATCGGATATAGTTGGCCGGCCATAGGATTGAGAGCACTATAAATAAGTCGCCTTGGATGTTGAGGGGTTTATATGGCGTACTGAATACTCCATCCAAGTACCCTACCAGTAAAGGGGTTAAACAGTACCGAAAACTCTTGTTAGTGGGTTAAGCATCTAACTGATGAAAGGGGTGGGTGTCCCCATGGGTTGAAAGTGTACTCGATTGTTAATGTACCCGGTTGTTATTGTACCGCGATTGTAATTGTATCGCTATTTCGGTTGAGACGGCTTGAAGTGTTGGGTTAACACTTGTTGAATCCGTGTATCCGATGAACTCTTTTGTTATTGGACTTGTTTAATGATCACTTGTAAGCCAATATAATTGTTAATGTATCATTAAAATGTTTATGTCGTATAATGTGATTTATACATGTTTCTCCTTGAGCTTTGCATTTGGTAGTAATGTATGGGAAAGTTTAAGTAGAGGGTTAGCAATATGATTTGCTGTTGACTAATGATACATGTAGCATATGGGTTAATTTGCTGGTTTTGAGGATTAAAAGTTCATGTTTTAAAAAAGGCATGATGTTTTAAAGGATGATGTTAAGTAAATGATTTAAAATGCATTGATGGTGTTTTGTTCTAAGCATTCCTCACTAAGCCTTGTGTGCTTACACTCTCTTTGTCCATCAAGGCAGAGAATTAAAGTCTCGGAAGGCAGCAAGAAGCAAGGGGATCTTGGCAAGACTTGTTTCCAAAGTATGTTGGAGTCTAGACTATAATAAATAAGGGCAATAGGGTACTAGTTGTGTTTTGGGAGATGTTTTGTGGAACTCCTTGTTTGAACATGTTTCTTTAGTTGCGCTTGGGTTGTATATGGCCTTTAAGGATTGATTTTGGTGCTAATTTATCATTTGATATGTTGGTTGGATGCATATTAGGAAGCATGCCTATAGATTTCCTTTTTGATGCATGAAGCCTTGTTGTGTTGTTAGATTTGTAAGGTTAGTTGGCATAAGATATGTTTGGTGTGTTGGTATTGTGTTTTAAGCATGTTAGAGTGGTTTGAGTATGCTTTTGGGATGGAAAACTAGCCAAATGTGTCATTACAGGCCCAGGCGTACCGATACGCGGGGGACCGTATCGGTATGGCTAGGTAATTTTAGGCTTGTAGGATAGGTACGGGTCTTGTGCATTTCGATATGTCTAGGTAAATTTGGCCAAGCGTACCGATACGGGTATGGGTGTTTCGGTACGAGTTTGGCCTCTAGAATTCACTTTTTCAACTCGAACCCGCATACCGAAACACTTGAGGAGCTGTATCGGTACAGTCTGTAACATTTCAAAAGTTAGGTAATTCAGTTAGGCGAATCGATATGGTATAATAGTGTACCGAAACGGAGTGTTTCAATCTGTGTCGATATGGGTATACCTGTATCGGTACGGATGACCATTAATTCTATTAATGTCACTTTGGGCAGTTTTGTTTTCTTTATAATTTAGTCCCTAAATCTTGCCAATGCAATTGTATGTGATAGAATGATCAGATTGAGCTAAAATTTGAAATGATAGATTGGAACTCGACTAATTAAAGGCTGGTAACTTAAAAGTGAGCTGTAATCCTAGAATTTTCTATTTTTGCAATTTGGTCCCTAAAATATTAAATATGATCAGTTGGATATCAAATTGATGCCCGATTGAGTTGGGGATACACCTGATGTCTGCATGAACATGTAGGGTTATTAATTGGCATTTAGATAAGATAAAAAGGAAAAATGGACTGGGTTTTGTAAATTTCTTCGGTTTGCTACGGCAAACCTAATGTAGCCTTCTTGGTCCGGTTGGGCATCTAGGTCGGGTCAAGGGGGTTACATTTGGTGGTATCAGAGCTAGGTTAGGTTTGTTTGGGAGGTTGTTGCGTTGTTTCCCTGTTTGATTTGTACGGTGATTGTTGTATGTATACTGGTTGATATGCACGGTGATTAAAATATGAATGTTGGCTGTTGTATGCTATGTTAGGGACATTTTAGGGGTACTTATTGCCTTATAATTATAGTCTGGAAAGTTTTGATTTTTGAAATAGAAGTCTTGGATCCTTGCTTGAGGCTAGCCTAACTATTTTTGTTTTGAAATGATTATCATGCCTTAGATATATTTTAGCACAATGGGACCGATGAGAGAGTTACGATCGGGTACGATTGTTGTTGCCACTGGGCAGGATGTTGAAGGAGATGTTGTGCCTCATGGAGGGTTACCACCACCCCCACCTATTCCACCAGAGGGAGTGGAACAAGTACCACCTGCGCCGGCTAGGCCAGGGATAGGCGATATGGCACCGTTGATACAGGCCATGACCGGTGCTTTTCAGGTAGCAGTTGCGGGTTTTCGTGTACCAGCACCACCGGTTGAGGGGCAAGGTTTGCCACTTGAGTGTCTTCGTAGTTTGGGTGGAGTTGAGTTCGGAGGTTTGTTACCTGAAGCTTCCGAGGGTTGGTTGGCCAGTAGTGAGAGGATACTAGGCCAGATGGGGTGCACCGATGCTCGTAAGATGGGTTGTGTTGTTTCTTTGTTGCAGGGTAATGCTTATGCATGGTGGACTACCACGATATCTGGTATGACGACTGAGGATGTGATCTGGGAGTTCTTCTGCGGGGCATTCTGAAAGAAGTTTTTAGGAGTCCGATATCAGGATGAGAAAAAGCGTGAGTTTATGGCTCTGGTGCAAGGTAGTATGTCTATTGAGGAGTACGAGGTGCAGTTCGTGAGGTTGACTCAGTATGCACCTGAGTTGGTTCCTGACGAGCGTACTCGATGTGATCGTTTCCGCTATGGGCTTGTGTAAGATGTTAAGACATACATGCTTGCTGTTGATTACACAGACTTTGATGTGTTGGTTTCGCGAGCCAAGGATGTGCAGCAAAATTTGGGTTTGGCATCTGGATCACGAGGTTCTAGCTCGGGTAAGAGAGCTCTTGATTCGGGTTATAGCAGTGGTCAGGCCAAGAGACACCGTGACAAGAGGTTTTGCCTAGAGCCGAGGCATGGCAGAGGTGTTATGGGATGTGGAGTCCAGGGGCAGGGTGCCTAGGTTAGAGACTCGTTTAGCGCTTGTTGGGTTTGTGGATCCCGGGATCATTTGAGGCGAGATTGCCTGCGTTTGGCCAGGGAGGGTCAAGCACATGCACTTGTGGTGGCTAATGCTTGTTGGAGTTGTGGGTCAGGCGATCATCAGATGCGTGATTGTCCGTTGTTGGCTCGAGGAGGGCAGGGTACTGCACCTATTGTTGCTCCGTAGCGGGGTCGTGGTCGTGGTCGCGGACCATTCTAGCGTCGAGATGGTGAGCAGAGGACTGTGGCTCGTACTGTTGCTATCCAGCCTGAGAGAGGTGGACCGACTAGGGTGTATGCGCACCACGAGGGTCACAATGAACTGATGTGATTGTAGGTACTTTTACCCTACAGTCTTTGTCATTGTATTCGTTGGTTGATTATGGTTCTACTCATTCATACATTTTGAGTGAGCATGCTGAGCTGCTTGATATATCTATTAAAATTCTTAATGTGGTGTTAGAGTGACTAGTTCTCTTGGGGAGACAGTCGTGGTTAGGAGGTTGTATCGTAGGTGTCCGCTGATGGTTCAAGGATATATGTTTGTTATGGATTTGATAGAGTTACCATTCCATGGTTTTGATGTGATTTTGGGTATGGATTGGTTAACCGAACATTGGGCTATGGCGGATTTTGAGACCAAAAGGATATCCTTGAGGTTGACGGATGATTATGAGGTAGTGGTTGTTGGTGAGAATGCCAAGTTTTTGTCTAATGTCGTTTTGGCTTTGGAAGCAAGTCGAATGTTGGATTCGGGATGTCAGTCTTATTTAGCCTTTGTTATGAATCCTGGATCAAAAGAGTTGAGGGTGCAAGATGTTCGCACCGTATATGAGTTTCCGGGTATTTTTCTAGAGGAATTACCAAGGTTGCCACCTGACTGTGAGGTAAAGTTTGGCATTGAGGTCTTTGCGGGTATGGTACCGGTATCCATTGCTCCGTATCGCATGGCTCCGAAGGAATCGAAGGAGTTGAAAATACAGTTGCAGGAGTTGCTTGATCGTGGGTTCATTAGACCCAGTATTTCACCGTAGGGAGTGCCGGTGTTGTTTGTTAAGAAGAAAGACGGTACATTGCAGACGTGTATAGATTACCGGCAACTGAATAAGTTGACAATAAAGAACAAGTATCCCTTACCACAAATAGATGGTCTGTTTGATCAGTTCAGGGGAGCCTCGGTGTTTTCCAAGATAGATTTAAGGTCGGGGTACTACCAGTTAAAGGTGAAGGAGGTGGATGTGCCCAAAATAGCCTTCTGTACCGAGGAGGATCATGATAGACATTTGAAAATTGTGCTTCAGACGCTGTTGGTTAATCAGCTCTATGCCAAGTTAAGCAAATGTGAGTTCTGGCTCAGGGAAGTTATGTTTCTTGGGCATGTTGTGTCGGCCGAGGGAATTCACGTCGATCCGCATAAGGTTGAGGCTGTAATGAGTTGGAAGGAGCCCAAGTCTGTGACGAAGGTTAGGAGTTTCCTTGGTTTGGCGGGTTATTATCGAAGGTTTGTGGAGGGGTTCTCTAGTTTGGCGGCTCTGTTAACTAAGTTGCTACAGAAGAATGTTCGGTTTGAGTGGATAGGAGATAGGTAACGAGCTTTTGAAAGGTTGAAGGAAGCATTGATGCGAGCTCCAGTCTTGGTTCAACCAGAATTGGGGAAGGAGTTTGTTGTTTATAGTGACGCATCGTATGTTAGGCTTGGTTGTATGTTGATGCAGGAGGGTAAGGTAGTGGCGTATGCATCTAGGCAGTTGAAGGTGCATGAACGTAACTACCCTACTCACGATCTTGAGCTTGCCACGGTGGTGTTTGCCTTGAAGATCTGGAGGTATTACCTTTATGGTGAAAAAGTGTGGTTATACGGATCATAAAAGTTTGAAATATCTGATATCATAAAAGGAGCTGAATCTTAGGCAACGTAGATGGTTGGAGTTGCTTAAGGATTATGATCTGACCATTGTGTATCATCCGGGGAAAGCCAATGTTGTGGCAGATGCCTTGAGCAGGAAAGCGGCTGTGGAGTTGAGAGCCATGTTTGCTCGGTTGAGTGTGACGAGTGATGGGGGTTTGTTGGCCGAGTTGCAGGTGAAGCCGTCCTTGTCGCAGAATATTAAGGGGAAGCAACTGTATGATGCGAGTTTGGTACCTCATGTGGAAGATATCAAAAATGGAAATCCTACGAATTTTCATTTCAACGATGATGGAGTGTTGTGTTTCAAAGGTCGAATAGTGGTGCCTGAGGACGAAGAGTTGAGGCATACTATTTTGACTGAGGCACACGCTAGTCCTTTTGCTATGCATCCCAGTAGTGCTAAAATGTATTGAGGGTTGAAGGAGGAGTACTATTGGGTTGGACTGAAAAGGGATGTGGCTGATTTCGTTGCTCGGTGTATGGTTTGTTAACGGATAAAGGCTGAGCATCAGTTTCCTTCCGAATTGTTGCAACCGTTGAAGATACCAGAATGGAAGTGGGAAAGAATCACCATGGATTTCGTGTCTGGGCTGTATTTGACGCCAACCAAAAAAGATTCCATTTGGGTGACTGTGAATCAGTTTACGAAGTGTGCGCATTTTGTGCCAGTGCATACTACGTATACCTTGGACAAGTTGGTTGAACTGTACATCTCTGAGATTGTGCGTCTGCACGGGGTGCCCAAATCTATAGTTTTGTATAGGGATTCGTGGTTCACCGCAATGTTTTGGGTGAGTTTGCATCGTGCTTTGAGAACCCGATTGAGTTTCAGTACCTTGTATCATCCTCAGAATGATGGCCAGTCGGAGCTCGTGATTCAGGTTCTCGAGGATATGCTGAGGTGTTGTGTTATTGAGTACCAGGGAACGTGGGAGAAACAATTGTCGTTGGTGGAGTTTGCTTACAATAACAGTTATCATGCTAGCATACAGATGGCACCTTATGAGGCGTTGTATGGCAAAAAAATGTTGTAGGCCAGTGTGTTGGGCAGAAGCGGCGGAAAAGTTTGTGTCGATGCCCAATGTTTTAAAAGGCACAACCGAAAAGTTAAAGTTGATATGTGAGCACTTAAAAGCAGCTACAGATCGCCAGAAATCCTATGCGGATCTGAAGCGTAGGGATATAGAGCACGTTGTGGGCGATAAAGTGTTTTTGAAAGTGTCGCCCTGGAAAAAGGTGTTGCGGTTTGGGTGGGAAGGGAAGCTTAGCCCGAGGTTTATTGGACCTTATAAGGTTGTTGAGTGTGTGGGCCCTGTTGCATATCGTTTGAGGCTACCTCTAGAGTTGGGGAAGATTCATGATGTGTTCCACGTTTCGGTGTTGCAGAGGTATAGGTCCGATCCATCGCATGTCATGTTGGTGAAGGAGATTGAGTTGAGACCGGATCTATCATACGATGAGGAACCGATAGAGGTTCTTGATACCAACAGTAAGGTGATGCATGGCAAGATGTTTGAGCTCGTTAAAGTGATGTGGAGGCACCGCGGTGTTGAGGAGGCCACGTGGGAACGCAAGTCAGATTTGTTGAAATAGTTTTCGCACGTGTTTCCTACAAGTAAATTTTGGGGACGAAATTTCTTAAATGGGGAGAGTTGTAACACCCCGGTTTTAGGGCTTAGCGGTTTGGTGGTTTATTATACGATTTGGTGGACCGGAGTAGGGATTCGAGTCGGTTTCAGGACCGTATATTTTTTGGTAAAATAAAAATATGGAAAAACAGTTAAAAATCATCTTTTAATATATATTGATTTTTGGTGGAATAGATTTTGGAAAATAGAATTTGGAAATGTGACATTTTGGTTAGTGACCAAAATGCGATTTTTGAAAACTGTTTTAAAGTGACTAAAATGAAAATGGTCAAATTCTTAGAATCCTTAAGGAGCTAAATTACAAAGTTTTTACTGGATGTTTCTCCCTTCAATTAAATCATTTTAAACATGTGTTTTAAAGGTAGTTTAAGAGGGATTAAAATATCTAAGTTAGTTATTAGCTTTTAAAGAAAATCTACGTAACTTTTTCCTAAACATTTTCCCTCAACTTCTTTTCTGCCGAACAATCAGAATTTCACCAAAATCCAGAGGTGAGAGATTCTTTTTACTCAGATTATTGATTCTAACTTGATTCTTTAACTTTGTTTTGCAAAATCTCATTGAAATCTTGTGTTTTCTTAGCTTTTCACAAATCAATTGAGGGAGAAACTTCACAAATGGGGTAAGGTCTGAGATCTCCTCTATTGTATGGTTCTTTATTGAAATTCCCAAGCATTTGATCCTTGTTTTTGTGTTCCTAATCTGATTTTGATGATTTTCCAATGTTTAGTTCAGTTATTTGGGGAAAATTAGTTAATTCACGGATTGGATCTAATTTCCAGTAATTAAGGATGCTTTGATTTATATTTTGGATGTTTAATAATGTTGATAAGTTATTTTTATCAATGGAATCTCGAAACTTAAGAATCTCGATTTGTTTAGGTTGTTAGTTTTGAGGTTTTGTGGTGTTTCTTTGGTTGTAAGGTTGCTGGAGGAGGTAGGTTGATTTGGATTTGTTTTTAGATGCGTTTTGATGTTGAAAGTGATGTTAGATTGATAGATGTTTGCTGGGTTGTGAATCGAAGTGTTTTGGTTATGTTTTCGGTTGTTGTGGAGGGTTAATTTGTGAAGGTGTTATGGAAATCAGCGAAGGATTGTTGTTCTTGTGTTTAGAATGTATTATGATGCATTAATCCCCTGTTGTTTTGTGGTAAAAACAGGGGAGGTTGATCTGGAAGTAATTGGGGAAGCGTTGGAGGTTTCGGATACTTGATTTTGCGTCGGTAAATCGAGGTTTCGCGTATCAGTGAGTGAAAATGTGGTTTAAAGCGTTTTGATGTTTTGGAACAGAGTTTTAAGAGTTAAGGCGGAGCTTGAAACTCTTACCTAGACTCGGAAGTAATTATAAAGTGGTTTTACTCTCTCGGTCATGCTAGTTTGAAGTGGTTTTATGCACTTGTATTAATCTACATGTTACCTATTGTTTAAGCATGTTTTTAAGTATTCGATATACTGTTTTTACGCATGTTATGCTGAAGGATGCACATGGTAAGTAATCCTTGTAAGTATGGTTTATACTTGTGGTTTAAAGAATGGTTGTTGCTTTGGATAATGGTATGGTTTAATGCTTGTTTAAAACAGAGAGGTAAATGTTAAATGGTTAATTATATTGGCAAGTGATGTGGTTCTAAAATTGTTATCGGATATAGTTGGCCGGCCATAGGATTGACTGCACTGTAAATAAGTTGCCTTAGATGTTGAGGGGTTTATACGGTGTACCGAATACTCCATCCAAGTACTCTAGCGGTAGAGGGGTTAAACAGTACCGAAAACTCATGTTAGTGGGTTAAGCATCTAACCGATGAAAGGGGTGGGTGTCCCCATGGCTTGAAAGTGTACCCGGTTGTTATTGTACCGTGATTATGATTGTATCGCTATTCCGGTTGAGACAGCTTGAAGTGTTGGGTTAACACTTGTTGAATCCGTGTTTCCGATGAACTCTTTTGTTATTGGACTTGTTTAATGATCACTTGTAAGCCAATATAATTGTTAATGTATCATTGAAATGTTTATGTCGTATAATGTGATTTATACATGTTTCTCCTTGAGCTTTGCATTTGGTAGTAAGAATGGGAAGGCTTAAGTAGAGGGTTAGCAATGTGATTTGCTGTTGACTAATGATACTTTAGCATATGGGTTAATATGCTGGTTTTAAGAATGAAAAGTGCATGTTTTAAAAAGGGAATGATGTTTTAAAGGATGATGTTAAGTAAATGGTTTAAAATGCATTGATGGTGTTGTGTTCTGAGCATCCCTCACTAAGCCTTGTGTTCTTAAGCTCTCTTTGTCCATCAATGCAGAGAATTAAAGTCTCGGAAGGCAGCAAGAAGCAATGGGATCTTGACAAGATTTGTTTCCAAAGTATGTTGGAGCCTAGACTATAATAAATAAGGGCAATGGGGTACTAGTTGTGTTTTGGGAGATGTTTTGTGGAACTCCTTGTTTGAGCATGTTTCGTTAGTTTCTCTTGGGTTGTATATGGCCTTTAAGGATTGATTTTGGTACTGGTTTATCTTTTGATATGTTAGTTGGATGCATATTAGGAAACATGCCTATAGATTTCCTTTTTGATGCATGAAGCCTTGTTGTGTTGTTAGATTTGTAAGGTTAGTTCGCATGAGATATGTTTGGTGTGTTGGTGTTGTGTTTTAAGCATGTTAGAGTGGTTTGAGTATGCTTTTGGGATAGAAAACCAGCCAAATGTGTTATTAGAGGCCCAGGCGTACCAATACGCGGGGGACCGTATCGGTGCGGCTAGACAATTTCAGGCTTGTGGGATCGGTGCGGGTCTTGTGCGTTTCGATACGTCTAGGCAAATTTGGCCAGGCATACCGATACGGGTATGGGTGTTTCGGTACGAGTTTTAGCCTCTGGAATTCACTTTTACAACTCGAGCATATCGAAACACCTGATGAGCCTTATCGGTACGGTCTGTAACATTTCAAAAGTTAGATAATTCAGTTAGGCGTATTGATATGGTATAATAGTGTACCAAAATGGAGTGTTTTTGTTTTCTTTACAATTTAGTCCCTGAATCTTGCTAATGGAATTGTATGTGATAGAATGATCGGATTGAGCTAAAATTTGAAATGATAGATTGGAACTCGACTAATTAAAGGCTGGTAACTTAAAAGTGATCTATAATCCTGGAATTTTCTATTTTTGCAATTTGGTCCCTAAAATATTAAATATGATCAACTAGATGTCAAATTGATGCCCGATTGAGTTGGGGTTACACCTGATGTCTGCATGAACATGTAGGGTTATTAATTGGCATTTAGATAAGATAAAAAAGAAAAAATGGATCGGGTTTTGTGAATCTCTTCAGTTTCCTACGGCAAACCTAATGTAGCCTTCTTGGTTCGGTTGGCATCTAGGTCGGGTCAAGGGGGTTACATACCTCCCTATTTTTAACAAGCATTAACCAAACCATTTTTCCAAAGCAACAACCGTGCTTTAAACCATAAGTATAAACCATATACTTACAAGGATCACTTACAATGTGCATCCTTCAGCATTTCATGCTCAAATATTGTATATCAAATATTTTAAAACATGCTTAAGCAGTAGGTAACATGTAAATCAAAACAAGAGCATAAAACCATTTAACACTAGTACGACCGAGAGAGAATATCCACTTTTACTTACTTCCGAGTTTAAATCAGCATATCAAGCTAAGTAACAACAAATACTCACGAACTTCCACAATCCTCCCAAAATTACCCAACCTCAACAACCGAAATCATCACCTAATCCTTTCCAAACGCAACCCAGCCACAAAGTAACAACCTAACACCTCCATAATCATCAATTAATTCTCAAAAATAGGATTAACACTTCCAACAATTACAAAGCCACCACAACTCCACAAAAACACCAAATTTACAACCTAATCAATTAGAGATTCAAGAGTTTTGGGATTCCTTTATTAACAAAGACTTAACAACATTATAAAACATCCATTATATGTTTAAAATTACTCCTCATCTCTATAAAATAGATCCAATTCGGATCTTTCACTATTTCATCAATTACTCCCAATTAAATCCATTAAATCAATATAAAAACACAAAATTAGATAATAAACCATAAATCAAGGATCAAATACTTGGGAATATCAATAAATAACCATGCAATAGGGGAGATCACGGACCTTACAACTATTGTCTGGTTTCTCCCTCAATTGACTTGATTAAAGATAGAAAACACAAGATTTCAATAAGATTTTGGTAAAACAATGATAAAGAAACAATTACAAATCAAGAAATCAAGAATATAGGTCTTTCACCTCTGGAATTTGTTGAAATCAAAAGTGTTTGGCAGAAAAGAAGTGGAGAGAAAATTTGAGAGAAAAGTTACCTGAAATTGGTTTAAAAGAAATAACAAACTTTAATATCCAAAATCCTTTTTAATTAGCTTTTAAAACACATGTTAAAATGATTTAATTGATGGGAGAAATCATCAAAAAAATCTTGGTAAAATAGCTCCTTAAGGATTCTAATAATTTGACCCTTTTCATTTTAGTCACCATTAAAAATAGTTTTCAAAATTTACATTTTGGTCACTAGCCAAAATGTCATACTTCCAAATCTCATTTTCCAAAATTGATTCCACCAAAAATCAATATATATTAAAAAGTGATTTTTAACTATTTTTCCATATTTTATCTTACCAAAAAATATACGGTCCCGAATCTGACTCAAAACTCTAACCAGTCCACCGGACCGTCTAATAAACCTCAAAATCGCTAGGCCCAAAACTGGGGCATTACACGCCAACGCGAAATCAAACGTCTGAAGCCTCCAACTCTTCACCGATCACCTCCGAATCAACCTCCCATGTTTTAATCACATTACAACAGAGGATTAATGCATCTCAATTCATTCTAAACACAGCAACAACAAATCCTCACGGATTTCCACAATCCTCTCACAATAACCCAACCACAACAACTGAAAACATCATCTAAACCTTTCCAAACATAACCCAGCCACAAACTAACAATCTAGCACTTCCATAAACATCAATTAACACTTGAAAACAGGATTAATCTATCCAAAAACCTCCAGCAATTACACAACCACCAGAACTCCACAAAAACACCAAACTAACAACCTAAACAATTAGAAATTCAAGAGTTTCGGGATTCCTTTGCAAACTACAACTTAATAACAATATAAAACATCCATTATATGTTTAAAATCAATCCTCATCTATAGAAAACACAAGATTTCAATAAGATTTTGGTAAAACAATGATAAAGAAACAATTACAAATCAAGAAACCAAGAATATAGGTCTTTCACCTCTGGAATTTGTTGAAAGCAAAAGTGTTTGGCAGAAAAGAAGTGGAGAGAAAATTTGAGAGAAAAACTACGTGAAATTGGTTTAAAAGAAATAACTAACTTTAATATCCACAATCCTTTTTAATTAGCTTTTAAAACACGTGATAAAATGATTTAATTGAAGGGAGAAATCATCAGAAAAATCTTAGTAAAATAGCTCCTTAAGGATTCTAAGAATTTGACCCTTTTCATTTTAGTCACCATTAAAAATAGTTTTCAAAATTTACATTTTGGTCACTAGCCAAAATGTCATACTTCCAAATCTCATTTCACAAAATCGATTCCACCAAAAATCAATATATATTAAAATGTGATTTTTAAATATTTTTCCATATTTTTATCTTACCAAAAAATATACAGTCCTGAATCTGACTCGAAACTCTAACCCAGTCCACCGGACCGTCTAATAAACCTCAAAATCGCTAGGCCCAAAATTGGGGCCTTACACGCCAACACGAAATCAAACGTATAAAGCCTCCAACTCTTCACCGATCACCTCCGAATCAACCTCCCATGTTTTAATCGCATTACAATAGAGGATTAATACATCTCAATGCATTTTAAACACAGCAACAACAAATCCTCACGGATTTCCACAATCCTCTCACAATAACCCAACCACAACAACCGAAAACATCATTTAAACCTTTCCAAACATAACCCAGCCACAAACTAACAATCTAGCACTTCCATAAACATCAATTAACACTTGAAAACAGGATTAATCCATCCAAAAACCTCTACCAATTACACAGCCACCAGAACTCCACAAAAACACTAAACTAACAACCTAAACAATTAGAGATTCAAGAGTTTCGGGATTCCTTTGCAAACTACGACTTAACAACATTATAAAACATCCATTACATGTTTAAAATTAATCCTCATCTCTGGAAAACAGATCCAATTCGGATCTTTCACTATTTCATCAATTAATCCCAATTAATTCATTAAATCAATATGAAAACAAAAAATCAGTTAATAAACTGTAAATCAAGGATCAAATACTTGGTAATATCAATAAAGAACCATTCAATAGAGGAGATTATGGACCTTACCCTATTGTGTGATTTCTCTCTCAATTGGCTTGTTTAAAGCTAGAAAACACAAGATTTCAATAAGATTTTGGTAAAACAATGATAAAGAAACAATTACAAATCAAGAAATCAAGAAGATAGGTCTCTCACCTTTGGAATTTGTTGAAAGCAAAAGTGTTTGGCAGAAAAGAAGTGGAGAGAAAAGATATGTGAAATTGGTTTAAAAGAAATAACTAACTTTAATATCCAAAATCCTTTTTAATTAGCTTTTAAAACACGTGTTAAAATGATTTAATTGAAGGGACAAATCATCAGAAAAATCTTGGTAAAATAGCTCCTTAAGGATTCTAAGAATTTGACCCTTTTAATTTTAGTCACCATTAAAAACAGTTTTTAAAATTTACATTTCGGCCACTAGCCAAAATGTCATACTTCCAAATCTCATTTTCCAAAATTGATTCCTCCAAAAATCAATATATATTAAAAAGTCTAGCCAAAATGTCATACTTCCAAATCTGAGGCGTTACACACCGACACAAAATCAAACGTCTGAAGCCTCCTACGCTTCACCGATCACCTCCGAATCAACCTCCCCTACTTTAATCACATTGCAGCAGAGGATTAATGCATCCCAATGCATTCTAAATACAACAACAATAAATCCTCAAGGATTTCCACAATCCTCTCACAATAACCCAACCACAGCAACTGAAAACATCATCTAAACCTTTCCAAAGACAACCCAACCACAAACTAACAATCTAGCACTTCCATAAACATCAATTAACAATTGAAAGCAGGATTAATCCATCCAAAAACCTCCAGCAATTACATAACCACCAGAACACCACAAAAACACCAAACTAACAACCTAATCAATTAAAGATTCAAGAGTTTCGGGATTCCTTTGTAAACTATGACTTAACGACATTATAAAACATCCATTATATGTTTAAAATCCATCCTCATCTCTGGAAAAAAGATCCAATCCGAATCTTTCACTATTTCATCAATTAATCCCAATTAAATCCATTAAATCAATATGAAAAAAAATCAAATAATAAACCATAAATCAAGGATCAAATACTTGGGAATATCAATAAAGAACCATTCAATAGAGGGGATCACGGACCTTACCTCTATTGTGTGATTTCCCCCTCAATTGGCTTATTTAAAGCTAGAAAACACAAGATTTCAATAAGATTTTGGTAAAACAATGATAAAGAAACAATTACAAATCAAGAAATCAAGAATATAGGTCTCTCACCTCTGGAATTTGTTGAAAGCAAAAGTGTTTGGCATAAAAGAAGTGGAGAGAAAATTTGCGAGAAAAGCAACGTGAAATTGGTTTAAAAGAAATAACTAACTTTAATATCCAAAATATTTTTTAATAAGCTTTTAAAACACATGTTAAAATGATTTAATTGAAGGGGGAAATCATCAGAAAAATCTTGGTAAAATAGCTCCTTAAGGATTCTAAGAATTTGACCCTTTTCATTTTAGTCACCATTAAAAACAGTTTTAAAAATTTACATTTTCGTCTCTAGCCAAAATGCCATACTTCCAAATCTCATTTTCCAAAATTGATTTTACCAATATTAATCAGATATTTTAAAAATGATTTTTAACCATTTTTCAATATTTTTATCTTACCAAAAAATATACGACCCCGAATCTAACTCGAATCTCTAACCCGGTCCACTAGACCGTCTAATAAACCTCAAAACCGCTAGGCCCAAAACCAGGGCGTTACAATTTGCTACACTTAATTTAAGCTTTCCCATGCATAACTACCAAATGCAAGGCTTAAAGAGTAAAACATGTATAAACCAACATTATACAACCAAAATCCATCAACATGATACATTATCAATTATATTGGCTTACAAGTGATCATCATCCAAGTTCCCCTTTACAAGATATAACATCGGATACACGGATTCAACAAGTGTCCTCTCAACACTTCATACAATCTCAACCCGAATCACCCAAAGTCCACCAATGAGAGTTTTCAGTACACATAAACCCCTCCACAATTGTGGTACCCGTGGTGGAGTTATCGGTACACATAAACCCCTCAACACCATTCATCAACTACATGTATAATCCATTAACAGGAGTCTTTGGTACCATATAACCCCTCAACCGTTAGGGTACTTGGACAGAGTTTTTGGTACACATAAACCCATCAACATCTTAGGCGACTTTTTATAGTACACTATTAATCCTATGGCCGGCCAACTATATCCGATAACATTTTATAAACCATATCACTTGCCAATATAATTCATTCCATTAACATTAACTCACTGTTTTCATATGCATCAACCAAAACCATTTATCTAATGCATCAACCAAAACCATTTATCTAATGCATCAACCATGCATTAACCAATGTTCAAAAACATTATCAACAACATGCATTACTTCTAAATACATCATCATCATTTTATAAACATTCTCCAGCATTAAACCATGCTCAAATCATGCATATAATAGTGAGAAATCAATCATCAAAACAAGTGCATCAAAACCAATTTGTCAAACTAAAATCGAGAGAGAAATCATTCTTTACTTACGTCCAAGCTTAGACCAGCGTTTCAAGCTTAATCTAAACTCCCAATACAACTCGCAAACCTTTGAAAAGTTGTAGACATGTTCTCACTCAACGACTATGCAAAACATTGATTGTCGAAGCAAATCCAAGCCTCCAAGGCTTTCAAAACCTCACTTCAAACTTGAGGATCAACCTCCCCTTTTTTAAGCCCACAAAAATAGAGGTTTCAATGCATCAAAATGCATTCAACAGCCCCAGTAATTCACTCTACAACAACCAAAAACGACATCAAACACCTTCCAAACTTAACCCAGCCAAAACCTAATGTTTTAATCCATCAATTATCATCCAAAAACACATTAACATCATCCTTATACCTCCAGCATTCATTAAACATCCACAACTCCTCAAAAACTCATAACTAACAACCTAGAAAATTAGAGATTCACCTAGTTTCGGGATTCCAATGTTAAAATCAACTTATTAACATTATAAAACATCAAAATCATGTTCAAATCAAATCAAGAACCCAGTAAAATAGATCCATAACGAAAATCAATCAAATACATCAATTAAACCTTGATTTAACCATCTTTCTATTATTAAATCATTAAAACTCATTAAAAAACATATGTAAAGGATCAATAACTTGGTAATTTTAGTAAAGAACCTTATATTAGCGGAGAAGAATGAAGCTCACCTCTAACCTTGGCTTTCCCCTTAATTGGATGAGTTTCCTTGAGAAAACAAGATCAAATCAAATAGGTTTTGTTAGGAAACCATTAAGAATTAATTTGGAAACAAAAGAATGTTGAAATAAAGTAATTACCTAGGAAAATTGAAGTAGAAAAGAGTGTTTGGCTGGAGAGAATTTGAGAGAAAATCTTTTAGAGAAAGTTAGTTACGTAAAATTGTTTTTAGGAATTAATTACAAAATTAATTCTCCACTCCTATTTATACCACTTTAAAGACCTTTTTAAAATAGCCAATTAAGGTGAAAAGTCTGATATTAGACTTTGGCCAAATAGCTCCTTAAAGGTTCTAAGTTTTGACCCTTTTACAAAACAATCACTAAAACAGTTTTAAAACTTTACTTTTTGGTCACTGTCCCAGAATGTCACTTTTTGAAACTTCTTTTTGTAAAATTCATTTTACCAAAATCATCTACATATTAAATAATGATTTTAGAGTATTTCCAATGTTTTTATCTTACTCAAATATATTTATTTCGAATTAATCCTGAAACTGACTCAAATCCTCTAATCTAATCCATCGGACCATCTAATAAACCTAGAAAACTCCTAGGCCCAAAACCAGGGCGTTACAACTCTCCCCCACTTAAGAAATTTCGTCCTCAAAATTTACCTGATGGAAACAAATGTGGAAACTACTCTTTCATGACTGACTTACTCTCTTACGTAGCCTCCTCAACACCGCAATGTCGCCACAACACCTTAACAAGCTCAATTGTCTTGCCACGAAGAACTTTACTACTGGAGTCAAGGATCTCCACTGGTTCCTCATCATAGGATAAATTTGGTCGCAACTCAACATCCTCCACTAGGATCACATGCGACGGATCCAATGATACCTCTGCAGCATAGATTCAAGGAACATATCATGAATCTTCTCTAACTCAGGAGGCAAACTCAATTGGTTAGCCACTAGGCTTGTACGTTCCAACACCTTATACGGTCCAATAAACCTCGGCCTTAACTTCTCTTTGCGCCCAAAGCGCAACACCTTCTTCCAAGATGAAACCTTCAAGAAAACCTTTTCACCCACCGCGTACTCAACTTCTCTATGACTCAAATCATCTTAGTATTTCTTCCTATCCGAGGCCGCTTTCAAATGATCATAAATAAGCTTCACCTTTTCATCTGTATCTTTCAACACATCAGGCATGGAAACATACTTTTCCGTAGCCTCAGCCCAACACAGAGGCATTCGGCACTTCCTACCATACAAGGCTTCATATGGTGCCATCTTTATACTTGCCTGATAACTATTATTGTACGCAAACTCTACCAATGGCAACTGTCTTTCCCAAGTTCCTTGGAACTCAATGATACAACACCTTAACATATCCTCTAAAATCTAAATCACACGCTCAGACTAACCATCCATCTGAGCATGATACGAAGTACTAAAATTTAAGCGAGTACCCAGAGCTCGATGTAAGCACTCCCAAAACCTTGATGTAAACCGAAGATCCCTATACGAAACAATCGACTTGGGCACTTCGTGCAACCTCACAATTTTAGCAAAATAAAGATCTGCCAACTTATACAAGGTATATATCGTATGCACAGGTAGAAAATGTGCATACTTCGTTAATCAATCAATAATCACCCAAATGGAATCCTTTTTAGTTAGTGTCAAAGGTAACCCCAACACGAAATCTATGGTGATCCCCTCCCATTTCCACTTCAAGATCCTCAATGGTTGCAACAATCCGAAAGGAAACTGATACTCAGCCTTAACACGCTGACACATCATACAGCTAGCAACAAAATTAGCCACATCTTTTTTCACCCAATAGTACTCTTCCTTTAAATCTCGATACATCTTGGTACTACTGGGATGCATAGCAAAAGGACTAGCATAAGCTTCAGTTAAAATTGTTTGCCTCAACCCATCATCAGTAGACACCACTAGCCGATCCTTGAAACATAACACCCCATCATCATTAAAATAAAAATCCGTAGGATTTCCATCTATGATATCCTTAACATACAGTACCAACGCCTCATCATAAGGTTGCTTCTCTTTAATCAACTACGACAAAGATGTCTTCACTTGCAACTCAGCCAACAAACCTCCATCACGTGTCACACTTAACCTCGCAAACATGACCCTCAACTCAACTACCGCTTTTCTTCTCAAAGCATTGGACACAATATCCGCTTTGCCCGGATGATACTCGATTGTCAAATCATAATCCTTGAGCAACTCAAACCATCTACGTTGCTGAAGATTCAACTCCTTTTGTGACATTAAATACTTTAAACTCTTAAGATTTGTGTACACAATACACTTATCACCATAAAGATAATGCCTCTAAATCTTTATCGCCATCACCACTGCGGCAAGGTCTAGATCATGCGTAAGATAGTTGCGCTCATGCACCTTTAACTGCCTAGATGCATTACAAACCATCATCAATGCATTTAAAACCATTTAATAATCCACTTTGAAAATCACTTTAAAAAACAACTTTCAAAACATCATCAACATTATCATGCCTTGTAAACCATGCACTTACATTTCGAAAACATGCATATTAAACCATATGCAACATGTATCATGGATCCAACAGCAAAGTCCCATTTGCTACACTCAATTTAAGATTTCCATGCATAACTACCGAATGCAAGGCTTAAAAAGTAAAACATGTATAAACCAACATTATACAACCAAAATCCATCAACATGATACATTATCAATTATATTGGCTTACAAGTGATCATCATCCAAGTTCCCATTTACAAGATATAACATCAGATGCACGGATTCAACAAGTGTCCTCTCAACACTTCATACAATCTCAACTGAAACCACCCAAGGTCCACCAACATGAGTTTTCAGTACACATAAACCCCTCCACCATTGTGGTACCCATGGTGGAGTTTTTGGTACACATAAACCCCTCAACACCACTCATCGGCTAGATGTATAATCCACTAACGGGAGTCTTCGGTACCATATCACCCCTCAACCGTTAGGGTACTTGTATGGAGTTTTCAGTACACATAAACCCCTCAACATCCATGGGACTTTTTATAGTGCACTATCAATCCTATGGCCGGCCAACTATATCCGTGAACATTTTATAAACCACATCACTTGCCAATATAAGTCGTTCCATTAACATTAACTCATTGTTTTCATATGCATCAACCAAATCCATTTATCCAATGCATTAACCAATATTCAAAAACATTATCCAAAACATGCATTACTTCCAAATGCATCATCATCATTTTATAAACATTTTCTAGCATTAAACCATGCTCAAATCATGCATATAACTGTGTGAAAACAATCATCAAAACAAGTGCATCAAAACCAATTTGTCAAACTAAAATTGAGAGAGAAATCATCCTTTACTTACTTCTGAGCCTAGACCGGTGTTTCAAGCTTAATCTAAACTCCCAACACAACTCTCAAACCTTTGAAAAGCTGTATATACGTTCTCACTCACCGAGTATGCAAAACTTTGATTGCCGATGCAAATCCAAGCCTCCAAGGCTTCTGAAACCTTACTTCAAACTTGAGGATCAACCTCCCCTTCTTTAACCACACAAAAACTGAGGTTTCAATGCATCGAAATATGTTCAACAGCCCAGCAACATCAATTCACACAAATCCTCAACAAAATCTAACCAATTTCACTCCACAACAACCGAAAACAACATCAAACACCTTCCAAACTTAACCCAGCCAAATCCTAATATTTTAATCCATCAATTAGCATCCAAAAACACATTAACATCATCCTTATACCTCCACCATTCATTAAACATCCACAACTCCTCAAAAACTTATAAGTAACAACTTAAAAAATTAGAGATTCACCTAGCTTCGGGATTCTAATGCTCAAATCAACTTATTAACAGTATAAAACATCAAAATCATGTTCAAATCAAATCAAGAACATGGAAAAACAAATCCATAATGAAAATCAATCAAATACATCAATTGAACCTTGATTTAACCATCTTTCCATAATTAAATCATCAAAACTCATTAAAACTCATATGTAAAGGATCAATAACTTGGGAATTTCATTAAAGAACCTTATATTAGATGAGAATAATGAAGTTCACCTCTAACCTTGGCTTTCCCCTTATTTGGATGAGTTTTCTTGAGAAAACAAGATCAAATCAAATAGGTTTTGTTAGGAAATCATTAATAATTCATATGGAAACAAAAGAATGTTGAAATCAAGTAATTACCTGAGAAAATTGAAGTGGAAAATAGTGTTTGGCTGGAGAGAATTTGAGAGAAAATCTTTTAGAGAAAGCTAGTTACATAAAATTGTTTTTAGGAATTAATTACAAAACTAATTCTCCAAGCCTATTTATACCACTTTAAAGACCTTTTTAAAATAGTCATTTAAGGTGAAAAGTCTGATATTAGACTTTGTCCAAATAGCTCCTTAAAGATTCTAAGTTTTGACTCTTTTACAAAACAGTCACTAAAATAGTTTTAAAACTTTACATTTCGGTCACTATCCCGAAATGTCACTTTTCAAAACTTCTATTTGTAAAATTGATTTTACCAAAATCATATACACATTACATAATGATTTTAGAGTATTTTCTCATTTTTTATCTCACTCAAAAATATTTATTTTGAATTAATCTCGAAACCAACTCGAATCATCTAATCTAATCCATCGGACCATCTAATCAACCTAGAAAATTCCTAGGCCCAAAACCGGGGTGTTATATAATCTCTTCCTCTTGTGCTTATCTAAGTTAGGGATCTTGAACCCTTGCCCCAATGGTGGCACAGTTTGCCCATTGAACACCGCTCTATCCTTTTCATGCTTTAGGGATTTCATATCTTATGTGCGGATCTTGCTTGACAACATGGTCGACCCTACACTTTTCAGCACATGTTTTTTACCTCTTCATGCAAGGTGATATCCCTATTCAATCTGAGGTTCAACTGTCGTTCTCTTTATTGGGTAGCCACTTCATTATTTCCTGACGCGATTGCGAACATTTACTCTTGGTTTCCTATAGTTGGGATTAATACCAATAAATCTTTTGTCTATCATGAATCTATGTCAATCTACTCGTAAGATTCAAAAAAAGGCTACAATTGAGAATTTAAGGAAACAGTCATAGCAAACATAGAAAAGAGCAAAGTCAGATGCCCTAAAATTCATAGTATGAATGATTCATGAATCCATCAAACAGATAGTGTCCCACTTTTAAGCGGCTCTTTTTAACTCACCCACTTCCCAAAATTCAATTTTCCCACTTTTCTAATCTCAACCAGACATTAAAAGTTTTGAGGTCCCTAAAGAAAGGTTAACTCAATAAGGCGGAATGTGTTATACAAACAAACTATTTTCTCAGATATTCATGTGTGATTCAAATGGTCTTTAAAGGCTTGTAATGTAGCTTAGGCTTGGGCTACAAAAAAAATATAGGCTCAAATACATGTTTTAAGGGTGATTAAACCAAGGATCGATCTTCTTGATGAAATCTTTGTTCTTTTATTCTTTGGATCACTTTAGACTGTCCATTTTGGGTTTTCACCCTATAGTTCATTTCCTTTTCTAGGACATGTCTCCCTTTTTTCTCGTATTTCAGCTTTCATTTCTTTATTCTTTTTCTTTCTTTCTTTTTTCTTTTAGGTGTCCTTTTCATTTTAAATTTAAGACATTCAGCTTGATTTGCTATAAATTTTTCTCGTATGCAAATCGTATTTCATCCTCTTTACCCCTTAGTGTGTGGAGTGATTCTTGGTTAGGGTTCAATCACAATAAAAATATATGGCTCAAAAGGGGATCACAAAGGATTTTTTCTTATTCGTGAAGGGAAATGAAGGAATGCCAAAAGTCATTTCACACACAAATATCATCGAAGAGAAGAAATCTTCAGTTGGTAGATGTTTTAGTGTTATCACTTTATTCAAAGACCTTAACAACAATGTCTGAGAGGAAAATCACTCAAAAATTTTTTATGGGATTTCTGATTAATCCTATACACACTTTATTACCCTTCTATCTCGGGATTAGATCTAAGAATCATTCATACAATCAATAATAGGGATTCTGCAAAGAAGATGTATTTTAAAAGAGTAATAGAAGAAAAATTGAAAAGAGAAAAAATGAAATGTTTGCCACTTGAGAAAAATAAAGGAAATGCATCTTTAAACAAGTAGATTAACATAGAAGCCCTTACAAAAGATCCCTAATGCTCGCGGGCAAAAGAGTTTGTTCTAGGTATGACCCCAACATTGTTCGAGAAAATCCTCTATTATCATGTTGTTAAGCATTATTCCAGGAAGGCATAGATGAATTCTAGCCAAGCATGCCCACATCTACACCGTGACAAGATTCCATTGCTGAAATAGTTCAGGTTATAGGCTCTCTTCATATTTTCCTTCCTCGAGTCTCCTACTTTTGATGGCCGCCAATATCAGTTCCTTGTTCATGACCATGTCTGCGAAACCTTTGGTGGCATGGTTTAACATATGGTCGTAGAGTGGACAATTTAAAGTCTCCATGAACATTAGAGTAACCTCATTTTACAATAGTGGAGGTTAAACTTGGGCTGCCACGTCTCGCCACCTCTGAGTGTACTGACTCGTTGGGCCTTTGTTCCATGCTCTGCAGTATGATCCTGCTTGGGACCATATATGTCACATGCTCGTACTGTTTGAGGAAAGCTATTGACAAATCTCTCTAAGTGCGTATGTTGACCTGGCTCAATTGGGTATACCATCGGGTAGTATACCCCGATAGACTGTCTTGGAAACAATAGATGAGTAGTTTCTCGTTTTCTAAGTGTAGTGACATTTTTTAGCAGTACATTGTCAAGTGCGCCGAAGGGCAAGTGGTCCCGTCATACTTCTCGAAGTCGTGAAGTTTTGAATTTTGGAGGAACTACTAAGTCAGACACTAAACTTAGATATCTAGTGTCTATGCCACCATAGACATTTCTTCCTTGTAGGGCTTTGATGATCTCTTCAAGCTTGTCACTTTGATCTTCTAGCCTCTTATTCACTCTGGACCTATCAGCTACCTTGTGGAGATCCCATACCTTAATACTTGGTTTTCCCTATGATTTATATTAGACCTTTCTGGACGATGAGCTAAGATTCCTGCTATGCGGATATGGAACCTCCCATTCGGTGGAAGTGTCTCACAAGTCATCCCAGGTTGGGGTGACAAAACATCAATAGCTTTAATCGTCTTTCCTCTTTCTAGGTCTTTGAATCCTAACATAGTTGCTATCTGGCTGACGGTGTTTTTTTGAACTTGTGCAATTTCTTCTTTTAAGTCTTTCTCCATTTTATCGAGTCTATCTTGGTTACTCTTGTGGTTTATTTCTAGAGTTGTCAATATTTCCTCTGTAGTCATAGCTCGAGTATCGTATTCGTGCAGAATCTTGCTACTTGAATAGAATTTACCATAATTAATCTTTTTTATAATATATGTATGTATTCAATGATCACAACATAAACTAATGCAAACAACAAACAAAAAAATGCAAATGCGTGAATGCAGGCGAAGGGTCATTGATTCCATTAAGGTATTGCTCTAGATGTAGTTTTTCATTGGATATTGAAGTTCCTTATTACAAAAGATTCTTAATTATATCACGAGTACATCTCGACCTGAGTGCCCAACTCTTTTATTTCTTCGATCAACCACAGAAGCCTTGGTCTCACTTCCTCTATTGGCCTAACATACTGACGAAGAGCAGTAGATTCCTTAGCTGGCATCATCACATGCTTGGCTACATCTTGAATCTGGACTATGATACTCTTTTCAAATTCATCTCGCTCTTGGAACCTTCTGGCATTGTCCCTAAGCCGGGTGAACCAATAATCATTGCCCTCTTCATTGGCATCTGCAAGGACCAAGATCTTTGTATTGAATGTTGTTCTACACGTGCCTGATGGTTGACCTCAGACTAGCGACATACACTCGCATTATCTTTTTTTCTAAATGAGTCTTTTATCCATCGCGAAATACTATTTTCTACTTGAGAAATATGCTTTAGAATCGAACCCTTCTAGATATGAGATGTGGATGGAAGAAAAATATGCAAAACAATACAAAACAAAAAAAGAAAGAACTAGTACTCTTAAAAGGACCAAAATCATTTGATTGTATGAATAATAACTGGGCAGCGCATTCCAACATCTCTAGACATGTCTCCACGGACTATTCTATTACGAAATAATTTCGACCAAATTCTAACCCTAAGGTTTTCCACATGGCTCTATTAGGGTGGGTTTCTAGATTAACACACAAAGGTTAGGTTCTAGAAAGGTCCCCAAGCTGTCTTTGCGGTCCCCTACCAAGGGTAGCAAGGCCCCCGATTCTCACTCATTATAGGCTTCAAATGAATCAAATTCAACTCATGGGGACCCATTTTCCTATGTCCATACGAAGGATTAGTATCCTCACGAAGACATGGGGCATATGAGTCCTGAAGGTACTTCCTAGGCCCATACAGAGAATCAATATTCCCACGAGAGCAATAGCATTTTCCCCTCACTTAAATGATCGGGACAAAGCTCGGGTACAGAGCTTATAATCAAGCTTTAAATGCGTAAAATAATATCATATTCATAAATGGACAATTAAATTAAATTTTACATGAACTTAGAAAATTCTGACATTAAAACAAAGTGTAATCGACTTGTGGCTTGACTCTCTTTTTTGTTTCAAAAAATAAAAATTCTCCCCAGCAAAGTCGTCAAGTTGTCGCAACCATTTTTGGGGCTCGACGTTTTTAATAAACAAAATAATAGAGTCACCGCCAATCTTTTAAAAGGTGTAACTAGATCACCTCAAAATGGGTTATTTTAATAAAATTATTTTATTTTATTAAAACAACGATTTTGGTCTGCAAAAACACAAAGACGGGTTCGGGAGTCGATTATGCATGGGGAAGTGTTAGCACCCCACATCGCCCAAAAATTGGTACCTAGCCGGTTACAAAATGTTTTAATGTCAGAATTTGTAAGTTCATATGAAATTTAATTTATTGTCCATTTATGAGTATGATTTCATTTTAACGACCCTACCATCCGAATAGTGAACTCTGATCACCACCAACATTTCTGGCGCTAAAACGTCACCTCCTTTTGATAGGACATCACATTAATTAGGTTTCAGTTTTTAAATAAGCAATCACAAAAGCAATTAGTGTGTTGAAACCTTTTATTTTTCTAAGTTGGTAATTATTAACCCTAAGAATTGTCTAAGTGTATTTTACCTATCATTGTTAAAATATTATTAAGTGTATTTTATGATGTTGATATGAAGAGAATTTTATTAATTTTGAAGGCTCTAAATCAACTAAGTCTCTAACACTAGAAGACTTAAACCTAAGGGTTTCACCTAAACTAATATTTTTATTTAAAGGCAAATAGCTTTAAATTCAACGGGAAAGAAACAAATTAATGACGCATATGAGAATAAAAAAAATGGATTTAACTTACCACATTAAAAAGGAAGGGTGTTTAATAGATTTAAAAAAAAAGAGGTGTATCCTTCTCTGAAAAGGAGTCAACACCATATTTGGACCGATTTAGTAAAAAGGTTAATTTTGCTTTTTCCTTTAAAAATATGATAAAAAGGTTTAGTAATTTTAAATAATTTAAGATAAAAAGGGGAAAAGAATTAATGACCAAATAAAAACAAATTGGAATTATATGCCCGGGTTTAAAAAACATTTAAAGAAACTTTAGTAATAAAAATGTAGGGATTCAATAAAATTGAAATGCCCCACTTTATTTAAAATGGGCATAAAGCCCAAAAACACAATTATTTAACTTTGTTCAAAACAAAGATTAAAACATCATTTTAGATAAAAAAAAATCATAAGTGTTCATGAGAAAAATAAGGGATGAAGAAAAAATGTGGTGAACCACCGTGCTGGTTGCCCTCTACCGGAGCCAGCTATCGTCTATCGGCGGTGGTGCACCAAAAACTCCTTTTTTGTGTTTGATCGAAATACTCGAATAAGATTCTTTTAAACTAAAAAGGTTAGAATGGCTCCCAATTTCTAATATATTCGGAATAAATAAAATAAAATAAAGCTAAAATTAAAAAGAATAACAAATTACCAAAGTGGAAAATTTTGTTTCTTGTATTTTCATCAAAATTTCAATACAACTTGATCTTCTAAGGATTTTTGGATACAATGTAAGAGTGGTGAATTAAAAGGGTGAGGAATGAATGGAGTAGTGAGTGGTGAATTGTGAATGAAGTGTTGTGTCTTACAAGTGATGGCGAAGGGGTTTATATAGCATTTTTCACTACCTAAAATACCAAAATCAGAATATTAAATCCCCTAAAAATATTGCCAAAAATTGTTGATTTGATTCAACTTCCTTTTTCCAATTGATTCTTGCTTGATTTTGCTCTAACTGCTTCCTTCTTTGATTCGATTTTGACCAGCTTTCCCTTTTGAATTGCTTGAATTTTGGGCTGGTATCTTTCCTTTTTTTTTTGCTTTTGACCGATATTCCTGACCTATTTTGATTCTGACTTGGGCTAAAAATCAGTGACAATTAAAAATAATTTCAAAACCAAGTTTGAAATCACATTTAAGTTCAAAAAATGGAGAAAAGACCAAAGATTTTAACAATAAAGAATTTTAGAAATGGCTCCCCTTACTCTAGCAACAAGTAAAATGTTAGACCAACAATTCAAGAGAAATAAAATTTAATTTCAAATAAATAAAATAAATAAACCAAGAAATTCAATTAAACATGTTATTATCAAGATATGTTATTATGCACACAAAGCATGGAAAAAGGGAGATAAAATTGTCCCTTTTTTTGCTATGCGTACCGGTATAGTATACGCCGTATCGGTACCTGGTTGAAGGTTATATCAGTACGGTATGGGCTATACCGGTACCGAAGGCACGAAACTGGTGAAAATTGCAGCAAAAACAACTTAAAAGGCATTACAACTTAATTTTAAGTTCATACAAAGGCTCTATTAAGTCCTAGATATACATTTTGCTACACATGCTTCTCAAAATAACACATTTAACGCATAGAAAGCATGATCTCAACAAACTCAACCAAACATTACAAGTTTAAGGCCAAAAACACAAAGATAGACTATATTAGGCCAAAAACATGTAACTAATGCAATTTGAGACTCCCCCTAACTATATGCAATTATGAACAACATGGAGTCATACAAACATGCTTAGATCATTAGGAAAATTAGACATGAAAAACATGATCAAGCAATTGCATGAAATTTAAATTACCACCTGAACCAAGGTTTGATGTTAAGCATTCCTTCTCTAAGTGTCCTTCCTTCTTTGTGTGTCATGAGCTTCCATAATTTTAGCTTTGATCAACATTGCTCAAACACACCTACAAAAGACAATCAAGTAATTTTTGGTATCCAAATTGCTTTGGATCTAATGGCATTAGTCCTAAAACTTTTAGTCCTTTTAGGAGTCCATTTTTCAATTTTATCCATTTTCTTTGAAACAATGAGTCCTTTTGGGACCCCAAATGTTTTTAACACATTTTCCATTAATGAATCTAGGGGAACTAGATTGTCTAATGTAAAAAAAAAAATTAACAAAATTTATTTTGGAGCTTCCTTCAACTTCACATTTTTTAACATTTTTTAAACAAATTCTTTTTGAGATCATCAATTTCCCTTTGATGATACTCTTGAACTTTTTGAAGCAAACTTTGTAAATCTAAATTCTTTTTCTCAACTCATTGAGTTTTGCTTTAAGTTCATATTTAGTTTTAGAAATCAAATCATTTTGAATTTTCAAATTGAAACAATTTTCTTGTTTTTCAAAATGTGATTTTTAAATTCTAAAACCAACTCATCATAGGCATCTTGTAATTCATCAAAAGAATATGAAATTGAAGTAGGTGAATTAGAAGTTACCCTTGAATCTTCTTCGATGGCCATGAGACATAAGTGGGCTACCTCATTATAGGTGGAGTCCTCTTCATCACTCTATGTAGCCACAAATACCTTCTTCTTATGGCTTGATCCCTTGTTGTTGAAATGAGGGCAATCGTACTTGGTATGCCCATGCTTCTTGCATTCAAAGCATATAATGGGATCCCTCATCTTCATCTTCAATTGTCGTCTTGATTCTTTCTTTTCTTGCTTTATGAATCGGGTGAATTTCTTGAAGAGCTTGGCCATCTTTTCTTCTTTATCTTCACTCTCCTCTTCATTTGATTCTTCTTGAATTCTTGAGGAGGATTTAAGAGTAATATCCAAGTTTTCAATTCTTTGCTCTATTTTCTTCTTCCCTTTTGATATCATCATCTCATGGGTGAGCAAAGATCCCATAAGCTCATCAAGCTTGAGCTCCTTCAAATTCTTTGCTTCAATGATTGTTATCTTTTTAGAATCCCATAATTCATAAAGTAAGTAAATAAACTTCCTTACAAGCTTGTCCTTTGGGATCATCTCTCCAAAACTTTTAAGCTCGTTGACTATGGTAGAGAATAGATCAAACATAGCTTTGATGTCTTCTTCTGGGTCCATCTTGAAGTTCTCATAGTTGAGGTTGAGAAATCCAATCTTGGTTTCCTTTACCTCATTTGTACCTTCATATGTGACTTCAAGTTTGTCTCATACTTCATTCGTATTTTCACAAGAAGAAACTTTTGAATACTCTTCCAGACCAAGTGCACAAAAGAGAATGTGCAACGTTTTTGCATTGGGCTCCATCTTCTGCGATCTTTCGCACTCTATTCTGCCTTGCTTCTTTGTGGAACGAATAGGCCATCAAGAATTATATCCCAAAGAAGATAGTTGAATGGTTATTGAATCTGTCGAAAATAAAATACCTACTTGTTCTTAAGGATTTGTAGTACAGGCAAGTAGGGTCGATCCCACAAAGAGCTAGCAAAGGGGTATAAGTTAATAATCTAGGTTAATTGTGCGAATGAAAAGTAAAAAGGGGTTTTGGATTTGAGTTATTTTTCGAAGAGAAAGCAATAACTAAGGTTAGATTGTGTGAATGGTTTGGTGATGTCTAGCCAAGTCATTTGCGGTGTTTCGATCACAAACTTCAAAAGATAACTTGTATAATTCTTAAAGTAGATTGGTTTTTAAGTTATATGATAATCCACAAATAACCTAAGAGTTCTCTTCTTTTATTTAGCTAACCTAATAGTCCATAAGCTGTTAACACTTATTATCTAGGTTAAATCCTTAGATAGTCCCCTTTAAATAAAACCTATCAAATAGCATTAAGTGATTAAGGGACCAAAGAACATATATTCAAAAAGTGATAATCCACACAAGTTAAATATACGATTTAATACCTTAAAAAAACTATAGTCCAGGTTTTCTTACCGCTTGTATCAATAATCTATGATCGGTTGATTGTGCACGTATAATCCAACACACACAATTGAATAAGCCTAGAAGATATAAAATAATTTGAATTATTAAGAATATTTAAGAACAAGAAGTCTCACTAATAAATGTATTGAAAACCTAAAAACAAACTTGACTAGAACTAAGGGTTTAGCTACTCATAGGGTAGATGGAAACAAGAATGATTTTCTAGGGTAAATCTGTGTTCTCCTCTCTCCTCTATGATCCTATTTATAGATGAAGAATTATACATCAAGTAGGGAAAGGAGTTACATTAAAGTACAAAACCCTAATCCTACATTAAATGTAATTTAATATAAAGTGAAAGTCTAATTAATATAGGATTTCTTTTCTTCCAAGCAACCACGGCAGCATAGGATTTGTGTGTGTTTTGTCTCTAGCGTCCGCATGACTTATACGTTAGCATCTACGTTCCAAGGCTCGTTCGCATAGCTCTCGTTCGCACTCTGAGGTTTGCAGGTAGTCTTCATCATTACATTCTGGTCTATCTGCGATCCTCTATCCATGTCTGCGTTCGCACATACTGGTTCACAACTCTTATTCTTTATCTGTTCGCATAGCCTTAGTTGGTCTTTTCGCACTTGAATGTTCGCATCTCCACATTACTTCTGGATGTTCGCAACCTTTGTTCGTAGGTCATTCTCTAAAGTGTAAAAACTGTGCTAATATCCTCTTTTTATGCATGGAATATTATTTAGCCGTTATAACACCTTGAAAGTCATATAAGAACCAAATAAGGACTTGTAGATAGATTAGTGTGCTAAAACATAGGGAATTATATAAGAAATACATGCAAATAAATGACTTATCAGTAGTCTTTGGCCTTCATGAAGAACATCATCCTATTCTTCCGATAGGAATAGTTAGCACCATGGAAGTAAGGAGGGTTGTCTATGGATAGCGCCATGTTCTCCGATTAATGTAGAAAGGTTGAGTACTTTAAGGATATACTCTAGGATGTTAATCCGATGTAGAAGCAAAGCTCTTATACCAATTATTGAGAGGCTTGTTCAATCAACCGAGATAGCCAAGAGGGGTGAATTGGATTTTGAGTGATAGTGGTAGAAGCAATGGAATTTAAAAGTTTGGCACAAGGATTTATAATGGTTCGACTTTCTAACCAAAGTCTACACCCGCTACCTTAGCTTCCCACTAAGGATTTCCCAAATTCACTCTTGAATTTCTTTTTTTTTCTCAGGCTCAAGGAGATAACCTTTACAACACAAGACTTATACCCCAAAGTCTTGTTAAATTGTCTCTTACAAGAGAAACAAATTAGCAAACTAGGGAAAACCTTACAAGGCTGATTGTTTGCAATTCTACGCTCTCACCCAATACCTAACACTTGAGCATATATAACAATTAAGCTCACAAGTGTGTTCTAAAAAGAAATTGAAAATTAAAGCACAAAAACACTTTCTCTATACATGAATGTTGGTAGTATTGTTTCTTGTTTGTTGCATGACTTCTTGAAGGTCCATTTTAAGTCCTCTAATGAGTTCCTGACCGTTACTAGCCGTTGGGGTTGGTTTGGAGCTGTTAGGGTCTTTAATTCAAGCAATAAATGCACTTCTAGAGCAGGGTGTATCGGTACTCGAGCTTGGGTATCAATATCTATCTCAAAGAAGAAAGAGTCGTTGGGTATTTAATACAAAGGGTATCGGTACACGATACATGTGTATCGGTATGCATCCTAGGGTATTAGTAATGCTAAGCATGTACTGTAACTCAATATGGCTCCTAGAATTTGCCAAAACTTGGGGACAATGAGGCGTATTGGTACTCAAAAATCCGTACTGATACGGGTACTTTGGGTATCGGCACAAGTGAATCTGTACCGTTACTCATGGCCTATTTTTGACACTTTGGCTATTTAAATCATTTTAAGTATGTCAAAAAACCTTTGAAAATATTTCAAACATATTTTTTAATTTTATGGACTTTTGAAATATTTTTGCAAATTAGTTGAAGTACAAAAACATTTTTCTTTTAGTTATACCAAAATCAAATATCTTAACAGGTTGGCTTCCTCATCATCGGTGGAGTCTTCTTCATCACTTCGTGTAGTCACAAATGCCTTCTTCTAATTGCTTGATCCTTTCTTTTTGAAACGAGGGCAATCATAGTTGGTGTGCCCCGACTTCTTGCATTTGAAACATATAATGGATCATTTCTCTTTATTCTCGATTCATGTCTTGATTCTTCATTTTGTTGCTTCATACAGGTGAATTTCTTGAAGAGCTTGGCCATCTCTTCTTCTTCTTCATCCTCTCCACTTGAATCTTCTTGTTGGCTTCTGAAGGATTTTAGAGCAATATTCAATTCTTCAATGCCTTGCTCTTCTATTTTCTTCTTCCCCTTTGACATCATCATCTCATGGTTAGTAAAGATCCCATAAGCTCATCAAGCTTGAGCTCCTTCAAGTTTTCTGATTCAATGATTGTCTTCTTCTTAGAATCCCATGAATCGGGAAGTGAGTAAATCAACTTCCTTACAAGCTTGTCCTCTGGCATAATCTCTCCAAATCCTTTAAGCTTGTTGACTATGGTAGGAACCGATCGAACATAGCTTTGATGTCTTCTGTCGGGTCCATCTTAAAGTTCTTATAGTTGAGGTTGGGAAGTCCAATCTTAGTTTCCTTCACCTCATTTGTACCTTCATAAGTGACTTCAAGTTTGTCTTATACTTCCTTGGCATTTTTGCAAGAATAAGTTTTTGAATATTTTTCTGGACCAAGTGCACAAAAGAGAATGTGGAAAGCCTTTGCATTGAGCTCTATTTTCTTGCGATCTTCGCACTCCATTTCGTCTTGCTTCCTTGTGGAACGAATTGGCCATCAAGAATAATATCCCAAAGACGATAATCTTTTGCCTTCATGAAAAATATCATCCTATTCTTCCAATAGGAGTAGTTGGCACCGTTGAAGTATGGACGTTTGTCGATGGATTGCGCCATGATCTTCAGTTGATTTAGAATGGTTGATCACTTCAAGGATTGACTCTAGGATGTTAATTTGATGAAGAGACGAAGCTCTGATACCAATTGTTGGGAGAATGGAATGATCAATTGAGATAGCCGAGAGGGGGTGAATTGGATTTTGAGTGATTGTTGTGGAAACAATTGTAATTTAAAAATTGACACAAAGATTTATAGTGGTTTGACTTTCTAACCAAACTCTACATCCACTACCTTAGCTCCCCACTAAAGATTTTCCCAAATTCACTATTGAATTTCTTTCCTTTTTTCGGGATCAGGGAGATAACCCTTATAACACAAGACTTATACCCCAAAGTCTTGTTAAACTCTCCCACAAAGAGAAAATAAATAAGCAAACAAGAAAAAATCTCTCTAGGCAAATATGTTTGCAATTTAAGCTCACACCCAAAACCTAACACTTGAGCAAATATAACAATTAAGCTCACAAGTGTGTTCTACAAAGAAAATTGAAAATTAAAGCTTAAAAACACTTTCTTTATACATGAATGTCGGCAATGTTGTTTCTTGTTATTGCAAGGCTGCTTAAAGAGGTCTTTTAAACCCTCTAATGAGTTTGTAGTCGTTACTAGCCGTTGAGGTTGGTTTGAAGCCGTTAAGGACTTTATTTCTAGCCATAAATGCAGTTTTGGGCTCAACGGTGTCAGTACATGGGAACGGGTATCGGTACGCATCTTGAAATAGAAATAGTCGTTGGGGCAAAAATTACACTGGGTATCGGTACACTACGCAGGTGTATCGATACACCCCATAGTGTATTAGAAAATGGAGTTTTAGGAAAACAAAGGGGCGTATCAGTACGGGTAAAATGGGTACCGGTACGGCTGACTGGGTATCGATACAGTATCGGTACACATGTCCTGTTTTTGACTTTTGAGTTATTTTGAAAGCATTTAAACAAGTCAAAAGCCCATTGAAAACCTTCCAAGCATATTTTTAAAGTTAATGGAATTTTTAAATATTTTTGCAAATTAATTTAAGTCTAAATTTTTTTTCATTTTAAGTTATATCAAAATCAAATATCTTAGTAGTGTTGTTCAACATGGGCTTTTAAGTAGAATATTTAATATTCATTAAAAACCCTATAATTTGATAAATGATTAGATTAATTAATTAGAGCCTTAGTAAGATTAGAACTTTAAATAATTATAATAATTAAACCAATAGGGAATATTATCTATAATTTTGGAGTTTAAATATGGATGATGCTCAAGCAATTGGGTGTTGTCTCATGTAAACTTTGAAATTAAATAATATTCATAGATTAAGCAATATATAAATTCAATTAGAGCCCTTTAAGTTAGAACTTAAAACTAACAAGATCATGATTAATCAAGCATATAAAACCTATTATACGAGAAATATATTTTTAGAATATGAATAGAGGTACCCTGAACGTATAAGGGTGTTTCTAATTTATATTCGAATCAAAAATATATTTCCGTATAAAAGGAATATTTCCATTTGGAACACAAACCCAGTTAATAATTAATGATCAAATTAAATTCAAATTGTTATTCTTAAATGCCAATATGCCACGCAAAATTAAAGGTACCAATATCGGGTGTTTGTGGGGTACTAATCCTTCCCCACACGTAACTGACTCCCGAACCCTAATTTTAAAAGAAAAAATCTCTAGTTGTTTTTATGGTGCCCGGTCTACCAAAGTGACGGATGGCGACTCCATCTTTATAAAATCAAATTTAAATGAAACCCCCTAATTTCAAGAAATTAATCGTCAAGCTATTTTTACTCGGTTAAAAATGGTTTCGAACTTTAACATGATTTTTTATTTATATTGTGACATGACAAAATTAATTTTTTAATAGTCTTAAGGTGATTATAAGGTAATATTTGTTTATACATATTTTTAACTTTTTCTGACAATGCACACACACCTTGCAGAACCATAAATATAGAGAAAATTAATGAAATGAATTATTTTTAGGGAAAACTACATATTTAGTACACATCTTTGTTTGCGTTATTGTTTTATTACAATGACGATTTTTTGGTAATATGGTACCTAATGTTAGGTTTTATTTTCAAATTAGTACTGTAATACCCCAAAATTTGCTAAGTTGTTTAAAAGTCATTTAGTACTAAGATAAGGGCTTAAAAGCTAACTTAGTGACTAAAATGACAAAATATAAAAGTTAGGATTTCTTTAATTATGGATCTAAGAAAGGAATTTCTAAGAATTTAGAGTACCGTGTGATAGAGAGTCAGCAAAATAGGGTATTTGCGAAGTTTGGTTGAAATCCGATGAGAAAAGTATAGGCACCTGATGGAATATTTTTTATTGCATAGATAAGTAGTACATGTTACCGGAAGTTGATCGGTATAATTAGATTTCTGATATGAGATTTATGTGGAAATTTATTTTTGATCGAACAATTAGGGGATAAGCAGATACTTGATTCGAATAAAATTGCAGTATAAGATATCGAATTTCAATCGAATTGCAAAGTTAAACGTGCTCAGGGCATAGGATGGGTGACCTATTAGGAAGGCCTCATGTCAGTACTTGAGACTGATAAAAAAGAATCAGTTCGAGTTAATATTATTCGTATGGATAACTGAAAAAGGATTATTAAGAGAATTTTATCCGATAAAGATTTCGGGTAAATTATCTGTTTATTAGACCGAGTCAAAATTTCAAGATTTTGATTTTTAAAAAATTATGGAATATTTTGTATATCAACAATATTTATTTATGGAAATTAGAAATATGATAATTTCATATTTGATCCGATAGTACGAAAATGGAAATTGTAGTAAGTAATTATCAGGTAATAGGATCGAATTGGAACTTTAAAAACAGTTCCATAAGCCATGGAAAATTCACAAAATATTCTTTTAAATATTTTAATATTTCTAGTTGGATTCTAACTAGATTTAGTTCTACTTTTACATGATGGCAAATTAGAAAATAGAACTTAGTTTGAGGGTTATTTGGACTTAAGTAATTAAATGAATTTAATATTCATTTAATTAACACACTTCGCATTAATAAGATAAAAGATGAACAAAAATAAGTTCATCTTCTACCCCCTCCATTTCGAAATACAAGAAGAAGAAAGAGAAAAATACACAAAATTTTCCTAGGCATTTTGAAGGCTTCCAAACAAGATTCAAGGTATGTTTTTGATAGAAAATTAATCTATGTTTAATTTTCATTCATTTAATTGTAATTTTACAAAGAGATGTGAAGATTTGTTCATGATATTGATGAGAGAGAAAATAAGGTTTCATGTTCCATGTTGAGATTGAAGCTTGATTTAAGTAAATCAAGTGTTGTGGAGATGAAATCAAGCTTAGATTTAGATTAATTTCATGTTTCAGGGCATAAACCCTAACCCTAGAATTTGGGATTTTATTTAGGGTTTTGAAGTTAAGGATGAATGTGGAAGATTTATGATTCTACAAGCTTGATTTTGATGTTAGAATGAAAAATCCTCAACTAGTCTTCTAAGTGACTATTTCGGCATGCTTGGTAATTTAGGGAAAATATTGTGAAAATTATTCTAGTGGTGGATTTGAAGAGATTATGAAATTACAAGCTTAATTATGGCATTAGGACGAAAATAAAGTCCTTGAAAAGTTTAGACACCCAATTTGTTATGTAGGAATATATTGGGGTTTTAAGTGTTAATTTTTGGAAATGACGAATACACGCTGGAAAAATTATTTTGAGCACATTAGAATGTTGTCTAAATGAAAAATAACATTGGGAAGGTTTAGTGACCAATTCGGTCAAGAGCTAAATTAGAAGGAAAATTTTGAGAAACATTGTAATAAATGTTGGATTGATTAATTAGTACAAGTTTACAAACTTTTGTGTGAAATTAGTGACTAAAATGTCACTTTAACAAAGGTTAGTGGATTGAAGGGCATTCAGTAAAATTTAGTGGAAAATGATAGAATTATGGAGTAATTGTGATTCGAGCTTGAATAAATTGCAAAAAAATGCAAAATGGTCACTAGGGACCAAAATGGACTATTCAGCTACTAAGGGAGAAAAGGGGAAGATTTTAGAAAAAAATTTATATTCGAATAATTATACCAGTATTTTATAGATAAGCAGAGTTAGATAAAAATCTAACATGTATGTTATTGTATATGTTCGATGGGTAAATATGCAGCATTCGAGCAGGACAAGGAAACACGAGATAAAAGAGGCAAGGAAAAAGTAGTGGACTAGCATAGTGAGGCCCAATATTTTGCATAGCCCAGGTGAGTGCATTATATGCATGTATGACATGTTACAAATAGGACGACTTGCGATAAGTCGACCTTGATATTAATGAAAATGTATGTTAATCAAAGTTATGCGATATTAATGAAAATGTATGTTAATCAAAGTTATGCAAATGGCATGAAATATTAAATGGCATAAGTGATACATTGATATGGCATAATGGTTTATCTAAGATAAATCAGATTTTAGATTTTGGGTATGAACTGCCCATTGTCGAATTATGCATGATATTACTCATGGATTGGATATTGATTAACGGATTATTACACTGCTATGCCCGATTACTAGTGTGAGAGTCTTTGGTATAGATGGATTCCATAGAGTCTTAGCAGCTGCGTCCTAGCACTACGGTGCGTTTCAGTCACTTCGGTGATGTTTAGACACTTTGGTGTCGACTTAGATGCAACGGCATCGTTCAGACACTTCGGTGTTGTTAGCACAAAATGTGCGCTTATGAGGAGCAAAGAGCATCCTCGAGTATGTACTCATCTCAGTCGCTTCGGCGATGCTGACGTTACGGCATCGTAGACAATACAGTGTCGTGATGACTCGTATACCATAGGTTCACATGAAATTGTACTTTGGGCTATAATTCATGAAATGTTGTTATACAAGTAGATAGGCCAGTAAGTCTATCGTATTTATTACCAATAAAGTAAGAATGATATTATGACTTTGAATACATATACAGCAACCATGATTCATCGAAATAAGTTAGTTTCTCATTTACTATGATAAATGCTGAAATGTTATAAACTGCACGGGAAATCGTTTACCGTTTTGGAGGGATTGTGATATTTATATAAATTGTTTATGTTGTTATATTTATGCCTCACAAAGTTATATTTAGCGCGTTTTTCGTAACACACGTAGGTCGATCGGGATAGTATTATCGAAGAAGGAGCTACACTTTTGGAAATCTGAGTTATCTCTTATAAGCAATAGTATGTACACTTACATCCTATTTTAATGGGCATTTACTCGTATTTTAAATTTGCAGTTGTTTTGTATTACTAAACTTATAGGTTAGTTTACTTATTTTAAGTGGGCTTGTAACCTAAGTATTATGGATGAATAGTATGGTTTTAAACTCTTAGCGTTGGGATTTGGTATAATTATTACATAGTTAAGGCTAATCAAGTAGCGATTTTAAAATCAAGAAAGGGTTTAGGTAGCACACATAGTTTACAACCTGAATTATATTTTCATGTTAATAACTATCTTAAATATTTATGTAACCAATTCAGGGTCGAAACTAGGTGACACTAGACAAGTTTGTAATTTAATGGAACCGAGGAAAAGTTATTTTACTAAACTAGTTTAAAAAAATTACAAGTCAGGAAATCAGCTAAAAACTTTAGTAACATCTCCAATGTGTATTTAATCACCGAATATACGTTGAGGGTGTTGCATTTATTGGTAATAGAACAAAGGTTTAGCCGATTCTGGAGGTTAAATCGAGTCTGATGTGATTTGTTTAAAGTGTACATGCCCCTAGGATGATATGTTACTGATGTATTGCTTATAAACTTGATGTCGCTCTTTACTAATATGATTCTGATTATGTTATAATAGACAATGTCTGACGCTGAGGGATCACGTCCTGCGACGGATCACCAGGGCCCGGAAGAGGCTCATAGTGATAGTAATGAGGTGCAACACGTTCCACCTCCAGTTCTTGCCCTAGCTGAGCCACCTGCGCAGTAGGGAGCTCCAGCTCAAGAATATGGTGTGTTAGTGCAAGCGTTAGAGGCGATGGCTAATAGGCTGCAACCACCTGCACCCGCACCAGCTCCGGTTCCTGCACCCGTAAGGGCATCGACTGCTAAAGAGTTTAAGAAATTGCGTGTGCCTAAGTTTAATGGAAAAGGTGGTTCGATGGCCGTATATTTATGGATAAATGATGTCAAGGCTATGCTGGACGGGTTAAATTGCTCTGATGCTGAAAAACTAGATGGAGCTGTATCTCTTCTAAAGGAACATGCTCGTATATGGTGGTCGAATGCCATAGAGCTGGTACCTGCTGAACAAGTAACTTGGACATTTTTCCAGGAAGCATTTAAAGCCAAATATGTTAGTGATCAATTTAAGAGAGAAATGCTTCAACAATTCTTGGATGTCAAGCAAGGCAATCGTTCAGTTTATGAGTATGAGTTAGAGTTTAACCGATTAAGCCGATATGCAGATGATTTAATACCGACTGAAAAATCTCGCTGTGAATGGTTCATTGAGGGACTTCATCCAAAACCCAAGGAATTACTGTTAGGCATAAACCTGTCAGTTTATCAAGATGCGGTGAATACCCATCTAGAGCGAGTCAGAGCTCAATCATCTCGATCAACAAAAGGATATGGAAAATCATTTGCCTCAGCACAGTATAAGCGAGGTAAAGGTTCTCGTCAACAAAGCAAGACTGGAACTGGATCTATACGCGGGAATCCTTTTTCTAAAAGAGCCCAAGCTTCTCAGATGTCTACTGTAGGCTCGAAGAAGTCAGAAAAAGCTTCTTACCCAGAATGTGAGCATTGTGGGAAGAAGCATGGAGGGGTTTGCTGGACTATTACAGGAGCCTGTCTACGATGTGGTCAAATGGGACATTTTGCTAGAGAATGTCCGCAAGGATAGATAAAGAATCCTATCCAGTCAAAACGATCTGCAGCAGCTCCACTAGAGGTCGTGGTCGTGGTGGAACCGGACAAGCTAGAACATCGAACCAAGTCGGATCAGAGGCGGCATCAACATGAGAATTTCAAACCCCAGCTCGAGTGTATAATATATGCACAAACGAGAACAAGCATGATTCAGATATTATAGCAGGTACTTTTTGACTTCTTGGTGAATCTGTGTTTGTTTTAATTGATCCTGGATCTACTCATTCGTATATTAGCTCCAAACTAGTTACTAAGAGAATAATTCCTATAGAGATTATTAGTAGTGATGTGATTGCCAATAATCTGCTTGGTCATAGTGCTAGAGTGACCCAGATATGTAAGAATTGTCCCTTAGTGATTTAAGAGATTGAATTTCCAGCGAATTTAATGGAGCTGCCATTCCATGAATTTTAGATTATCTTGGGAATGGACTGGCTATCTGCATATGATGTAGATGTTAAATGTCAAAAGAAGCAATTAGTTCTTCAAGGACCGGATGGTTCTGAGGTGGTTGTAGTGGGAGAAAGAAACGATTGCCTAAACCCAGTAATCTCTGCAGCATGGCTTAGAGGATGTTAAATAATGGGTGTGAAGCGTATTTAGTTAATGTGGTGAATACGCATACATCAAACAAGAAATTGGAAGATATACCAACTGTGCGAGAATTTTTATATGTATTTCCAGATGAGTTGCCAAGGTTACCTCCAAATAGAGAGGTACAATTCGGAATAGATATGTACCCCAGAATAGAGCCGATATCGATGGCACCCTATAGGATGGCGCCAACAAAATTAAGGGAGATAAAAGCTCAATTACAAGAGTTATTAGATCGGGGCTATATTCGACCGAGTGTATCGCCATGGGGAGCCCCGGTATTATTCGTAAAGAAGAATGATGGATCTTTACGATTGTGTATAGATTGTCGACAACTGAATAAGGTGACGATAAAGAATAAGTATCTGTTACCAAGAATTAAAGATCTATTTGATCAGCTCAGAGGCGTTGTTGTGTTTTCAAATATCGATCTTCGATCAGGCTATTATCAGTTAAAAGTTAAGGAAGAAGATATACCAAAGACAGCATTCAGAACTCGCTATGGACACTACGAGTTTTTAGTAATGCCGTTTGGACTCACAAATGCCCCTGTCGCATTTATGGATTTAATGAATAGGGTGTTTTAACCCTACTTGGACCAATTTGTGGTGGTATTTATAGATGATATCTTGGTATATTCTAAGGCTGAAGATGATCACGATCGACATCTTCGAGTGGTATTACAGACATTAAGAGATAAGGAGCTTTATACGAAGTTTTCCAAATGTGAATTTTGGCTATTCGAAGTAACTTTTCTCGGACATGTCGCATCTGTTAATGGAATAAGAGTGGATCCCAAGGGGTACAAGCTATTCTTGAATAGGAATCATCAAAGAATGTCTCGGAAGTTAGAAGTTTCTTGGGATTAGCTGGATATTATAGATGGTTTGTCCAAAACTTCTCTATCATCGCCATGCCACTTACTCAGCTGTTAAGGAAATGTGTTTCTTTTGTATGGATAGAGAAGTGTTAAGAGAGTTTTGAAAGATTAAAGAAAGTTTTGACAGAGGCACCAGTATTAATTCAACCAGAGCCGGGAAAAGAGTACATTCTGTATAATGATGCATCCCATAATGGTTTGGGTTGTGTATTAATGCAAGAAGAACGCGTTGTAGCTTATGCATCGCGACAACTCAAAACTCATGAAAAGAATTATCCGACTCATAACTTGGAGATGGCAGTAGTGATTTTGCACTGAAAATTTGGAGACATTATTTATATGGTGAAAAGTGTCATATCTACACTGATCACAAAAGTTTGAAATACTTGATGACACAACAAGATCTGAATCTAAGACAACGAAAGTGGGTTGAATTTCTAAAAGATTATGATGTGATTATCGATTATCATCTCAGAAAGGCTAGCGTGGTAGCCGATGCTCTTAGTTGAAAGATGTTCTCTGTGTTGCGTGCAGTGAATGCACAATTATCCTTGGGACATGTTGGTTCAATTGTAGCAGAATTTCATCTTAAACCAACCTTGTTGGATCACATTAAAGATTTGCAAATTTCAAATGAAGAATGCCTTGAAAAGAGAAAACAAGCTGAATCCGGGGAAGCACAAGACTATGAAATCAACTATGATGGTTGTTTATACTATCGAGGAAAAGTTTATATTCCTGACAATGGTGAATTGAAGAAAGAGATTTTAACAGAAGCTCACTATTGCCCATTAACTATGCACTCAGGAAGTAATAAGATGTATCAAGATTTGAAAACCCGCTATTGGTGGTTGGGAATGAAAAGAGCAATCTCAGAGTTTGTAGCAAAATGTTTGACATGTCAACAAGTTAAAGTAGAGCATCAAGTACCTTCTGGACTATTACAGCCTATCTCCATTCCTCAGTGGAAATGAGAAAAAATGACTATGGATTTTTTAACAGGGCTACCAGTTACGCCCAGTAAAAAAGATTCAATATGGGTCATCGTGGATCGTTTATCAAAGACTGCATATTTTATTCCAGTTCGTGTGGATTATTCAATAGATAAGTATGGATAATTGTATATCAGAGAAATAGTATGACTATATGGTGTCCCAATATCGATTGTATTAGATAGAGACTCGAGGTTTACTTCGAGGTTTTAGGGAGCATTACATGAGGCTCTAGATACTAAATTAAATTTTAGTATTGTATTTCATCCGTAAATGGACGGGCAGTTAGAATGAACGATCTAGATTTTAGAAGACATGTTACTAGCTTGCATTATTGAATTCATTGGATCATAGGAAAGGTATTTGCCATTAGCTGAATTCGCATATAACAATAGTTACCAGATAAGCATTAAAATGGCACCATTTGAAGCACTTTATGGAAGAAAGTGCAGAGTTCCTCTTAATTGGTTCGAATTACATCATCGAAATGTTCATATTGACCCAAAAACAGGTGGGATTGATTTAACCCGAGAAATGGAAGATAAAGTGAGGATTATTTAGAATAATCTCAAAGCAGCTGCGGATCGACAAAAGGCATATGCAGACAAAAAGAGAAAGGATGTTGAATTTGAAGTTGGAGATAAAATATTCCTAAAGGTCTCACCTTGGAAAAAAGTACTACGTTTTAGTCGAAAAAGAAAACTAAGTCCCAGATTCAATGGACCTTATGAAATTCTCAAAAGAGTTGGACCAGGGGCTTATCAACTAGCCTTACCTCCAGAGATGAGCAAGATCCATAATGTATTTCATGTATCTATGTTGCGAAGGTATCGATCAGATCCCTCACATGTTATCACTCGATAAGAGATTGAATTGCAACCTGATTTAACATATGAAGAAGAACCAGTGGAGATTTTATCGTATGGAGTCAAAGAATTAAGAAATAGGAAAATTCCATTGGTCAAAGTCCTTTAGAGGAACCACAAAGTGGAAGAGGCAACCTGGGAGACCGAGGAGAAAAAGAGAGAGCAGTACCCGAACATATTTAAATCAGGTACGTTTTAAAATTCGAGGACAAATTTTCTTAAGGGGGAGAATTGAAATACCCCAAAATTTGCTAAGTTGTTTAAGATTCATTTAGTACTAAGATAAGGGCTTAAAAGCTAACTTAGTGACTAAAATGACAAAATATAAAAGTTAGGATTTCTTTAATTATGGATTCTAGAAAAGGAATTTCTGAGAATTTAGAGTATCGTGTGATAGAGAGTAAGCAAAATAGGGTACTTGCGAAGTTTGGTTGAAATCCGATGAGAAAGGTATAGGCACCTGATGGAAAATTTTTATTGCACAGATAAGTAGTACAGGTTACAGGAAGTTGATCTGTATAATTAGATTTCTGATATGAGATTTATGTGAGAATCTATTTTTGATCAAACAATTAGGGATAAGCAGATACTTGATTCGAATAAAAATGCAGTATAAGATATTGGATTTCGATCGAACTGCAAAGTTAAGCGTGCTCATGGCATAGGATGGGTGACCTATTGGGAAGGTCTCATGTCAGTACTTGAGACTGATAAAAAGGAATCAGTTCGAGTTAATATTATTCGTATGGATAACTGAAAAAGGATTATTAAGAGAATTTTATCCGATAAAGATCTCGGGTAAATTATCAGTATATTAGACCGAGTCAAAATTTCAAGATTTTGATTTTTACAAAATTATGGAATATTTTGTATATCAACAATATTTATTTATGGAAATTAGAAATATGAGAATTTCAGATTTGATCTGATAGTTCGAAAAATGAAAAATCGTAGTAAGTGATTATTAGGTAATCAGATCGAATTGGAATTTTAAAGACGTTTCCATAAGCCATGTAAAATTCATAAAATATTATTTTATGAATATTTTAATATTTCTAGTTGGATTCTAACTAGATTTAGTTCTACTTTTACATGATGGCAAATTAGAAAATAGAACTTAATTGGAGGGTTATTTGGACTTAAGTAATTAAAAGAATTTAATATTCATTTAATTAACACACTTGTCATTAATAAGATAAAAGATGAACAAAAATAAGTTCATCTTCTACCCCCTCCATTTCGAAAATACAAGAAGAAAGGGAAAATACACAAAATTTTCCTAGGCATTTTGAAGGCTTCCAAACAAGATTCAAGGTATGTTTTTGATAGAAAATTAATCTATTTTAATTTTCTTTCATTTAATTGTAATTTTACAAAGAGTTATGAAGATTTGTTCATGATATTGATGAGAGAGAAAATAGGGTTTCATGTTCTATGTTGAGATTGAAGCCTGATTTAAGTAAATCAAGTGTTGTGGAGTTGAAATCAAACTTAGATTTAGATTAATTTCATGTTTGAAATCATAAATCCTAACCCTAGAATTTGGGATTTTATTTAGGGTTTTGAAATTAATGATGGATATGGAAGATTTATGATTCTACAAGCTTGACTTTGATGTTAGAATGAAAAATCCTCAACTAGTCTTCTAAGTGACTATTTTGGCATGCTTGGTAAATTAGAGAAAATATTGTGAAAATTATTCTAGTGGTGGATTTTAAGAGATTATGAAATTACAAGCTTTATTATGGCATTAGGACCAAAATAAAGTCCATGAAAAGTTTAGACACCCAATTCGGTATGTAGGAATAAATTGGGATTTTAAGTATTAATTTTTGGAAATGAAGAATACATGTTGGAAAAATTATTTTGAGCATATTAGAATGTTGTTTGAATGAAAAATAACATTGGGAAGGTTTAGTGCCAATTCGGTCAAGAGCTAAATTAGAAGGAAAATTTTGAGAAACATTGTAAAAATGTTGGATTGATTAATTAGTACAAGTTTACAAACTTTTGTGTGAAATTAGTGACTAAAATGTCACTTTAACAAGGTTAGTGGATTGAAGGGCATTGAGTAAAAGTTAGTGGAAAATGATAGAATTATGGAGTAATTGTGATTCGAGCTTAAATAAATTGCAAAGAAGTGCAAAATGGTCACTAGGGACCAAAATGGACTATTCGGCTACTAAGGGAGAAAAAGGGAAAAATTTAGGAAAATTTTTATATTCGAATAATTATACCAGTATTTTATAGATAACTAGTGTTAGATAAAAATCTAACATGTATGCTATTGTATATGTTTGATGGTTAAATATGCAGCATTCGAGCAGGACAAGGAAACACGAGATAAAAGAGGCAAGGAAAAAGTAGTGGACTAGCTTAGTGAGGCCCAGTATTTTGCATAGCCCAAGTGAGTGCATTATATGCATGTATTACATGTTACAAATATGACGACTTGCGATAAGTCGACCTTGATATTAATGAAAATGTATGTTAATCAAAGTTATGCAAATGGCATGAAATATTAAATGGCATATGTGATACATTGATATGGCATAATGGTTTATCTAAGATAAATCAGATTTTAGATTTTGGGTATGAACTGCCCATTATCGAATTATGCATGATATTACTCATGGATTGGATATTGGTTAATGGATTATTACACTGCTATGCCCGATTACTAGTGTGAGAGTCTTGGTATAGTTGGATATCCATAGAGTCTTAGCAGCTGCGTCCTAGCACTACGGTGCGTTTCAGTCACTTCGGTGATGTTTAGACACTTCGGTGTCGACTTAGACGCTACGACGTTGTTCAAACACTTCGGTGTTGTTAGCACAAAGTGTGCGATTATGAGGAGCAAAGAGCGTCCTCGAGTACGTACTCATCTCAGTCGCTTCGGCGATGCATACGCTATGACGTCGTAGACACTACGGTATCGTGATGACTCGTATACCATAGGTTCACATGAAATTGTACTTTGGGCTATAATTCATGAAATGCTGTTATGCAAGTAGATACGCCAGTAAGTCTATAGTATTTATTATTGATAAAGTAAGAATGATATTATGACTTTGAATACATATACATGCAACCATGATTAATTGAAATAAGTTAGTTTCTCTTTTACTATGATAAATGATGAAAGGTTATAAACTGCATGGGAAATCGTTAACCATTTTGCAGGGATTGTGATATTTATATAAATTGTTTATGTTGTTATATTTATGCCTCACTAAGTTATACTTAGCGTGTGTTTCGTAATACACGTAGGTCGATCAGGCTAGTATTATTGAAGAAAGAGATATACTTTTGGAAATTAGAGTTATCGCTTATAAGCAATAGTATGTACACTTACATCCTAGTCTAATGAGCATATACTCGTATTTTAAATTTGTAGTTGTTTTGTATTACTAAACTTATAAGTTAGTTTACTTATTTTAAGTGGGTTTGTAACCTAAGTATTATGGATGAATAGTATGGTTTTAAACTCTTAGCAATGGGATTTGGTATAATTATTACATAGTAATGGGATTTGGTATAATTATTACATAGTAAAGGCCAATCAAGTAGCGATTTTAAAATCAAGAAAGGGTTTAGGTAGCATACATAGTTTACACCCTGTATTATATTCTCATATTAATAACTGTCTTAAATATTTATTTAACCAATTCAGGGTCGAAACTAGGTGACACTAGATATGTTTGTAATTTAATGGAACCGAAGAAAAGTTATTTTTACTAAACTAGTTTAAAAAAATTTACAAGTCAAAAAATTAACTCAAAACTTTAGTAACTTCTTCAATGTGCATTTAATAATCGAATATACGTTGAGGGTGTTACAAGTACCTTCACCGTTTAAAATGAACAAAAACACTGACGTGATGTTTTTTATTATTTTTCTTTGTCCTTGTGGTACTTTTATAATGATTTTTTCCGATCAACGACCCCATTAAATGAATAAAAGTAAAAATTAAATAATAAACAGTTCAGCCAATGTGGATTCGAAAGCACGTCCAATGGATTGAATGGCAAATGTTGAATCACCAAACCAACACACTCTACTTGATTCTTTGCCACCAATTGTTTTATTTAATATATAAATGTTTCCTATTACAAATTAAAAATACTTTCACAAGGATTCGAACATGAGATTTTTTACACAAAAATAAGATTACTAAACCACTAAGATAAATAAGAGTTTATATGATTTCCACCAATGTTCATATTTTATTTATTAAAAGCTAAATTAAATATCAAGCTAAAATTTTTTCCTAGTTTATTTGAAAATAAAATTAAATATTTACATACATTCGTAAAATTATTATAAGAATTAAATTTAAAATATTTATTTATGATAGAATATAATTTGAAATTATTAATTAATTAATTAATATGATAAAAAATTAATTTTAAATTTTATAAATACTAAATTTGTGGAATATAAAATAATCATTTAATTTATAAAATTTAGATTTTATATTTTTATAATATTCATTTAATTTGTAAATAATTTAAAATTTATATACTATTATTATAATTTTAATTTTATAATGATTTAATATTAATTTTATGACACTTATAAGTATTTAATATTTTTAAGATGAACATATAAATATTTAATTTTATTCTCGAATAAAATAAGGGAAAAAATTTTAGCTTGATATTTAGTTTAGCATTTAATAAACTAAATACTAGCGTTTATGGATAATTTAAAAATGTTTAGTTAGCTCAATTGTTTGGTGTTTTTATGTTTGTGTTGAAAGTTTCATGTTTGAGTCCTTGTAAAAGTACTTTTAATTTGTGGTGGAAACATTGTATAAATTAGATAAATAAATTAGTGAAAATGTAACAAGTAGAGCTGTTGGCTTGGTGGTACATGTTACCGCATTATTGGTTAAAAAAATCATTATAAGAGCACCATAACAATAGCTGATTGGGAGAAAAAAATAATAAAAATATCACAGTTTTTTGTTTATTTTAAACGTAAATGTATCAATTTGAAAATGAAACGTAACGTTAAGTATTATTTTGTTAAAATAATTAGTTGAATACTAAAATAATAATACAAATAAAAGTATAATTGAGACCATAAATAACGTGGTGAGATCCGCGATATAATTTTCCTATCTAAATAGAACTAAGAAAAAAAAGAGATCTAATATAAATAATTTTTATGAGTTTTTACAATATTAAATAAATTAATATTTAATTAAAAAAATCTAATTTTGGTTATTTGAAACACAAATTGAAAAATTGTTTTTATTTGTTTACAAGAAGAGCTGTTGTGTTCTTCATAGGTTTCTTAACTTTCATTCCGCAGTATCAACAGAAGAAATAGAGATTTTATTATTAAAAAAAGAAGAAGAAGAAGAAAGAGAGATTTTAAAAGCTTCCTCTTCTCCATCCCCAAACAAACTACAATCAAAACCCTAAAATTCGATATTCTATTAATTTTTGCCTTCACCTATCTTTATTTTCTTCCTCCATTTATCTCTCCCTTTCACTTTCCCGGTATTTTCTCTCCTTCTTTCACTGAAACTTTCTCACTCGTTTTCTGTCTTGTGCTTTTCCTTGTCGTAATTATTCATTTTACCCCCCGGAAAGAAAAAAACGCTTTGTTTGGATTGGGAGACGGTTATTTTTATAAAACGGTTACGTTTTCAGGCGATAGCTTGGAATCGTAGCGGCGGTTAGGTTTACTCTTCCTTTTCCTTTATCTGCCCTCTTTTAATTTGTTAGAATTTCCCAAATTTTCTTGTTGCCCCTTTGGGTTCAATTCCTAGCAGTTGGGAACTTTAATCAAAATTTAATCTAGGGTTTTTAATTTTATCCTTATTCAGTGTTGTTTTCCCGAATTAACTGGCATTAGGAGTTAAGTATTTTTGGAAAGTTCTTTTTCCTTCGTTTTCCCTTCTTGTTGTTTTGAAAACAAGGCTGGAGTTTTTCTATTTTATTTTATTGGGAAATAAGAGAGTCATTTGAGATTGCAGAATCAGTAATCTGCAAATCCATTTTTTAATAAAAGATGGAAGAGTAGGGAGAGAGAGAGAGTTAATTATAGAGCCTCCTAATTGGCATTGCCATTGTGTTCATTGATACGCCTCGCACTTGTGTTAAAAATCTTTTTCGTTTGATCAAACAATCCCTTTTCAATTTGGTGAACCCAATAAATTCAGCGACCCAGATTTTGCTGGTTTGATCGACCAGGGATAGATTTAAGAGTTTGAGAGTTTTGTGTAGGAAGAAAATCAATTTTGTGGGTTAGGGTTTGAAGAACGTTGAACAAGTGGGGGTTTTCCCCCTTTCCATTTCTTGTTTCTGATGATCATATTCAATATCCCTTATGGAAAAAACAGAACCAAGTTTTGTTCCAGAATGGCTGAGAAGTAATAGCACTGTTACTGCTGGTGACAACTCAGCCCACAACATTGCTTCCTCTTCTTCCCACTCAGGTATCGTTTCACCAACTTTTACATACCTTTTGCAATTCACTTTGCATTTATACTTAATTACGATGTTACTGCTGAATTTGTATATTGTTAGACACACGTATGCCCACTTTTTATTCCAATTTCCAATTGTGTTTGCATCTTTTCAGGACTATGTAGTAACTATATGTTTTTGTTATATTAGATTTTTCTTCAGGGCATCATGGGAGACATAGAAACTCTAGGAATATAAGTGATCTTGATTCCCATCGTTCAGCAGTTTTGGATCGATCATCTTCTTTGAGTTCACGGAGTTCTAGTAATGGTTCTGCAAAGCACGCATACAGTAGCTTTAGTAGGAGTCACCGCAATAAGGATCGGGATAAAGTGAGGTTGAATTTTGGGGACCCTCGGGACCATGCTGCTTCTGAACCTTTGGAAAGTCTCTTAACTGGTAGGGTTGAGATAGAAACATTGCACCGTTCAAATTCTATGTTCTCTAGGAAACAGGATGAGCTTTTGCCTAGAGAGGCTGGGGTGAATGCTAGAGACAGTATTAACAGTAACCATAACAATGGCAATGTTCTGCTTTCTGGGGGTGCTGTTGGGAGAAGCATCCACAAGGCTGTGTTTGAGAAAGATTTTCCCTCACTCGGAACTGAAGATAGGCAACTGGTGCCTGAGATAACTAGAGTCTCATCTCCTGGTTTGAGCTCAGCTTGTCAGAATTTGCCCGTTGGTAGTTCAGCATTGATTAGTGGAAATGGATGGACCTCAGCTTTGGCAGAAGCCCCCAGTGTGGTTGGAAGTAGTAACACAGGTTCCTTGACTACCCCCCTAACTGTTTCCACATCAAGTTCTGTAACCCCAACCGGCTCATCTGGTCTTAATATGGCTGAAGCACTAGCACAAGCTCCTTCACGGTCCCATACTACTCCTCAGGTAACTGATCAGTCACTAAGTTATTAATACATTAAATATGTGATCTAGTTAGAAATTTTTGTTTCATACAGTTATCTGTCAAGACTCAAAGGCGTGAGGAACTGGCTATTAAGCAATCGAAGCAACTAATACCTGTGACACCTTCAATGCCCAAGGGTTCGGTAAGGAACTCCCCACCCTTTTTGTCTCCCTCCCTCCCTAGCGTTTGATATAGGTTTCAACTTACTCTTTTATCAAGTGTACTATCCAGTGCAATTTCTTGTTTTATCTGATACAAATTATTAGTTGAGTTAGTAAGTTCCTGAGCGATCTGAATTTCTTAAAGCTACAGTTGGTGATAATAATATTCTTCTGCATTTATGATTTTTCATAAACTTGAAGGTCACAATGTATTGCTGATACTTGATGTTGCCTTATGTTGCTAATTTCAATATATTGTAGATATGGAATTACAGTACTTGTGTCTATAGTATGCTGAGATCATAGATCATCTTTCCCAATCATAATTGAGAGACAAGAATGTGATTTGGAAAGAAATGCACTAGGTCTCCCGCATTTTGTTTAATCAGTATCTTCAAATAAATACAGCCAATTGATGAACCATATGATTTTCAAGGAGTTTACTCGCTATTTCATGGCAGAATTGAAATTAAAAACAGTCATACTTATTTCTTTTTTCCACTCTTGATTTGTTTTTTTGGGGGGGTTTGGATTTCACGAGGACTTCTTTTTATCATGTGAGTTTCCTCATGTAGACTTCAGATGGAATTATAATTGTCCTTGTACATTTTCAAGAGATCTTCAAATGCCATGATTAACTGAAGTTAGCAAGTTTTGCTGTCTTCTCATGAAGTGTTCTGGATGTAGCTCTGTTCTGTTTGTTAATTGTATACATCACGGATACTATTTATTTACTTCCAAATTCTAGGTAATAACTACCTAACTTTATCCCAGGTTATCAATTCAGTGGATAAATCAAAAGGAAAACCAGCCGTCAGATCAAGTGAGATAAATATAGCTGTGAAGGGTGGGCAGCAGCAACCCTCTTTGATTCATCATTGTAATCAAGCTTCTCATGGTGGACATGTCAAGTCTGATATGCCGAAAACATCTGGGAAGCTTTTGGTTCTCAAACCAGGATGGGAGAATGAGGTCTCATCCCCTACTCAAAAAGATGTTGTTAGCCCAACAAGTGTGAACAGCAGAGTTGTAATTAACCCACATGCTGTTGGTCCCACAAGAAATTCAAACGGCCCAAATATTTCTGCTGGGGAACGTAAGGTAGCTGCCTTGAATTCAGTAGCTGGGTTCACTGTGGAAAAGAGACCCTCTTTGGCTCAAACCCAGAGCCGAAATGACTTTTTTAATCTGCTGAAGAAGAAGACCTCAGCAAAGACTTCTGCATGTCACTCAGATTCACAACCTCATATTTCATCTTCCACCTCAGAGAAATCTGAATTTACAAAGGAAGTAGTTAGTGCCTCTTCGACTACTCATTCTAATGAAAATGGTACTGCTGCATCTAGCAATGGTGATGGATGTCAAAAGGCTCAAAGATTGGCCAATGATGGTGAAAACTATATGGGCTCCTCTTCTATGGTTTATCCAGATGAGGAAGAAGTTGCATTTCTTCGTTCTCTTGGTTGGGAAGAAAACTCTGGTGAAGATGAAGGCCTTACAGAAGAGGAGATCAATGCCTTTTATCAGGAGGTAAGATACATCTTTCTTTCTCATTCTCTCTATACTTTCCTGTTACTGATGGGACACATTTTGTCTATAATATTTCATTGAAGTTATTCTATGACTTTTGTCTTAGTATGTTAGTGTTTCTAATGAACTTTGATGTATACTGAAAATTACATCTGTTGGATGGTAAACATAATAAAAATGTTATCATAGCGATTGGACAATTATAAAAGTTTGGAGTACTTGTCTACTCAGTATCTTTCTCATCGTCTTGTAGCAGTATGATATTTTACAAAACATGTGATTTTTTTTTGCAAGCTGTTTGCTTATTGTGTATTCATTTGGTTTTGTAGTACTACATGAAACTGAGGCCGTCTCTGAAACTGTGCCATGGCATGCAGCTGCCAAAGCTGGCTCAATCTTTTGCAACTAGTTTGGATGGAGCTGCTTCTGTACTGAGCTCCTCTGACTCCGGATCCGAAGCTTGACTTTCTGTCTTTACATAGTAGATCCAAAGTTTTTTTTTTTTTAAAAAAAAAAAGTTTATTTTATGGCAGATGATTAGTTTTTTCACTTTTTTTTAGAAAGATGATGAGTTGGGGGTTGGTTTGATGGTGCATTTTGCAAATAGTGCAATAATTAAGTCCTCTTACCCGTCTATGACAGACAATTCTTTAGGCTTGGAAAGGGGGACTATTTCGATTGCAGTTGGAAGATGCTAGAAATTTGCATCTTTAGGTGATATTTCTTTCTTTTCACTTTTACAATAGCTTATTGGCGATTTTTGTCAATTTTACCGAATGAAAGAAGGAAATCCAAAAGTTTTGATATTGTTGTTATCATATTATAGTTCACTTTACATGTGTCAAGGCAGTCATTAAGGCTTTGGTTCTATCCTATGGGCTCTTTTAGTTATCTCTAAACTGATACTGATACTAGAAGTGGCAAATGAGTCGTTCAATTTGGGTTTGGGTCTTTTCGTGTTAAATTATATTCGGGTCATGTTCAGGTTGGATCGGTTTGGGTCTAGATTGATTTTAATTTGGGTCTGGTGATTCGATTTGTGTATTGGGTTGGGTTGGGTTATGTTGGGTCGTTTAATGTATGTTCGGTTGATTTCAGGTCGGGTCCATAGAAGATCGGTCGGTTTCAATCAGGTTTTTAGGTAGGGTTAGTTTTTCACACCTTTATATATCGCTTTACAAAGTTTATATATTTTGATTTTTGGTGAGTTGTGTAGTAATTCACATCTCATTTTTCTTTATTTTTTTAATATCTTTACTTTATTTCGAGTTGTCTTGGGTTCAAGTTGTTTTTAGTTTGGATAAAATCGGTTTTGGACCATTTAGTTCGGTTGAAAGTTGATTCGAGTCTATTTTAGTTCAACTCTAATTCGGGTCAGTTTCAGTACGATTTAGTTTATTCGAGTTTTGGATTAAATTTGGATTATGTTTGGGTTGATATTAAGTCTCGAATTAAATAAATTAGTTTGAATCTTGGGTCAAATTTGATAGGTCTAATTGATACGGTTTGGCGCCATGCTCTATACTATATCAAGTTTTTGGTAACTTTATATTTTTGTAAAAATGAAAAAAGCAATAACAATCTAAAATGTTCACTATACGACATGGCAACAAACAAATTAAAGGAAAGGAATTTATTGAGTGGTCTTAAATAGAAAATGTTCTTATTTCGTTCTTATTTATTTTTGAACAAAAAAGTCGACATTTATTCAAACAAAACAACAAACATACAAGATCAACAAAAGCTTTCGAGGAAGCAACAGACACAACAGCAGAAAAACATCAAACACCAAACAAGAAATAAACACAAACACATGAACAAAACACACGAGAAACATGGAAAACACAAGGAATAAACTGACACAAAAAAGAGAACAAACATCACAATGCATACACAGAAAAGGAGCCAAAACAGAGACCGAAATTCAATCGGAGCCAACATCACCATTGTCAACTGCATGTCTGTTTGGGGGACACCGAAGATGTAACGATAGGAGGAATACAATGAGAGAGCCATCGAAAGGTCAGCGCGTCTGGATTTGAAAATCGTCGTTGATCGATAGGCATGACAAAGGAGGAAGAGCCGGAAAAGAATCAATAGACACCGTCAACCGACACATACAAACCCAATCATCGTTGAAAACGAGAGAACCGCAAGCCTGAAACTCAGTAACAAAGTCACCGAAAAACCAAAGCGGGGAGGAAAAAGGAGGGGAGGAGAAAAAAGAAATCGCTTCTCCAACCACACCCATGTCACCGCCTCGCCGCAGAGGGCCCAAAACCAAGTCGAGGAAGATTAGGAGAACCTTCCAACGAGCAACCGACGGTGACATCGAAACACCAATAAAACAAAAAAGGAGAGCCGACACTGAAAAAAAAAAAAAAAAAAAAGCAATGAAGGGAGAATGGGAGGGAGGCCAGTCGTCGGAGTCATCAACGACTAATCGCCGAAAGGAGGCTCAAGGGTTTGAAACTTTAAGGAAAGAGAGAAAAGGAAAAATGTTTTAGGGTTTCAGTTAGTCGTTTTCTAATGTTGCTATTCTCGAGAGATGTGGGTTGGAATAATTTGTCTGGACTAAGAGTAAAGAATAAAGAACAAATATTAGTTATTCTATAATTACAAAAAAATAAAAGAAAAAATGAAGCATTATTCCAATTATTTTTACAGTAGCAAGTTGTTGATAACATTATGTCATAATCTATTTTTGCCCGAACTTGACCCAATAATCTCAGTAGCCTTTGAACCCAATTAAATAAATTAGATTTATTTTTTATTTTTAAACCTAATACAAATATTTATCTAACCCAATTACCCTTATCTATTATTAATCTGACTCGATTACATATCAACCCAACTCACAATAAATTGCCCAAAATATTGCTAACCCTAAAAAGTAACCTAAACCATAATATATCCATCTGTCAACCGCCGCCCCTTGCCCTAAAAAGTAACCATTGGTCACGTGAGCCGTCCACCTGCCACTTGCCTGCTCCACCACCCATCGCCATTTTCAAGACCTGTAGAAACAAAAAAAAAATAGATTTGAAAAAGAAGCAAGTTGCAACCTTTTTTATTTCAAACAAATGTAACAATTTGGGTATAAAACCCAATACATGTATTTAAAATAGGATTTTTTTAGTTCAAAGATAATAAAAAAGAGAGGATTCAGATATTCGAAATAAATAAAAAAACAAGAGCTTTTTTTTAGTTTAAAAATACAAAAATAATAATAAAATGAAAAACGTTTGGTTTTTTCGTAGATCTACTCACCTAGGGTCGCCGTTAGCAAAATCGGAGGTTGGATTCGAAGACAGCGCGTTGAACGAAGTCAAAATGTGTGACCCTTTGAATTTTCGGTCGTCGTGAGTGGTGGTGCTCTGCCGGTAATTTGCAACGGCCCATGACAGTGACGTCCAACCGGCCTGAGGACCTTAAGAGCATTGCTCTTCTTTTTTATATAACACTCACACAAATAAAAAATTTTTGGCCAAAAACACAAATATATAGGCCCCTTAAACGACGTCATTTTGGACGTCCGAGTTCAGGCCCAAAACGACGTTGTTTTATCCCTTTACCCGCGCGGTGATCGGACCCGAAGAGGATCTGCACATTTTTTAAAAAAGGAAAATTGCATTTGGGTCCTTCCGTATGGGAAAATTATGCCCTAGGTCCCTGTAAGTTTTAATTGTTTTTTAATTTGCTCACTAAAATTAATTTAATCAGATTCTCAATGGGGAAATCACTCTGTTAGTCCCTTTACCCCAAAAATATTTTCAGTTTGGGTCTGCCGCATGGTTTATTTCTCTTCGCAATCTCTGAAACCTTTGAATGTTTTGCAATTTGGTCCTGAAATCCAATTAAATCAGTTTTAAATGGGATATTTACATTTTTGGTCTCTCAAACATTCTGTGTTCTTCAATTTTGTCCTAATTTGAGGGTATAATTAGGAATTTAGTCCCCGAACCTTCAATTTTAATTCAGAATTTAATTTTGAATTAATTTTTGCACTATTTTTTGTTTCTTTAAATTTTAGTCCTTTATTTATGTATTTATATTATATTCGATATATTTTATTATTATTTCTGCTTGTTCATTTATTATAATCAATATATATAATATGTAAATAATATAATATGTATTTATAATGTTAGTATAATATATTTATATGTATTTTTAATATATTAAGGGAATATTTTTCACTTTATTTTGGGAACCGACTAGGAAGTGGTGTCCTGACTCATTCAGGTGTCATCTTCCTCGGTTGTTGTAAATAAGGAAATATTCTACTTACATCGTTTTTTTGGGATTAAATTTTAGTTTAAAATTTGAGTTTTTGTTTTCTTGCAATGACGACACTTAATCAACGCGGTACCAATTTTAGGCGTTGTAGGGGTGCTAATCCTTCCCTACGCGTAATCGACTCCCGAACTCGAACGTTTTGAATCTCTGGTTAATTTTAACGGTGTTTGGCCCGCTAAAGTGACCGGTGACGACTCCAACTTCCATTTTTAAATTTTTTACGGTATTCTACTAGGAGTGTCATCTCTTTTGTTGCCGTAAAATATTTTAATATTCATTTAAAAAAACCTTTATCACAGATGGCGACTCCATTAGGGACATTTTTTAAGAGAGTCAATCCAATGTTGATTTTGTGTTGTCTTGCGCGAATTTTGAAAATTCAATTTTATTTAATTTTTAATCCCTCGACATTCATGCATAAGCTTTCTACCCAGGCTCCTCACCTTGTTAAGTGGGAGTGATTACTTCGCTTTGTGTGGTCTTCACCTCCGTATAGTGTTGTAATTCACTTTCAGAATCTGGTCCTTATGTTCCGTGGGGTTTTCACCCCCGAATAGTATAAGGGTTGTGTTCCCCCGAATCGATGTCCTCGCGACAGTTCGGTCTGAACCTCATATAGTGAGTCGTAGGAGTCAAACTTTTTAAGCCATGCGAAAACTCTGCTCATTTAGTAGTCAAGCTTTTTAGGCTTTGATGGTTTTGTTTGTTTTTTTATGTTTAGTACCTGTTTTATTTTTTTACTTTATTACCATTAATTTATTTATTTGTTTTAATCTGGATTGACCTTTTTTTCCTCTTTTTGATCACATCATATTATACCCATTCATTTTGCATTAACTGCATAACATAGCATGACATTTTAATTATTGCATTTCACCAACATGAAATACTGATTCACGACTGATTCCTAATTTGAAGAGATTCACTATTGGGAGAAAATCTAGTACTCTAGATATCAATGCAACATTAAAGTTGTGAATAAATCCCGTAAATTCAGAAGTTGAGCCGCGGGAACCATTTTTTAATCAGTACCTTCACATCTAGGACATGCACCTTGCATTTACATGCATATATTCCCAATTTTGAGACTGGTCCCCGGGATGCCCTGTGCCAGCAATACCAGATAAAGCGGAAGTTGACCGATCTAGCACTTTACCGAACTTATGCAAAAGCCCGTCCATGGGCATTTTTGAGAATAACCTCATGCGTTCATACAGACAGCATGCCTCTACAAGACCCCACGACTAGGGGCATTTCCAGACGAGTTCTAAAAGCATGCCTCTGGTGCCAAGTCAGACTTTTGTACCCTAGACGACTATATCAATCATCATCTGTAACATTTCGCTAGAGCTGAAAGTAATAAGTTGCCATGAACCAATGCAACAAATACATAGACCCTACTGGGGGACAACATAACACGCTCATGAAAACAATGAAAGTCCTTCAAGAAAAGGTGAAAACATTCCCCCAAGCTTCGAATTCGCTTTATTCCAGATGAAGTTCAATGAAAATAATTTAAGGGGTATACACCTAGAAAGATAACTCCATAGGAAGATGATCAAAGCTAAGGAAGATTGAGAGTATCCTCACAAAACAAGACTGAGAACTCAACCCGACCAACATAGAGTTAGGGGCATCCCTTTGAGGGCCAAAAAATCATTCACACATTTATTGAGATCATTTAACATCAAGTGCACGCATCATACATACACCTAAAGTTTATCATGCACTTAGACTAAACACATACATTTAGGCATAAAGGTGCATTCATTCATCATGCATTTATTTTTGGATAGAACATATAAACAGGTCCAAAGAAAAGACTGAAGGACCTCAACTAATGGGGCAATGACATGATGACTGACTTCTAGCCCCAAAAGAGGCCAAAAATATTGAAATGCTAAAATCTTGAGATGGAAGGTATCAACGGCAAATTTTTTGGACAATTACTAGCAAAATGTTTTGTTTTCAGGATCTCACTCCTTCGACAGTGATGTAACAGATCCAACATTTTCTAGATGATGTCTCTCCTCTAGCAGAACTAATTCTTTCCAGATCTTGCCTCCTTTAGTGGTGGTAGACCAGTTTAACTCAGATTCGGCCTTTTCATTGGTATGATGTAGCAGATCTATCGTTTTGTAAATCTCGCTTTACCGTTGATGGTGCAACAAATCAAATTTTTATATATATCTCGTTTCTCTATTGATGGTGCAACAGACTGAAACTTTCTTTTAGAATCTCGTCTCTTCACCAATGATGTACCAAATCCTGCGTTTTTCAGATCTCGCTTTGTTGTTGATGGTGCAGCAGATCAAAATTTTTGCTAGGTCTCATTTTTTCGTTGATTATGCGACTAGAATGAACATTTTCCTCGGATCTCCTCTTTAGAATTATAATTAGGCAAAAAAATCAATCAAAAAAGAAGTAAAAAATCAAAAAAGAAAAAAAGAAAAAAATTAAGAAAAATTAGAGAAAAAAATAAAAATAAAAATATTAAAAGCTTCATCCTCTGATCCTCTTACTCCGTTGATAGAGTGGTTGGGTCTAAGTTATTGTTATCCGATCTGGTTCCTCCGTTGATAATGTAGCCGGGTCCAAGTTGCTCTCTTCCGATTTTGTTCCTCCGTTGATGGCATAACAAGGTCCAAGTTGTAGTTATCCGATCTTGCCCCTCTGTTGATGGAGTAGTTAGGTCCAAGTTACTGTTGTCTAATCTGGTTCTTCTGTTGATGGTGTAGCTGGGTCCAAGTTGCTTTCATCTGATATTGTTTCTCTATTGATAGCGTAACAAGATCCAAGTTGATGTTATTCGATCATATCCCTTCATTGATGGTGTGGCTGGGTCCAAGTTACTACTAGCCAATCTTGCTCCGCCTTTGATGGTGTAGCAAGGTTTAAATTATTGTAGTTCGATTTTGCTTCTCCGTTGATGGTGCAGTAGAATCCAAGTTATTGTTATCCGATCTGGTTTCTCCGTTGATGGTGTAGTCGGGTCCAAGTTGCTCTTATCTGATCTTGTTCCTTCATTGATGGTGTAACAAGATCTAAGTTGTTATTATCCGATCCTGTCCATCCATTGATGGTGTGGGTTGGGTTCAAGTTACTGTTATCCAATCTTGATCTGCCGTTGATGGTGTAGTATGGTTTGAGTTGCTGTTATTTGATTCCGCTTCTCTGTTGATGGTACAGTAGAATTTAAATTGCTGTTATCTGATCTTGTCTCTCCATTGATGGTGTGGCTAGGTTCAAGTTACTGCTATCCAATATTGCTCTACCGTTGATGGTGTAGTAAGGTTTGAGTTGCTGCTATTCAATTTTGCTTCTCCGTTGATGGTGAGGTAGAATTCAAGTTACTATAATCCAATTATGTCATTCTATTGATGGAATGACTGGACTAAATATGCCAAATTCTGATCCTGCCTTTTCGTCAATATTGTAGCTAGATCAAAACTTTTACCTTTAGATCATGTTTCTTCATCGATGTTGTAGCTCAGTCGAATCTTGGTCTTGCATTTTCGTCGGGTGTCATAGTTGGACCAAATTTATTGACTTTTGATCCTTCCCCTTCGTCGGTGTTGTAGCTGGATCAACCCTACTGACTTCAGAACTTGCCTATTCGTCGGTGCTGTAGCTGGGTCAAACCTTACTAACTTCAGGTCTTGCCTCTTTGACGAGTGTTATAGTTGGACCAAATTTATTGACTTCCGATCCTGCCTCTTCGTCGGTGTTGTAGCTGGATAAACACTACTGACTTCAAACCTTGCTTTTTTATCGGTGTTGTAGCTGGGTCAAACCTTACTGACTTCAGGTATTGCCTCTTCGTCGGTGTTGTAGCTGGACCAAATTTATTGACTTTCGATCTTGCCTCTTCATCGATGTTGTAGTTGGATCAACCCTATTGACTTCAGACCTTGCCTCTTCGTCAGGTGTTGTAGCTTGGTCGAACAATACTATTCTTCGGTCCTGCCTCTTCGTCGGGTGTTGTAGTTGGGCCAAATCTATTATTTTAGATCATGTCTCTTCGCTAGAGTTGTAGCTGGATCAGACATCAGAACCTTCATCTTTCGATTCTGTCTCTTCGTTAGTGTGGCGGCTGTATCAAAACCAATTTGGCAAGTCTAACAGAAATGTTGGCATAACGTGCTTAAACAAGGTAAAGTTTAAGATAATGGATAATTTAAATGTCCATCGAAAATCCATTTTTACGAATGGTCAAAGAAAAATAAATCCTGTGGAAAAATCCAATGTCATGATTAGTATAAACTGATTGTACCCAGGGGAATGGTACAACTAGCCTGGAGCAAACGACTACCCATAAAGGCAACTCAAAACCGTTGATCCCTGTGCATTTGGGAAAAATACAAAAGAAATCTATGAGCTAAGCTCTGGATCAAAACTTACTGACTTTCAGTCATACCTCTTCGTCGGTGTAGCTGGGCCAAACCCTCATCTTTCGATACTGTGTCTTCGTCAGTGTTGCAGCTGGATCAAGTTTTGCAGACCTTGCCTTTTTGTCAGTGTTGTAGCTAGGTCAAATTTTCTCCAGGCGTTGCGTCGTCGTCAGTGTCGTAGCAAGCCGAGCTTATTTTGTCTCCTCCAATGGATCACCTCTAATTTTTGTCTTCTCCAACGAATCCTCTATTTTTGAAGATTTTGCTTACAAGAGCTGCCGAGAAGATCAAGTGAAGCCCAAAGAAGAAACGGTGGCTAGAGGAAGAAACACTGACTTGACCGAACAAAAATGATTGTTCTTTTATCTTTGCTTTATTCGTGTTACACAACAATGAGCAAAGAAGGGCATCTGTCATAACCTATTTTTGTCCGGGCTTGACCCAACAAGCCTAGTTTCCTTTAAACCCAACTAAATAAATTAGATCTATTTTTTATTTTTAAACCCAATACAAATATCCATCTGAACCAATTACCCTTACCCATTATTAACCCAAACCCGACCCGATTACATATCAACCCAACCCGCAATAAATTGCCCAAAATACCCTTAACCCTAAAAAATAACCTAAACCCTAATATATCCATCTGTCAGCCGCCGCCCCTTGCCCTTCCCACTTCTCGCGCGTGGCCTCCACGCGCAACACTATTGGCCACTTGCCTGCTCGACCGCCCATTATTATTTTCAAGACCTGTAAAAACAAAAAATCAGATCTGAAAAAGAAGCAAGTTGCTCAAGTTACAACCTTTTTTATTCCAAACAAATATAACAATCTAGGTATAAAAACCCAATGCATGTATTTAAAATGAGGATCCTTTTTTTCAAGTTCAAAGATAATAAAAAAGAGGGGATTCGGATATTCAAAATAAATAAAAATAGACATTTTTTCTTTTAAAAAAGATAAAAAAAATATATAAAAATGTTTGGTTTTTTTGTAGATCTACTCACCTAGGGTCGCTGTTAGCAAAATCGAAGGTTAAATTTCAGAGACGGCGCATTGAATGAAGTCGAAAGATGTGACCTTTTGAATTTTCGATCGTCGTGGTTGACAGCGCTACGCCGCCGATCGACGGCAACCCACGACAACATCGTTCGACTTGCCAGGGTACCTTTGGAGCATTGCTCTCCTTTTTTATATATATAACACTCACACAAATGATTTTTTTGGCCAAAAACACAAATATATAGGCCCCTTAAAACGACGTCGTTTTGGGCGTTCGAGTTTAGGCCCAAAACGACGTCGTTTCATCCTTTTACTCGCGCAGTGACCCAACCTAAGTGAGGATCCTCGCATTTTTAAAAAAGGAAAAATTGTGTTTTGGTCCATCTGCATGGGAAAATTATGCCCTAAGTCACTATAAGTTTTAATTATTTTTCAATTTGGTCACTAAATTTAATTTAATCAGATTCTCAATAGGGAAATCACCCTATTAGTCCCTCTGCCCCAAAAATATTTTCAATTTGGGTCTACCGCATGGTTTATTTCTCTCCACAGTCCCTAAAACCTTTGAATGTTTTTCAATTTGGTCCTGAAATCCAATTAAATCAGTTTTAAATGGGATATTTATATTTTTTGTCCTTCAAACTTTTTGCGCTCTTCAATTTTATCCTAATTTGAGGGTATAATTACGGATTTAGTCCCCGAACCTTTTAAAGATTTTAATTTTAATCTAGAATTTAATTTTGATTTAATTTTTGCTCTATTTTTTTGTTTCTTTTAATTTTAGTCCTTTATTTATGTATTTATGTTATATTCGATATGTTTTATTATTATTTCAGCTTGTTCATTTATTATAATCAATACATATAATATGTAAATAATATAATATGTATATATAATGTTAATATAATATATTTATATGTATTTATAATATATTATTATAATGTGAAATGTATATCGATATGTATATATTTGTATAATATATAGTGTATGTATAGTATGTTATTATTATGTATGTTTAATGTGTATGTAGTATTATATAATGTATACTATATTTGTATATGATATATTTAGCATATTATTAAGTATATATTATGTGTATAACGTATAGTATATTTTTATTTGTATTTTTTTATTTTTTATGTATATTATATTAATATATTTACTATATTATGTATATTACATTATACTTAGTATATTATGAAATATATGTACATTATTATTATTTTTAATATATAATATGTGTGTATTATATAATGTCATATATATAAATTATGTTATTATGCATTATTTTTATTTCGGTTTGAGTATATTTTATGTATTTTTAAGATGTTAAATTTATTTTAATATATTAAGGAAATATTTTCTACTTTATTTCGGGAACCGGCTAGGAAGTAGTGTCCTGAATCATTCAGGTGTCATGTTCCTCGGTTGTTGTAAATAAGGAAATGCTCACCTTAGACCGTTTTTTGGGATTAAATCTTAGATTAAAAATTGAGTTTTTGTTTTCTTGCAACGACGACACTTAATCAACGTGATACCAATTTTGGGCGCTGTGGGGTGCTAATCTTTCCCCACGCGTAATAGACTCCCGAACCCGAACGTTTTGAATCTCTTGTTAAATTTTAACGGTGTCCGACCCACCAAAATGGCCGGTGGCGACTCCATCTTCTATTTTTAATTTTTTTACGGTATTATACTGGGAGTGTCATCTCGGTCTCGGTTGTCATATCCTTTAATGCCGTAAAATATTTTAATATTCATTTAAAAAAAAAGCCTTTATTACACATTATATTTGTTTTGCAACTATCAACCAATTCCACAAGAATCCCAACTTTTTAGTTGCCGTCAGCTGGGTCAATACATTATAATTACTGAAACAGAATTCTAGGTTTCTCAAAAACACTTCAGAAAGATCAAATTTAGTATTCTTTAATATCTTGTATTTTAGAAAATCAGAGCGAACAACTTGAATTTAAATTATAAACATATAGATGGCATATGATATGCTTTTGAGTTTTGAGGCAGCCCGGAAGGTGTTACTTGGACATTCCTTAAGGAAAATGTTACGCATTAAAATGTTTGGCCTATTCTCTTAATTCGGAACCCCATTTAAACCCGACACATGATTTATATGGATAAATGTAAAGTTTTTAAGGAAGAAAACTTGTTGGAAAAGAATAAACCCAGTTTTATAAACAACATTTTAACTGTAGCAATACAATTTAGTATCTTATTCTGACTTATCTTCCACTTGAAACTACATGAATATACCTAGAAGAGAATAAAAATCTGAAACCAAAATTGAGATCACCAAAACGGATAAACAGGTTGCATGTTGGGGTAGAAGATTCCGAAATTCTGCTCCACTACACCTCCCTTCAAGTTTTCGTTGAACATCTCAAACAAAAATGTGGGCATTATATAGTTAGGCCTCCTCGGTGTCCCATTCTGCGCCACATGATTCAACAAGTTCTTGTTGTAAGTTTCAGCATTCAACACACTTGTGTATGGATCATTTCCCACATGTTTCCTCGGTGTATGGATCATTTCCCATGGCATCGAAGAGGTTGAAATATTGCAGGCTTCCATCAATCACCACCGGTGCACTGGAAGTGAACATGGCATTTTCAGCAGAGATATGAGAAGGGTCGGATGAGTAGGCAAAGTAAGGGTGTACATTGATCATAAGGGGTGCATCCTGTTGAGCCAGAATGGCAGCAATACTTGTCATGGTCTCCATTATATCGCTACTGAAAGCACCGACAGATGAAGGATAGGAGGCTCCGACTCCGAGGGCATTTACAGGGAGTACGGTTGTGACCTTAATCTGGGTAGCCCGACCGAGGCAAGTGCATTCCGGATGTTGATCACTGCAGCAGGGACATTTGAGCCTAATGGTCCCGGAATGACTTCGTTGCCTATGGTGATCCATTTGAATGAAACATCGTCCTTGTAAGGGACGATGTTGGTGTTAACTGTTAACCCATGCATTGGCCGCATCTTGGCTGGCTGCGAAGCTCGCTATGTCCTCGTTTCTTGGACCGACTGCAACGGATAGTCCTGACCCCCTTAATGGTTGTAGCACTTCTGGGTAAGGATGATAGATCCTGAGATTATCTATTTGACTTCTTTTGTACAGACCAATTACATCATTTGGAGATGGGAGATTATTTCCATTTAAGCCATAGCAAACACCAAGATCTCGAGCAACTGCAATATTAGCATCAAATTCCAAATATAACAATGGTAAACAATAAAATGGAGTGAAGAACGGGTTTTAATTTTAGGAAAATTCTACGATGCTTGACGAGCACCGCTGAGTACCATTAAGTTAATTTATAGAGATTAAAAATCTAAATTATAAATTATTTAAACATATAATTATAAATTATTTAAAATAAAATATTACTTAAATTATTTTCTATACATATAATATTTTTAGACTTTTTTAAAAAAAAATAATTGGATCAAATACCAACCTTAGTCAATTTAAAAAATAAAACCCCTAAATCCTAAACCCTAAACTCAAAATCCTAAACCCTAAACTTGAAACCAAAACCTTAAACACTAACCATAAACCATAAACAGTAAACACTAACCCCTAAACCCTAAACTTGAAACCCTAAACCCAAAACACTAAACCCTAAATCCTAACCCATAAATCCTAAACCCTAAAGCATAAACCCAATATTTGAATTTATGGTTTAATGTTTTGGATTTAGGTTTAGGGTTTAGGGTTTATGTGTTAGGTTTAGGGTTTTGGTTTTCAAGTTTACGGTTTAGGGTTATAGGTTTAGGGTTTTTATTTTTTAAATTGACTAAGGTTGGTATTTGATCTAATTATTTTTAAAAAAGATTAAAAATATTATATATATGAAAAATAATTTAATTAATATTTTATTTTAAATAATTTATAATTATATGTTTAAATAATTTATAAATATACGTTGGGTCCTTTAGATTTTTAATATTTATAAATTAATTTAATAGTACTCAGCGGTGCTCATCATTAGTGGTGCTCAGCGGTGCTCGTTGAGTGTGGTAGATTCATCCATAATTTTATTCATGTTCTGATGTATATATATATATAATCACATGAGATTGAGAAAGAAGAGCTTTTAGCAGCTAGAGATAGCAGTGGAGTTAATGTAACACCCCGAAACCGGGCCTAGTCGAAATTCAATTCTGAAAACCAAAAACTTTGCATCGAAAAGTTAAATTATAGTGTTGACCTTTGGCCAAGTGGACAATTGTTTGATTATTGAATCCCAATTAAGTATTGATATTGTTTAAGGACCCTATTGTAAACTTTGAAACCTGTTTTAGTGACTAAATTGAAGAAATTGAAAGTTAGGGGATAAAAGTAGAAAGAATAAAGAGTTGAGAGACTAAGCTTGCGATTAGCCCCTCTTCAAGCCTAATCACCACATACGTGAGATGTTAAGCTTGGCTTCCTTCATAGGAAGGAAAGCTTTGGTCCTTGGAAAATTAAAAAGAAAGAATTAAGGAAAGAAAGCTTACCCGGTAAAACTTTAAACAAGCATCTCACCTTCACATTCATCTTCTCCCAAGCTCACACCTCCATTAAAGCTTTAGTAAAGATTTACTTTTCTTCAAGTTACCATTTCCAAGTTATAGATATTGATCGGGTAAGCAATATTCCTCAATTGATTTATCGATTCCATGTATATAACCTTGTTTAAATCCAAGTTTAAGAATCAAGGAACCCGAGAAATTCTCTAGGGATATCATAGACTATTTGTTATTATTTTTCATAGCTAATAAGTTGCTATGAATCTATTATCGATATTGAAATCCTTGTAATTCCTATTTCCTTGTAGCTCAAGAGAATCAAGGTGAAGAATCACCAAATCCTTATAATTCCAACAAGCTCAAGAACAAAGGAATTGTTATCTGGGAGCCTTGAAAGCCTCAAAAGTATTAGTGAGTGTAGTCGAAGTCTAGGGATTAACTAGATGCCTTTCCCAAATTCATTGATATTGATTTATTGCATCATCATCATTGATCCAGGTATGAATATAAGAAAACCTTGTTAAAGGTATCATTGGTAAGCTTTGGTAAGCTTATTACAATGTCAAGTTAATTATTGAATCATTGAATCGTTATTGATATTATTGAAACACTGAGAAAGGCCATATTGATTATGCTATATTGTTATTGTTGCTGCTACGTTATTGTCATTGTTATTGATACTGGCCTAAGTATTGAATCCTTGGATACGAATGGACATGAGATACAATTGCATGCCATAGAATTCATGAGCTCATTGGTACGGAGTGGACTACGGTCCTTGAGCTAAGGCTCTATTTGGCGATGTTGGCGGGATGTGTTAGTGCTGGTCTTATTGGCGATGTTGGAGGATGTTAACCATTTATTGTTGGCGATGTTGGTTGGGAATTCACGTATCCACATTTACATGTCGATCCAAGGAAATAAACTATTGCAAGTATTGTTAAAACATGAATTGAGATGCACTTACATGTATATACATGTTCATGACATTATTGAAATTTATGTTATTATTGTTGACTACCTCACTAGGCTATATAAGCCTAATGCATCTCATTTCCATGCATTTTCAGGTTAAATACGTGTCGGAACAAGGATCGAAGCAAGGACGTTTTTGAAGCAAGTCACCAAGTTACATGTAATGTAAACTTTGTCCTTAAATTCCTAGTAGTTTAGCCCCATTTTATATGTACATATGGTCCACTATGTTGAATAGGCTAAAACATGAAATATGGTATGTTGATGTTTTGAAAAAATTGGTAAAATGGCCCTAAATGAACTAACAAGTGAAAACTTAGTAAATGGTTTCGTATTGGCATAAAATTTGACATGCATATAGAAATAATGGTTATAAGCTTGCTGGTAAAATTTGGTAAACTTTGGACATGGTTAAAGCCCTTAATTTGAGCAAAAACCAGACAAAATATGACATTACAGGTACAGGCGTACCGATACGGGTGCTGTCGTACCGGTACTGAAAGGCTGATTTGGGGCAAAGTTAATCTGTGCGTACCGGTAAGGGTGATATAGGGGTACTGATACGGCTTTAAGGCGTATCGATACTGATCTAGGGGTACCGATACGCCAAATCAACACTGAAGTTTTACTATAGCATGGGTACCGATACGGGTGGTGTCGTACCGATACCCATTAACGATTCAATTTGGGAATTAGGGATTTTGTACCGATACGGTAAGGGTCTCATACCGATACGAAGGCACTGAAACCTCGTACAAGTACAATATGTTGAGTACCGATACGAGATTTAGGTTCGAAAGAAATTATTTTAGGGGCGTACCGGTACAATCTCTTGAGTACCGATATCGATACTGGTAAGTTAGTTAAGTTGGTTAACTAGTTTTGGAAACTTCACAAAATGGTCATTGATTCAAATTTGAGTTAATTAAAAGTGTAACTGGACTCCAAAACCTTTGAAATTTTATGTACAAGATAAACAAGTATAGAATTCCACATTGACAATCATAATTATCAATAAGTCCTCAGAATTTACAAGAATTACAATTAGGTCCTTAAACTTGCACCGATTATTAATTGGTCCTTGATCATAATTTGAATGAGTTGCATTGATTATAGTCAAGCGTTTCGTCAAATCAATGTTATTAATTCACTGTTTATAGTTCAAGTCATCTATTTAGTAAAACGTTCACCGTAATGTTCGCCAGTAACGTTTTTCGACCCGAATTCCTACCAGACTGGAAAGGGGTGTTACAGTTAATAGCAGGCAAAGCTGAGACAAATAGTAGAGCAAAATTTGGACCCATTTTCCCAATTTCCAAAACTTGCAAGTCTGAAATGATTCTTTCTAAATTTTTGGACTAGTAACTTGACATAACTAGCTTTATATATCCATTTAGATAATGTCATTATATTTATTTGGTTGTGAACATAGGGAAGGTAAATGCATTTATACCTTATATTCTCAACCAACTATGCTGTCATTTCGAATGTAATTTTGTTGGATAATTTATCTTATCTTTTAATATGAGAAGGTGAGCTGCCTTTATAAGAATTAATTGAACAAATTCGAATTAAGGTTATCCTCTCTTGTTGGATAATTTTGTTGGATAATTATTAAATGAACTCGACTCACCACGTCATTTGTGGTTCCAGTTAATAAGGTTCATCAATCTCAAAGTAACTTCCAAGTAACTACCCACTACTTATTTATATATAGAAAAAGGTAAAACTTCACATTGAAAAAAATGAGATGGATGAACTTTATTGGCTGAGACCACGAATGACGTGGTGAGCTGGATCTATCTAATAATTTTCCCTATTTAGGGAATTAATGTTAATTTTAGTTTTATATGAAAAAAACTCTTATAATTGGTATACCAAGTAATTACCCAGGGTATGGATAATTCTACAGTAAATGTCATGTATCGCAATGTATCACTATTCAAATGTACCGCAATCTATCATTAACTGTTTTAATTAGTTTTGAAATCTTAGAGGAACGAAAATGTTATTATCCCTTTTTAGAATAAAATTTTAAAAAATAATTTTTATATTACTTTTTTAGATTTTTTTTGTTTTTTAATTCAAAAAACAATTACACTTTTATTACTATAATAATTCCTACATTCACTTGAATTTTAGGTTAAAGTTCACAAATGGTCATTAAACTTTGATCAATTATTTAATTTGGTAACCAAACTTCCAATTGCTTCAATGTTATCATTAAACTTTTAGTTTTGCTTCAATTTAGTCACCGACCCATTAACAACCATTAAAAGGGTGATGCGACTGTTAAAATATTTTATATAATAACACATTTAGTCCTCCACGTTTATACATTCAAACAATTTAGTCCTAATTCAAAAGAAATAATTCAAAAGAAATAATAAATTTAACCCCGTTATTTCAAGGATAAAGTTCACAAATGGTAACTGAACTTTGGTAAATTGTTCAATTTGGTAACCGAACTTCTAATTGCTTCAATGTTACCATTAAACTTTTTAGCTTTGCTTCAATGTTGCCACTGACCCATTAACAAACATTAACAACAATTAAAATATTTTGTATAATAACACATTTTAGTCCTCTATGTTTGTACTATTGCAATATAGTAGTGCAAATCACAAATAATATTATCACAATTGACTTGGAGGAAAGATATGTTCTTACATCGTTAATTAACTTCAGTATTTATTGTTTAACACCACGAGTGTTTGACTAGGAAATTAAGCAAATATATTTTTAACAAAATTTGTTCATTCTCAAAAGCTATTCATTATACATACGAGCCCATGACATTGGGGAAGATGGAGATTCAATGTGTGTAATTATAAATTAAGGTTACATCAAATAAAAATAAAAATGCTTTAAAGAAATGTTATTATTATAATATGATGTCACGTGTTAATAATTGTTGGGTCGTTATTTTTAACAATTTTTTTGAAATAAATATTTGTTTTTTTTAATTATACCTAGAAGGTTAAATTAAAATATCAATAAAATATTGAGGATTAATCTTGTTATTAACCCTTAAGTAAATAGAAAATTTTTAAAATTAAAATTAAATGCCATGTGTCAATTTTTAAAAGGTTCAAGGAGTTCACGTCTGTCACGAAAATGGGTAAATCTGCTAACGACGTAAAAGTTTGTGTATTAAATTGAAAATGAAAAAAACTAAATGTATTACATTGAGAAATCATGTATAATTCATATACCAAAAAAGTATTTAACATTCTGGGTTCGTCTCCCACAGAAAGAAAAAAAAGGGTGTATAGCAAGGGCTCAACCCAATACCTCGGTCAATCCAAGGTTCGTATTTAAATCCACGATCTTAGCCGTAGAACTAAGCAAAATTCAACTTTATTTTAAAAAAAAATTGAATTTTTATTTGATTTGATGTAAACAAAAATGGCTCGATTTATAATTTCATAAATTTGAATTTTTAGAGTTTAGGAGTTTAGAGATTCAAGTTTAAGGGTTTAAGAGTTTAGGGCTAAATTATTTTTAATAAAAAATAGAGCCAAATTGAAATAATGTTTAAATAATGAGGGTTAAATTTATTATTTTTTTAGAATTAGGACTAAAATGTTTGAATGTACAAACATGGAGAACTAAATGTACTATTATACAAAATATTTTAATTGTCAGTGGTAATATTGAAGCAAAATTAAAAGTTTAATGGTAATATTGAAGCAATTAGAAGTTGGTTACCAAATTGAACAATTTACCAAAGTTCAGTTACCATTTGTGAACTTTACCCTTGAAATAACGGGGTTAAATTTATTATTTCTTTTGAATTAGGACTAAATTGTTTCAATGTGTAAACGTAGAGGACTAAATGTGTTATTATACAAAATATTTTAACAGCCACATCACCCTTTTAACGGTTGTTAACGGGTTAGTAGCCAAATTAAAATAAAACTAAATGTTTAATGGTAACGTTGAAGCAATTGAAAGTTTGGTTACCAATTTGAATAATTGATCAAAGTTTAGTGACCATTTGTGAACTTTACTGTTAAATTAAAGTGAATGTAGGAATTATTATAGTAATAAAAGTTTAATTATTTTTTAAATTAAAAAATAAAAGACAATTTGAAAAAAATAATATAAAAAATATTTTTTAAGATTTTATTCTAAAATGGATACTAACACCTTCGGTCCTTAAGATTTCAAAATTAATTAATATAATTAATAATATATTACATTATATATAAATAATGATACATAGCGATACATAGCATTTACTGGTATTATCTACTTGGTCATTAGTCTTGGGAAATTATTGCAAATGAAACTTTCCCAGAAGCTCGGTTACATTTTTCATCGTCAGTAATATTGAAAGTCGATGTCTACGACATTGCTTTGTAAGATTTGTTTATTGGGAAAACTATATATTTAGTATCCATTTTTATTCGTATTTTTATTTTGGTATTTTATCTATTTTTTGATAAAATATTATCTAACGTTACGTTTTGTTTCAATTTTGATACTTTACCGTTAAAAATAAACCACAAACTAAATAGGAGAGAGAAAAGCATACGTGGTAGGCTGTCATATCATTTTCTCTCTCCTAATCAGCATGCCACGCCAATTAAAATCATAAAAACGTACGCATGGTATGTTAACCAGGAGAGAGAAAATGACGTGGTAGCTTACCACGTGTGATTTTCTTTTTTCTTGTCAGCATGTCACATGTGATTTTCTCTCTTTTAGTTAGCATGTTATTATTTTTTTAACGGCAGAATACCAAAATAAAAACAAAACGTAAAGTAACATTAGATATTATTTTACTAAAAAATAATTAAAATATCAAAACAATAATACGGAATAGGTGGGGTACAATTTAAGTAATTTTTTCTTATTTATTTTCGGACTTACACATACATCATTGTTGACTATTCAGTTTCTTTCACAAATTTGTTCAAACATCCCTTCATTGTCATCCAAATACGGACAAAGCTATTAAAGAAAGGGGAGAGGTTCATGTACCTTATTTTTTTGTCTAATAATAATTTTAATCCTTATTAATTTAAATACTTATCAATTTAAGCATGAACAAATTTTGAATTAAATACTTATTAAATCCCTATTAATTTTAAACTTAGGTGATTTTATACCACTTTTATCATTATCTAATCCTAATTCCGTCTTCTAGATCCAAATGGTAAAATCTCATGCTTTAGAATTCATTAATTCACCCCTCCCCCTTCTCCATCCCCCACACTAACCAAAATCATTCATTCTATAGCAACTAATTTTATGTGACAAAATTATCTGAATATATAATATAACCTTGATCTCACACCCTTATCTGTTCATTTTGTCACCCACATAACAACAGGCAAAGAATAACATTAGTGGTGGGTTTGTGGGGCCTATCATTTACTTTTAAAGATTAAAAGCCCAAAAATCTTCAATACCATCACCATAATTTGATGTCTCTTACACAAGTGTAGAACAACAATAATCAAAATTGGAATTTTTTTGAAGAACAAATCATATACATTACCTTTTATATATTGTTTCCCTTCTCTCTTTTCTCGGATATCAAGCAGTGGATGGTTCTTGATCTCTGCTAAGATGAATCAGTAGAAGCTGTAACCTTTGCAGTGCAACCCCACGTGATCTCCTCTGCCAAGGAGTGTCGGATCCATCTCTTTGATCACCTTGCTTGGGCCTTTTTTTTTATGACAGGCAAAGGTGGATCCATAGTTTCCATGTTGATTGACGCCGAATTCTCTTTTCCATCATCTTTTTTCCTTCTGCTAGTGGTAGCAATATTTATGGCCGGACTTCCAGTTAGATTCGTACCAGAAAACAGCTTCTTGAGCCTGAGATACTTGTCACTATTGCTGCAGCTGTTGTTGGTGTGAGAAACTGGAAACCCACCAATCTTGTTCCTCTTCACTTGTCCCATGCAACTGATCTCTGGAGACAAAGGATCTTCAGAGAAAGAAGCAGACCTGTGGACTTGCCATCTGGGAAGAACCACATCTTTAATGGAGGGTTTCGAGCACAACAATGGAAGAAACGTTCCTTTATGATTAGTCTGCTGATGATATCCATTTCCCATGAATGTCGGCTTCGAACCTGAAAAGGAAAATGGCCAGAAAAGAGAGACTGTGAGTTGGGGAGGGTGAAAAAAAAATGGTTTTAAAAGGGAAGGGCAGTTGAGTTTGTCGTGAAAGTGGATTTCATTTGAGTTTGTCAAAAATATGGACCGAGTATCAAGTATGGTACTGTTATTATACCATTAAGTTTTGTTGTTTTAGTGTTGAAACATTGTTAATTAAGGGCAAAGAAAAGGACAACATAGAAGTGAGTTACTTCTTACCTTTAGTTGATGACTTCCGTGTCATGTAGTGATAACCTAAACTTGGGCAAAACTAATATATATATATATATATATAGGGTTAAGATCCACTTACATACAATGTAAAACTCTGAGTTTTACACGTTTTTTGGATCATTGTATGAGTGAAATGGATGGCTAAGATTGACCCTTACTTTTCCCCCCAAGTGATTACACAGTGTAAACGGATCCTATCCCTATATATATATATACACACACATATATGAGATATGATCTAATTACACAGAACATAAAACTCATAGTTTTACATGTTTTGTGAATCGTTGGATGGGCGAAATGGATGACTGATATTAACCCCTTGCTTTTTTCCCCAAGTGATAATATTCACATAACCTACTGCTAATCTCATCTATCCATTTAACCTATCAAACGATCCAAAAAAATGTGTAAAAGTTCAAAACTTTTACATGGTGTAAAACTCATTTAGTTTTTTTTTACACTAATCCATGGCTATTGAATGAGTGGAATTGGATGGATGAGATTAAACACTCCTATATTTTTCTCCTTAAAAATCTTTTTATTTTTAACTTTTCATATATATATATATTTTGCTCATTATTATTTTTTAATATACTTGTGTGATTATATAGTAGTATTTGTTTATAATTTTTAATCTTTTGACAAGACATACCTTGCACATACGGATGCTCAAACTCAAGTCTTTTAGGATAAACACTCGTTGAAACAATAGTTTTAAGTGAAGTAAATTACATGTTCTAAATCATTACATTTAATAAAAAATAAGATATAATATAAAATCAAGTTAAATAGAAAGGTTAAAATTAAATTAAGAGCAATGAGAACTCAAGTTTAAATTAATATCAAATCATTAAATTAATTTCACCAGTTAAAATGCGTTTCATTTTGTTATAAAGATAATAAATAAACGGTTGAAGTTTGTTATTTATTTATTATATGAAGTATGAGAGGCGTGAACAGAGGAGCATTATTTTGGCTTTTTTGAAGACCGGCAAGCAAGCAAAGCATGCTGTAAAATTAAAGAAAAGCGAGTGTTGTCAATTATTTTAGGTCCCCAATCTTTTCTTCTTCTTTAAGCCAAACGCACCCAAATCACCAAACAAATTCCACCCTACTCTATTCTACTGATTGTAAATCGTATGCGATCCCTCTTCTTTTTCCCTTACCCATTTTTATTTTGAAATTGATAGCCCATGCTAATGGATGTTTATAAACATTTTTTTTGAACAATTTCTACCTAGGGGAGGGGAAGGAGAAGGAGAATTTACTCCTAACGGGTTTCAAACCCACAACCTAGGAGAGATGAGAGGGTGTCAACTAAGAACTTTAACAACTTACTCTAGAGATTGTTGACGTTTATAAACATTTTCTGTATCAGTTACAATCTACTTAATATTATGTTTTTGACGTAACCGATTATTACATCCACGTAATTTATGTATGCCAACAAAATTAATTAGTCGAGGCTTTTTTGAAGTGCAATTTGTCTAGGCTTTTTAATTTTCAAATGATTTTCTTTTTCTGTCAAAGATGCTGGTAGGGGTGAGCATTTGATTAAGTCGAGTTAAAAATTTCGAGTTAGTTGAGTTGAAGAGTTTTATTTTGTGACTCAAACTTTTTTATGACGAGTTGCCCAAAAATCGGGTAAAAATGAAGTGGAAATTGAAGAAATAAGGAAATTAGGGACTAAATCACAAATACTAAAATTTGATTTGGCAAAATGAAACTAGACTCGAACTCAAAATTCTCACAATTTTAATTACTCGAAATTATTTTTTTTTCAAGTTGAGTCGAATTTTGTTCACCCATAAATGCTAGGAGATAATAAAATTTATTTACAAATTTTAAAATATAATTTCAAATTATGTTGCCGATGTAATGGTCTCATAACCATCAATCTCTTTTTATCCATTTATTTTTTTCTTTACTTTTTCTTTACTCTCTTTCTCATCTTTTAAGTTTTTTTATCAACAAAATATGACTTTATTAACGAAGAAAAGTCATACAAGATTTCTACACGTTTCACTAAGAAAAGTCCTTCACGTATGAGAGCTAAGTTCTTTTGTATATGGAGGTGAAGAAGAACTAAGTATAAAAGGTTATACTGATGCCAACTTCCAAACTGATAAGGATGATTCATGATCGTAATTGAGTTTTGTGTTCTGCCTTAATAGAGGTGTTGTGAGCTAGAAAAGTTCAAAGCAAGATATAGTAGTTGATTCTACAACAGAAGTCGAGTATATTGCAGCAAATGATCTTGCAAAAAGGCTGTTTGGATCAAGAAGTTCATAACTAAACTAGGGGTTGTGCCCAGCATATCGAATGCTATAGATCTAGTTTGTGACAACAACAAAGCCATCGCACAAGCAAAAGAACCCCATATCTCATCAACGATTCAAGCATATACTTAGGTGTTAGCATCTCAATTGAGAAATCATTGATCGAGGAGATGTGAAAATATGCAGAGTGACAACAGATGATATCATTTTTGATCCACTAACGAAGCCTCTGACGTAGCAGAAGCATGATTGTCACACTAAGTCACTTGTTATTAGATGCATGAGTGATGGTCTTAGTGCTAGTGGGAGATTGTTAGAGTATGTCCAAAGACGAATCATAAAATGATTGTAAATGAAACATTTGTTTTACCGTGTTTATTAATACTATAACCCCCTCGACCCAGCCTAGATGCCCGACCAAACCGAGAGAACTACATTAGGTTTGCCGAAGCAAACCGGAGAATGATTACGAAAACTGATCCATTTTTTCTTTTTATTCTGTCTAGATGCATATTATTAATCCTATGTGGACATACTTGCAGCAGATGAATTTACAAAGGAATCGGACCACGGAAAGGCAACCAATTGCATAACATACATTTTAGGGACTAAAATGAAAATCTGATAAAATAAAGGACCAAAATTGAAATCAAAGTTAGTAATCCTCAATTAGTCCAATTTCATGCGTACATGTCAAATTTCAGGTCAAAACGATCATCCAATCTCATATAATTGCATTTACAAAATTTAGGGACCAAAAAGAAAGAAACAGAAACTTCCAAATATCCCAATAACTGAAATAACTGTAGCCCATATCGGTACGCATGTAGGGGTTTCGATACGCCTCAATAATTTCCAAAACTCAGATTCCAATGGCTAAAATTCATTCCGATATGCCCAACGTATCGAAACGCCCTTCATAAAATCCCTGTACCGTATCAAAACACCATCTCGAGTACCGAAACGCTGGCCAAATTTGCCTAGGCTGGTACCGAAATGCTTGCCTACGTACCGATAAGCTAAGCCTGAAATGGCTTACTCGTACCGAAACAGGGACACCCGTACCGGTACGCCTGGACTTGTAATGTCCCAATTTGCTGTCTAAGCATTCCTTAATGATAACCAAAACGCTCTAACATGCCTCAAACACTTATACAACATTACTAGGATACATTCCTAACAAAAACAACACAGAACCAACAACATTATATGACATTCATATACCCCAAGATATTCTAAAGGCATGTTTCCGAATATCATTCTACCAAACAACCAAAACTCACATTAGACACTTTTAAGGCATGCTCATCATGCTTACACATCTAAAGCATCAGAACAACCTTGCTTGAATCATCAAAACATGGCAGCCATCAAAGGTTAACTAGATGCATTCCTATGCAACCACCTAGTCTCAACTATAAGCAAAGATAATCAACCAACATATCAGCATCAAATCAGCCTTACAATCCAGCACATAACATGCTTAAAAACCATGGGAAAACAGAATTACAAAACCCCAAAATATGGCGAACACATTGCCTTATTAACCGAAAACATAAACTGAGTTCATACTCAAAGTAGTCATTGTCTTGGATCGTTTTAAACTTTGCCCTTGCAGCCCCCAAACTTCAATGCTCTGCATCATTAGGAAAAAGAGAGCGTAAGCACACATGCTTAGTGGGGATGCTCTTAAAACAATGATGCGATATAACCCTTGAAAACTAAACACTTGTTTTCAATCCATGCTTACGACCTAAGCAATTCCAATGATTCCAAATCAAACATGCATATCGACCATATGCAAAAACCTTTACAAACCACATGCTTAAACCCCAAAGCATTAAATTACAAAACCATGCTTAAATCCCAAAGCATCAATTTACAAAACCATGCTTAAATCCCAAAGCATCAATTTACAAAACCATGCTTAAATCCCAAAACATTATAAAGTAGGTTCAACACATGAACTTGCATATATTGGCATTTTGTTAGGATGATCAATCAATTGAGATGGTGGCCAAGAGAGGGGTGAATTGGCAATTTAAATTTTTTGGAAGCAAATGGAAAGAGATAGACAATGGGACACAAGGATTTATAGTGGTTCAACCTTCTAACAAGGTCTACGTCCACTACCTTAGCTTCCTACTAAGGATTTCAACCAATTCACTATAAAATTCGTCCCCTTTTCTAGGCTAAGGAGGCAGCCGTTACAACCGACCAAAGCTTTCTACCCAAAGCTTGATCAAGGATTACTCTTTTACAAGAAAGAAAAATAGAAAATGGATAATGTCCTCACAAGGTAAATATTTGCCCAAATTACAAGAACATTCAACCCTAAACTTGAAATAAAAGATTACAATGAAATACACAAGTTGGGTACAACGGTTTGACTCTAAAAGCTCAAAGGGTTGGATTTTGCTTGATTGCTTGAATATTGTTCAATGAATGTTCAATAGTTGTTGCAGCAACATTGGGGGTCTTGTATTTATACCATCTCATTGATTTCTAGCCGTTTGGGTAGTTGGAGTATTGAATATAGCTGTTGAAGGGCTTCTTTCCTGCAATAAATATTTTCTGCCAACTAACTATATATTTACACGAAGGTCCGTATCGATACCTGTTACAAGAAAAATATAACCGTTGTGTATATGCGGGAGGCTGTATCGAAACGGTCATAGTATAAAATAGGGGACGTATCAAAACGGCAAGGCCATATAGGTACAGTTTTTGCTTATTGGAATTCGAGATGAAAAATTGCATCGGTACGCCAAGGGGCGTATTGGTACGGCTAACGAAAAATTAAAAGTTCGTTGATTCCAATAACTGACAAGGCAACGGTCGAAAACATTTAATGCAAACCGTATCGGTACGAATAGTCCCGTATTGGTACGAATAAAAATTTCTTAAACCCAAATTACAAATCGTATCAAAATGGATATGGCCGTATCGAAACGCGAAGCTTAAAACATTTGCCCAAATGAAGGCCGTATCGAAACGGTCAAGACCGTATCGAAACGAAAGGCCTAATTTTTTTAAAGTTATATGAATGACGTATCGAAACGGGCTAAGCCGTATCGGTATGCTTTGCAAAACCAAATTCCAGTAGCCAATTTCCGTATCGAAACACCATGGGGTGTATCAATACGCCTGGGTAAAAATGTATAGTTTGGCTTGAAAACACTTAGAAATAACAAAACCAAGGAAAATTTTCCTTGTCAATTTGTGAGATTTTAGAATACTTAAAAATCCATTTCCTTTTACAATTTAGTCCTTAAACACTTTGTTATATCAAAATCAAATATACGTTTTACGATCTCCCCCTTTTTGATATAGTAAAACCAAAGTGAAATTTTTTAAGTATCTTTAAAAAACTTTGAAAATTACTCCCCCTTAATTTAAGACTGAAAAATTTTGGCTAACTTTTCTCCCCCTTTTTGTTAGATCAAAATCAATTTAAATAGGGTATAACAAGTAAACAACAATAACTCCAAGCAATTAAATAAGCAACATAATCATTTAAATATAAAGCATAAGGTCAAGCATAATCAAATCCAATCCAAATTAAAACCTAAAAACATAATCCAAATAACGAAGCAATGATAAAGCATACGAGTTCATAAAAACATAAGAACAAAGGTGCATAAACTAGTCATAATATGATACAATATGCAATATGCCTAAGGATTCGTCCCATCGTCTCCATCGTCTTCGTCTTCTTCATCTTCATCCTCATCATCATTGTTGGCTTGAGTCCCAAGAGAGTGACGCCATTCGCCATGAAACGCGGTAAGAGATAAATCTATAGCGTTTTGGCAATTTTCAATAGCTGTCATTCTTTCCTCTAAGGATACAAAGCGTGTGTCGATCACGGCAAACCCGGAATCCATGGTTGTTTGCAAGGAAGCAATATTGGTGCTCAAGTTGGTGAATTGCCCATTGAGATAAGCCATAAGAGCATCAAGATTTGGTTGAGCCACCGGAGCTTGTGGAATGAGAGCCTCTTAAGGAGCCACCACCGGTTCGGGTTGAACACCTCCCGGAAGATCGGTGTTTCGAACCGATTCTCTATTGTAGTATGTGAACTTTGTGCGACGGAGAGAGCGCTCATCAATAGGATCAGTGAAGGGTTCTGCAAAGTCATAGGATCAATCAATCCCCATCTTGTGAAAGATGTAGCTCAATGTGGTACCGTGTGTGAAGGATGTAACCATAGAGGTATGGCGATGTTGCACAAGGAAGACGATATCCGCGAACATAATTTGAGCAAGGTTAGGGCGCTTACCCTCATGGAAGCAACGGATCCAAAAGTCGTCGACTTGTCGGATCGTAGAGAACTTCCCACCGGATGGACGGAACCACCAAGTGGTCATGAGGAATACGGTCATAGGCATCTAGTATGGTCACAGAGCCTCCTAGAGTATGTCCCAAGGAATCCTCATCATCAATTCCCGTATTCTCAAAACTCAAATAGTTTGCTAAAATGGTTGAATCAATGCGAAATTTCTTACCCATTAAATAAGATTCAATTGCAATAACCAATGATCGATTTTCATTGAAAATACACTAGGCATTGGAATAAAAAATCAAGACAAAGTTTCGGTATAAAATCCCGAGAATACTAAAAAAAGGCATAAATTTCCATTATTCCATCAAATTAAGATATTTAAATTGAAATCTTTCGGATGATAGAAAAGGGATGGAAGTAACACGCTTTCAGCAAATTTTATAACTTTGATACTTTTTAAAACGATCCATGGCATATGGAAATTGTGGTTCATTAAAACAATTTTGATAGATATAGGTAAGATTGGGTCGATTACCATTATGGTCGGGATTTTGACTGGGAGGATTGGAACTTGAGGCAATTTCTTTTCTTGTACATATCTTTGGGGCATAATCTGAAAACAAAATCAAACCAAAACGATGTATGCATAAATCAACACATTCGATCCAAAAATTAACCCAATAATCAAGGTATTGTTAAAAATCTATACAATATAGTTTAAAAACATATACAAGTATAAAAATATTTTTTGGTAAAAGAAAACTTCAAAAATAGTGTGAAAAATTATACGATATAATTTTATATTCGAATAAAAATTTTCATATTTTTAAAAAGTTTTTACAAAAATATTGAAAACTATACTATATATGTTCTAAATCTATGATTATAATACAAAATCAGTATAAAAATATGTACAAAACTTAAAAAAGAAAAGGTTAGGGTTTTATACCTTGAGTTGGGATTTAGGATGAATGAAGAGATATTGATGCACAAACTTGATGATTTTTGCTTGGGTTTGATGTAAAAACCAAAAGCCCTCAAAGATTTTGAAGAGTTATGTGAAAAATTATAAGGGATTTGGAGGATTTTATAGAGGATTTTTGTATCTAGGGTTTTTGAAAAAGAAGATGAGTTTGAATTAAAGATGGAAACCTCTTTTAATGTCTGAATAATTGCACAGCGGCTGCGCGTACCGATACGCCACGTGACGCATCGAAACGCTTATTAGAATGTTTCGATACGTGACCCATACCTGTACATGTAAAGTCATACAGAAACACATATCAACAACCCGTATCGATACGCTTGTGCCAGAATGACATTTTTGGCTGCAGGTTGCTAAAAAATTTGATTTGGATCGAATCGAAATGCATGAAAATGATATGAGATAATCATGTATGAACAAAAACAGATGCATATTCCCCCTAGCAACAAGCATAAATGCATATAGGAGCAAAATCACAAAAGTAATGTAATCAAATAAATTCAAGCATGTTTTGAAGACCAAAAGAGGCTCTAAGGGTCAAGGAAGGCTGGTTAAACTTAACTCTCTCCTAAGAGACCAAAAACGCTATTTGTCTAGTGGTTTGGTGAAGATATCTGCTAATTGATTTGAGGTGTCTACATATTCTAGAACTACATCATTTTTCAAGACATGATCCCTAACAAAATGATGTCTTATTTCTATGTGTTTGGTTCTAGAGTGTTGGATGGGATTCTTACTGAGATAAATGACACTAGTATTGTCACACCTAATGGGGATGGTACCTACATCAATTCCATAATCTATGAGTTGTTGCTCCATCCAAAGGACTTGAGCACAACAACTTCCTAAGGATATATATTCGGCTTCAGTTGTAGATAATGCTACACTGTTTTATTTCTTAGAAAACCAAGTTATGAGCATACTACCTAGGAATTGACATGTACCAGAGGTAATTTTTCTATCTATTTTACAACCCCCTAATCCGCATCCGAGAAGGCATGTAAACTAAAGGAAAAGTCTCTAGGATTCCAAAGACCTAAACAAGGTGTATCTCTAAGGTATCTAAAGATCCTCTAACGGCTATAAGGTGGGATTCTCTAGGACTAGCTTGAAATCTAGCACACAAGCAAACACTAAACAAGATATCCGGTCTACTTGTGGTAAGATAAAGCAAAGATCCTATCATTGATCTATAAAGCTTTAAATCCACACATTTACCTCATTCATCCTTATCAAGCCTTGTAGAAGAACTCATTGGTGTGGCTTGAGGCTTTGTGTTCTCCAAGCCAAACTTCTTGAGCATGTCATTGATGTACTTAGCTTGATTGATGAAGATTCCGTCCCTTCTTTGTTTAATTTGGAGCCCCAAAATAAAGATAGCTCCCCCAACATGCTCATCTCAAACTCACATTGCATCAACTTAGCAAACTCTTGACAAATAAATTCATTAGTAGAATCGAATATAATATCATCAACTTAATTTGAACTACTAATATGTCTTTGTCATTTCTTTTTATGAAGAGTGTAGTATCCACCTTCCATTTTCCAAAACCTTTTTCAACTAGAATACTTGATAACCTTTCATACCAAGCTCTAGGAGCTTGTTTCAAACCATATAAAGCTTTTGAAAGTTTAAAAACATGGTTTGGGTATTTTGGATCTTCAAAACTAGGTGGTTGTTCTACATACACTTTTTCATTTATAAAACCATTTAAAAATGCACTTTTAACATCCATTTGAAAGAGCTTGAATTCATTATAACATGCAAATGCAAGAAGCATCCTAATAGCTTCCATTCTAGCTACGGGTGCATAGGTTTCATCAAAATCGATTCCCTCTTCTCGAGCGTAACCTTGAGCAACAAGTCTAGCCTTGTTTCTCACTATGTTACCACTCTCATCTAGTTTGTTTCTATAAACCCATTTAGTTCCTATAGTAGATTTATTACTAGGCCTATCAACCAATGTCCAAACTTGACTTCTGAAATTGGTTTAATTCCTCTTGCATAGCCATCATCCAATAATCATCATTTAATGCTTCTTTGATATTCTTAGGCTCTATACATGAGATAAATGCTACATTACATGCTTTCTTAAGAGAAAGTCTAGTGGTTACCCCTTTGGATGGATCACCCAAAATCTCACCACCTTTGACATAGTTGAACTCTCTTGGGTAGCTCACTTCCTTTTCCTCTAGATTCATGTCCTTCAAGGCTTCTAGAGGTGGATCTTGTGTTTCCTCTTCTTTGGTGGGAACTTCATTCACCTTTGATGATCGCCCACCATTATTGGCTTCAAAAATCCCTACATCATCATAATCACAAGAATCCTTCCTCAGAAGGAGGTTATCATCGAAAACCACATGTATTGACTCTTCAACAGCTAAAGTTATTTTTATTAAATCCACAATAGGCTTTAGAGTTTGAAGAATATCCTAAGAAAATAGCTTCATCACTTTTAGCATCAAATTTGCCTAAATTATCTTTTCCATTGTTCAAAACAAAACATTTACACCCAAATGGATGAAAATAGCTAATGTTAGGCTTTTTGGATTTTAAAATCTCATAAGGAGTTTTCTTTAAAATAGGCCTAATCATTACTCTATTTATAATGTAGCGAGCCGTATTAGTGGCTTTCGTCCAAAAATATTTTGGCAAATTGTTTTCACAAAGCATGATTCTAGCCATTTCCTCTAAAGTTTGATTTTCCTTTCAACAACCCCATTTTGTTGAGGTGTTCTAGGAGCTAAAAAATTATGGCTTATACCATTTGAGTTACAAAAATCCTCAAAACCTAGATTTGAAATTCGGTACCATGGTCACTTCGAATATGAGAAATAGTTTGACCAAGATCATTTTGAGTAATTTTTGAAAATGTGATGAATTTTTCTAAAGCCTCATCTTTGGTACTTAAGAATAGAACCCAAGTGTATCTAGAGTAATCATCAACTAAAACAAATGCATATGATTTTCCACCCAAGATAGTTGTTCTAAGAGGACCAAAGAGATCCATATAGATCAATTGTAAAACTCTACTAGTTGAAACATCGTTAATAGGTTTAAAGAGACTCTTTTATGTTTGCCTTTTGCATAAGCATCACAAATTTTATCATTTGAAAACTTTATTTTAGGCAAACCTCTTACTAGATCTTTTGAAACCAATTTTTCCAAAACACTCATGCTTGCAAGCCCTAGTTTTCTATGCCATAACCATGAATCATGCTCATCATTTGCAACAAAACATGCATTAGAGATATGAATGTCATCTAAATGCACCATATATATGTTTCCTATGCGATGACCTAAAAGCACAATTGTGTGGGTTTCGACATTTATGATTTTGAATCCATATATATAAAAAATACTACGAAACCTTTATCACAGATTTGGCTTATGCTTAATAGGTTATGTTTAAGACCATTGATATATAAAACATTTTCAATAAGTATGCAAGAGTGATTACCAATGGAACCCATTCCTTCAATTTGACCTTTGGAGTTGTCACCAAATGTCACTAATCCTCCTTTCTTTAGCTCTAGTTCCAAGAATCTACTATTGTCTCCGGTCATATGTCTTGAGCATCCACTATCAAGGAACCACATATTTGCACTTGAAGCTTTGGCCTTGTAGCAATGCTCCCCTTACAAACATGGAATCAAACTTTGATTTTTGATACCCAAATATTTTTGGGTCCATGAACATTAGTTCTCAAAATTTTGGTTCCCTTAGGAATCCAAGAAGCAATCTCATTTGCATTGTTAGAAGCTACAATATCCTTAGGAATCCAAATGCTTCTAACTTTCTTACCATAATAGGGTCTTGAATACCCTCCATGTTTGTATCTATTAAAATTCCTTTTAACATTGTTGGGTTTTGAAGATTGTCCTTTTTCAAAACTTAATTTCCCAACATTGTTTAAGAAAGCTTTGAGATCATTTACCTCCTTGAGGTAATGATTTTTAACTCGAAAAAAAGGTTATTTAAATCAATGTTTTCTTGTTCAAAATACTTTTGATTATCTTGTAAATCACTAACCTTCTTTTCAAGTTTCAAATTGGTTTTAGATAAGGAATCATTTTGGTTTTTCAAACCAAGGATTTATTTTTCAAAATAGATTCCTTATATTTTCAACCAATTCTTCATAAGCCTCTTGTAACTCATTATAATCATCAAATAATTCATCATAGGTAAGATCATTTAATGAGTTAGAGGTTACCTTAGGATCCTCCTCAAAGGCCATGAGACAAAGATTTGCATCTTTGTGCTCCTCATCATTTGAAGACTCTTCATCGCTCCAAGTGGCTACATGGGCCTTGTGCTTCTTTTTCTTCTCGAAACCTTTCTTCTTGAGTTGGGGACAATCGATCTTGATGTGTCTCAGCTTCTTACATTCGTAGCACACAAGAGGATCCTTTTCTTCTTCCTTGCTCTTGTTCTTGAGATCCCTTCTTCGATTGAACTTCCTTCTTCGGTTGGATCTCATGAGTCGAGTGAATCGTTTGACTATCATAGCCAACTCCTTGACTTCCTCCTCGCTAGAGTCACTCTCATCATAATATGCTTTGATAGCGATTCCCATCTTTTTCTTCTCCACTTCCTTCTTATCGACCTTCATTTTTCTTTTCTTTATCTCTTCCTTTCTTCATTATCTCATGGGTAGAAGAGACCCTATGAGAGCGTCTTGAGATCTTTCGCTTCTATGATAGCCGTTCTTTTACCATCCCAAGACTCAGAAAGTGAGTAAAGTAGTTTTCGAGCTAACTTCTCCTCCAGAATGACTTCTCCTAGACCTTTAAGGCCATTGACAATGACGGAGAATAATTTGAACATTTTGGAGATGTCTTCATCTGGCTCTATCTTGAAATTTTCATAGCTCAAACCCAATTTTGGTCTCCGTAACTTCATTGATGCCTTCGTATGTAATCAGTAGCTTATCCCAAATTTCTTTGGCACTTGAGCAAGATAACATCTTGGAGTACTCGTCCGGTCTAAGTGAGCAAAATAGTATGCACATTGCTTTATAATTGATTTGGAGCTTCTTCCGATCTTTATCAGTCATCTCGTGCTTGGACTTCGGTACTAACTGATCACCTTCTCTCTTCATCGGGATTGTCGGTCTATCTTCTACTACATCCTATAAGAGGTAGTCATGAGATTTAATGAAGAACTTCATACGGTTTTTCCAATAGGGATAGTTATCCCCATTGAAGTATGGAGGTTTGGTGATGGAATGAGACTCGTACAAGTTATTGCCGGAGGTGGATGCCATGGCTTTGACTTATATTGATTGAATCACCTTCTAGGATCGCCTCAATAGTTGTTAAACCTTCGGTTGAGTGTGGCTCTGATACCAATTGTTAGGATGATCAATCAATTGAGATGGTGGCCAAGGGGGTGAATTGGAAATTTAAAATTTTTAGAAGCAAATGGAAAGAGATAGACAATGGGACACAAGGATTTATAGTGGTTCAACCTTCTAACAAGGTATACGTCCACTACCTTAGCTTCCTACTAAGGATTTCAACCAATTCACTACAGAATTCTCCCCCCTTTTCTAGGCTAAGGAGGCAATCGTTACAATCGATCAAAGCTTTCTACCCAAAGCTTGATCAAGGATCACTCTTTTACAAGAAAGAAAAATGGCAAATAGATAATGTCCTCACAAGGTAAATATTTGCCCAAATTACAAGAACACTCAACCCCAAACTTGAAATAAAAGATTACAATGAAATACACAAGTTGGGTACAAGGGTTTGACTCTAAAAGCTCAAAGGGTTGGATTTTGCTTGATTGCTTGAATATTGTTCACTGAATGTTCAATAGTTGTTGCAGCAACATTGGAGTCTTGTATTTATACCATCTCATTGATTTCTAGTTGTTTCGGTGGTTGGAGTATTGAATATAGCCGTTGAAGGGCTTCTTTCTCGCAATAAATATTGTCTGCCAACCAACCGTATCTGTACACGAAGGGCCGTATTGATACCTGTTACAAGAAAAATATAGTCGTTGTGTATAGGCGTATCGATATGCGGGAAGCTGTATCAAAATGGTCATAGTGTAAAACAGGGGACGTATCGAAACGGCAAGGCCATATATGTACGTTTTTGCTTACTGGAATCCGAGATGAAAAATTGCATCGGTACGCCAAGGGGCGTATCGGTACAACTAACAAAAAGTTAAAAGTTTATTGATTCCAATAACTGACAAGGCAACGGTCGAAAACATTTAATGCAAACCGTATTGGTACAGATAGTCCTGTATCGGTACGAATAAAAATTTCTTAAACCCAGATTACAAATTGTATCGAAACGGACATGGCCGTATCAAAATGCGAAGCTTAAAACGTTTGCCCAGATAAAGGCCGTATCGAAACGGTCAAGACCGTATCAAAACGAAAGGCCTAATTTTTTTAAAGTTATACGAATGCCGTATCGAAACGGGCTAAGCTGTATCGGTACGCTTTGCAAAACCAAATTCCAGTAGCCAATTTTTGTATCTTAACACCAAGGGGTGTATCGATACGCCTGGGCAAAAATGTATTGTTTGGCTTGAAAACACTTAGAAATAACAAAACTAAGGAAAATTTCCCTTGTCAATTTGTGAGATTTTAGAATACTTAAAAATTTATTTCTTTTTACAATTTAGTCATTAAACACTTTGTTATATCAAAATCAAACATAGGTTTTACACATTTATAGTGACCCCAAATAGTCGACCACTATCCTTGATTAGCCGACCGCTAATATTTGGTTAGCCGACTGCTAACCTTACATATCAGATACACGAATCTCCCATGATAGTTGACCACTACCATAACCCATACCATGTCAACCGCATGATACAACACCCTTGCCGACCGCAAGATTAACATCAGCAAGGGGAACCGACATCTCAACCCAAGTGACAACATTATAGCCCGATTAGTCGACCACTTACCTCAAGGACTCTTAACCACGATCAATTTTTATCATATTATAGTGCACTTCATCCTATGGCATGCTAACTATATTTGAATGTTTTCTCATCATGTCTCATAGCCAATATATCATTTACAAAACCATTTACTCACTGTTTTACAATGCATTATACAAAATCACCACATATGCAAATCACATTGCCAAAGCAATAACACCAGAAAACCAATGCTCACTAGCATTTCTTATACTTTTAAACCCCCTGCATATGTACTTAAAATCATGCATTTACAGTTAGTAAAATCAAACCATGTTTACGACCAAAACATGAATTACACATGCTCATATCCGAACCGACATTAAAGAGCCAAAAGAGGGAAAACTTACTTCCGAGCTTAGGTAAGTGTTTCAAACTTATCCTAAACTCCCAATGACCTTTATTAAACCTCTGAAAGGCGTTTAAACCAGTTTCCACTCACCGATACACCTCGCTTTGCTCGCCAACGCGAATCAAGCTCTCGACAAGCAACAAACAATGTCAAGCTTCGTTGCGTTGATTATCCCCTGTTTTAATAACATAAAGCCAAAGGGAAAATGCATCATTATGCATTGAAACCATTGCCAACAAGAAATTACCCACAACTCTTAAGTTGCCCACTCAAAAACCATCCGAAACATATCAAAAACATCCTCAAACACTTTCGAAACTCAACCCAGCCATAATATGACGATTTAACCAATTAAACACCATCAATTAACATCCAAAAACCCTTTTCTAACATCCTTTTACTTCCAGCAATGATTAAACTCAACTATCACCCCAAAAAACCTTGATTAACAACCTCAAACATTAGAGATTCAACTTGTTTCGGGATTACAATGTTAAAACCAAGTTATTAACTCAATTAAACATCAAAATCATGATCTAATCTGATCAAAATCCCAGCAAAACAGAACAAGTACGAAGATCCTCAAATTTCATAAATCAAAACACAATTAAACCAATTTCCCTCAATTGAACTATCAAAACACATTATAAAGCAATTGTAAAGAATCAACAACTTAGGAATTTCAGTAAAGAACCTTTCATTAGAGGAGGAGAATGATCCTTACCTCTAATGGATGCTTTATCCTTTAATTGGATGATTTACATGAGAAAACAAAGTTAAAACAATAATGTTTTGGTAAACTAACAACAAAGAGTCATTTACAAACAAAAGATTTAAGAAAAGAAAAGTTTACTTGAAGATTTAGAAGAAGAAAATGATGTTTGGCTGGAGAGATTTTGAGAGAAAATATTTTGAGAAAGTTAGTTACGTGATTTTTGTTTTAAAGCTTTTAATTACAAATTAACTCCCAACCTATTTATATTTTCTTAAACACTTTAAAAATAGCATTTAAGGGATAAAGTCTGATATTAGAATTTTAGGTCAATTAGCTCCTTAAAGATTCAAAGTTTTGACTCTTTACAAAACAACCACCTAAAATAGTTTTTGAAGTTTTCATTTTGGTCAATTGTCCAAAATGTCCTATTTCCAAAACTCGTTTCCAAAATTGACTTTACCATAATCATTAATATATTTAATAATGATTTTAGAATATTTCCCCACAATTTTATCACCTTCAAAAATATTTAATCCAATTTAATCTTGAAACTGACTTGAGTCTCTAATACCGTCCACCGAACCTTCGAACCGACCCTTAAAACATCTAAGCCCAAAAACGAGGTGTTACAAATCTCCCCCACTTAAGAAATTTCATCCTCAAAATTTACCTGGAGGAAACAAATGCATAAATTGCTCCAACATGTCCGCCTTGCTTTCTCACGTGGCTTCCTCGAAACCACAGTGTCGCGACAAGACCTTAACAAGCTCAATCGTCTTGCCACGAAGAATTTTGCTGATGGAATCAAGGATGTCCACCAGTTCCTCATCATAGGATAAATTCGGCCTCAACTCAATATGCTCCACCGGCATAACATGCGAGGGATCCAACTAATACCTCCGCAACATAGATACATAGAACACATAATGTATTTTCTCTAACTCGGGAGGCAACCTCAACCGATAAGCCACAAGACCAACACGCTAAACAACCTCATATAGTCCAATAAACCTCAGACTAAGATTACCCTTACGTCCAAATCGCATCACCTTTTTCCACGGTGACATTTTCAAGAACACACGATTGCCTACCGCATATTCAATTTCCCTACGCTTTAAATCCGCATAAGATTTCTGCCGATCCGCAGACACTTTCAAGTGATCACACACAAGCTTTACCTTCGCATCTGTGTATTTCAATGAATCTGGTAAGGAAATATGCTTTCTCTCTACCTCAGCCCAACACAAAGACGTATGATACCTCCGGCCATACAATACCTTATACGGTGCCATCTGTATACTCGCTTGGTAACTGTTATTATACGCAAACTCAAACAAAGGTAAGTGCTTCTCCCAGATTCCTTGAAACTCAATAATGCAACATCTCGACAGATCCTCTAAAACCTGGATAACCCACTCAGATTGTCCATCCGACTGAGGATGATACATGGTGCTGAAATTCAACCTCATACCCAAAGCATGATGCAAACTCACCCAAAACCTCACTGTAAACCTTAGATATCTATCCAAAACAATGTACTTAGGTACCCTGTGCAAACGCACGATCTCAGAAATGTACAAGTACGCCAACTTGTCGAAGGTGTACATCGTATGCACTGGCAGAAAAATGTGCATACTTCATAAATCGATCCACAATCACCCAAATAGAATCCTTTTTAGCCGGTGTCAAAGGTAAACCTGACACAAAATCCATGGTGATTCTCTCCCACTTCTATTCTAGAATTCTCAACGGTTACAACAACCTGGATGAAAACTGATGTTCAGGCTTGACCTGCTGATACGCCATGCACTTAGAAACAAACTCAGCCACATTTTTTTTCAAACCAACTAGTAGTACACTTTTTTCAATCCACGATACATCTTAACATTACCGGGATTCATAGAAAAAGGACTAGAATATGCCTCTGTCAAGATAGTGTACCTCAACTCTGGATCATTCGGTACCACTATTCGAACCTTGAAACACAAAACTCCTTCATTATCAAAATAAAAATCTATCAGATTACCCTTCGATATATCCTTAACATGCTCCGCCAAGGAATCATCAAACGGTTGCTTAGCTTTAATCATCTGTGACAACGTAGGCTTAACTTGCAACTAAGCTAACAATAGACCTTCCCGTGTCACACTCAACCTAGCAAACATAGCTCTAAGCTCCACTACAACCTTACGACTCAACGCATCCGCAACCACATTAGCTTTTCCAGGATGATACTCGATTGTCAAGTCATAATCCTTAAGCAACTCCAACCATCTATGTTGCCTAAGATTCAAATCCTTTTGAAACATCAAATGCTTCAAACTCTTATGGTCTGTAAAAACAACACACTTATCACCATAAAGGTAATGTCTCCAGATTTTTAGGGCGAACACCATAGTCGCAAGCTCCAAATCATGATTCGGATAATTGCGCTCATGAACCTTCAATTGTCTCGATGCATAGGCCACAACCTTACCATTTTGCATCAGCACACAACCCAAACCAACGTAAGACACATCACTATAAACCATAAACTCCTTCTCATATTCATGTTAAATCAACACAGGAGCATGTGTTAAAACTTTCTTCAACTTCTCAAAACTATGTTGTTGCTTCTCCATCCACACATAAGGAACATTCTTATGCAACAACTTCGTCAACGACGCCGCAATACTAGAAAACCCATCTACAAAGCGATGGTAATAACCAGCCTGCCCAAGAAAACTGCGAACCTCCGAAATAGTTTAGGTTGCTTCCAATTGAGAATAGCCTCAACTTTACACTGGTTAGGGAGTGTGTTATGTTATGATCTCTAGCAACAAGGTGTTGCGTGGTAAGGTGATTGAATTTGTAAAGGCTTTGTGATGGTGCAATAGAGTTAAGAAAACGACTTGGGAAATCAATGTTAGGAAGAAGTAAGATGTTTGTATTTGTTCTCGGTGTTAAATTTTGAGGACGCAATTTCTTGTTAGAAGGGGAGAGTTGTAAAATCCCAAAAATTGGGCTAGAAGAATCGGATGAATTATTGAGTTCGGTTAAGATTTTGTTAGGATTTGGGCTAATTAATTAATTCTAGATAATTAATTTTCTAATTTATTAAATGGACTTTTTTTATAAATTTGATATGAGTAATAATTTGAAGGTTATTTAAAAGTTTTGTTAAATAACGAGATTTGGTTCGTATGACTTTTAAATAAGTTGGGTTGGGTTTTTAATTAAATGGTGACTACTTTGCAAATAGTTTTAGGGACTGAATTGGAATGAGATACAAACTAAGAATATTTGAGGATCATTTAATCCCCTTGTATTTTTAAAATTAATTCCCTCTCATTTTAACAAGAAAATACCAACTGATATTTTTCATTTCATTTGGAAGAATCATTTTTAATTTTCTCTCAACTTTCCTCTAAATTCTCTCAAACACTTTTTCAAGAATCCTTGATTTCTAAACCTTTTTCTATTTTATTTTCTTCCTAAATAATTTATAATCACTAGTCAAACAAAACCTTTTGATTTCTATATCCAATCAACTTGATTCCATGTCAAATGCAAGTGGGAGCTCATCTTCGATTTGATTTTTCCATCAAGCAAGGTGAGCTATGGTTTCTTATTGACATTCCACATGTTTTGTGTTCCTAATCTATCATTTTTATTGTTTATTTATATTAAAACCGAATTTTAATTGAATTAATTGTTTTTTGGATGATTTAAGAGTGAACTGTGAATTTTTGGTTAAACCTAACCAATTATTTTGGGTTTTGATTTATTCTTGATGGGTGAAAATAATCTAATCTTGATTTCTAATGATTAATCCTAGAATTAAATTAGTTAGTTAATTTAAATTGAGTGTTCTTAAGGAAATTGATGAGAATTGGTGTTGTATGGGTTCTATGTTGTTAGTTACTATTACGAGAGGTTATTTGATGATGTTTAGGATGAATTTGGGTTAAGAATTGATGTATATATGCTGAATTAAAGTTTAGAAGGGCATATGAGATGTTTCGGGTGAATTTTTGGTTGTTAGGAGGATTTTTGGATGTGCGATCAGTATTATGTTGTTTGCTGGAGGTTTTTGAAGTGTATTTTGATGAAAGAATGTACTGTTATTGAGTTGTAGAGGAACCATAACTAATTTTGGAAGTTCGGCAATTCTTTGATCGATATCGGCATTGCGACATTGAGGTAGAAGCATGTGGGTGAGAGGAAATTATGTTTTGCTATCAAAAATGGTTTTGAATTATGTTTTGGGGGAGTTTAATAAAAGCCTAACAAGCTCGAAAGTAAGCATTTCTAACTTTCTCTTTTATTGATTTGAATCATCCCATGAGATTTTAAATATATGAGTTGTTTGGAAAGTTTCGATTCAATTACTTGCTGTTTTTGTGCATCATGATTTTAGTTGTTTACCTTGAGCAACAACTATAACATCCCAAAATCTAGGCTAGGAGAATCGGGCTTGAAATCTGATTCGGTTTAGCATAATATGAGAATTTAGTTGATTAAATTGATTCCATGTATTTTTAATATGGATTACAAATGAAATTGGAATAATTTGAGTACATATTTGCCATACTATTGCTTGACTTTGAGTACATATTTGCACTTTTTGCCAGTAGATTCATGCATTTGCATCTAGGAGTTAAGGAATGTACAGTTTTCATTGCCAAAGTGAAGGGTGTTTTCTTGGTGTGGTGGGTAGGTTTGGCAGGTCAGGAGTAGATGGAGCAAAAGAGAAATGCCGAGCACAGTTGGCAAAAGTAAGAAGGAAGAATGCCAAGCTCAGTTGGCAAAAAGGATGACCGATGTCCGATCAGATAACCTTTAGTTAAAGTCAGGTCAGCCTTAATTCAAAGAGAGGATAAAACGGTTATATCGGTGTGTAACAAACTTTCAAAAACCAAACCCTAATTAGGGTTTCCACATGTGCCTATATAAAAGAGTCCAACAATTGAGCAAGTGAAGGTAGAGGAAGACCAAGGTTCGACCTGGCAGTCTAGCTGAGAGCTCTGGATCCATTGAAGGGTTGCATCGACAGATCTTCTTCTTTAGTGCATTTCTCTTAGATTTATTTCTAATTTGATGGTGATATTTAAAAATGATATGGTTTTGTTGGTTACCCTAGCCATGAACTAATCCTTTAAATTGGCTAGGGGTGTTTGCGATGAATGCTTAGCTTTAGGCTTTTAATAATTGAATGCCTTGGCTTTATTGTTTATTTGGCTTGTGCTTATTTTTTTTATTTTTATTGTCATGCGACGGTTGACAATGAATACTCATTATTCCTTAATATCTTAACAAACTTAGGAGATAAGGATTAATCGCCAAATACTAAGGAGAGAAACTTTGACAGATGATGTTCAAGTAGATGAGCTTACTTCGGAAGTGAATTTACCCCTTAAGAGTAAAGATTAAAACATCAACAAGTTAATTGTTTGAAAACTCACTATAGACATATAGATGTTAAAAGTAATTAACTTAGAGTATTGCTATTGACATAGGCAATATTAACTTAAAATCTGCTCAGCAATAAAACCAAGGTTGAACGTTATTAATTGTTGTTATTGCTAGCGTGTGTAATCACTCATTTTTGTCAGCTATGTATAATATTATTAGTATTAATATAAGTGTTTTATATGTACTAAATGTGTATGTGTTAATGTGTATTGTATTTATGTTATTATTATTAATATGAGTATGTGTCATATAATTATGTATGAATATGCATTATATATGTTTGCATATGCGTATTTCTGTGTATGTGTTTGCATATATATATATATGTATATATATGAATATATGTATGTGTGGATGTATAATTATTATGTGTGTGCATTATTATTGTATGCATGTAATATTGTTATCATTAATATTGTTATTATTGTTGCGTATGCCACTAATACATATATAAGTGTGAATGTATGTGTGTATGCTTATATTTATGTATGTTGTATGTGTATGCTACATATTAGTATTAATTATTATAATATTAATATTAATGAGCTAGAAGATTAAAAACAGGTCATAAATTAAATGCCCAAACTTTTATTTAATAGTCCATTTACAATTATAAAACCCAAACAATTACATAGCCTGATCGGCCCAAACCCAAACCCATTATTAGAACCCTAATCTATTAATGTCAAAAACCCTAGTACCATTTTCTTTCTTATGCTCAGCCAAATCTGGATCGTTAGATCAAATTTTGATCCAACGGTCCAGATCAAAGAAGAAGGGCTCTTTATCTACCGCGTGTTGCACACGCGCCAACCATCTGACTTGCCATGCGCGCGTGAAGATCACGTCCAAGACCGTCTGTATTCCACGCACCATGTGGCAAGATCCGGTGCTGCCATGCCGCCTCCCAAGATCGAATCTTGGCCTTTCATTCTAGGCGCAATCTCAGTTGTTGGATCAGATTTGATCCAACGGTCGAAAATCAATCTAGCCGAAAAAGACTCCTATCTTCCCCGCCACGTGGCTGCATCCCCAAAATTCCGCTGCCACCGCACGTCCTCCTCACCGGTTCAACCACCGGACATGGCCAAGAAACATAAAAAATGGAAAAGTCAGATCAAGCATATCCAATAATGAAAATATTTATCTTGCTTAATCTTGTAACCAAAACCAAATAAAAAAAGCAGGATATATACCATGTAATGAACCCATTTGTATTGGGATTACAAAAATCAAATAAAAGTACAAGAAAAATTTTAGAGAGGTATCATCTTTCTTCTTTTTCATACATGAATGCCTATTTCAAAACTAAAATAAAAAAATAAAGGAAGGGAAAAGATTAACCTTTAGGTTTTAGGCTGACTTGCAAGGTGGTTGAGGCTGGTGCAGTCGATGAACGACACCACTTGAGTATAGTTTCTACATCTTCCCTTTTCACTAGTGAAGGTTTAAGGGTTAAAGTTTTTAAAAGGGTTAAAAGAAAAAGGGTTTTAGGTTGTGTTTTTTTAGAACTGGGTAAAATGAGTAGTTTTTCCTAAAATCTAAGGCCACTATTAGGTTTTAAAGAGAAAAATGGATCGTTTGGGGGTTGTTTTAGGGTTTACCGTCGTCGGTGAGCGACGGCTAGTGGTGGCCGATGTGGTGGACGACCATCGGAATCTGGGTTCATCCCTAGGTCAGGATGAACACACGGCGGTGTTCATCCATTTTTCCAGAGAGAAAATGGGATTTTCAAAGCAGATATAAAAAATGGGAAACATACAAAATTTGGCCTGACAAGGGTGTTATATAGGTTTTTAAAATTTTAAAATGGTCTAATACCCATTTAATCCCCTCCACCCCAATTTAATTGCACAATAATGGCTTCCGTATGGTTAAATTGCATCCCCAATCCTCTTTGGTTTTCAAATATTTTTAATCCCATCCCTAAATTAGATTTAATCAGTTTTTAAATGGGTCAATTACCCCATAGATCCCTCTGCCCCATTTTGGTTTGCAAAACTGGCCTACCGCATGGTTTAATTACACAATCAATCCCTGTGTTTTCAAACCGGTTTTCAATTTCAACCTTAGTGTTTATTTTCATTATTTTCAAAGAGAAAATTGTGGCTTTAGTCCCATTTTCTTTTTACATTTTTTCGGTTAGGCCCCTTTTATTTTAATTTTAACTCTTTTTATGGTAAAATTGCATTTATGGTCCCTGACCTTTTATTTCATTTAATTCCAGTCCTTTATTTTGTATATTTTGTTTAAATGTTTTATAGTCGATATATTATTCATGTTTATAGATATTAGTTTGTTCAAATATATGTGTTGCTTATTTTGTTCTTTGTTGATATTTTTTTCTATGTGTGCTTGTTTATTTGCATAAATGTATTAGTAGGTAGATGTGTTGTTTAGACAATATATTTATATATATCCTATGTATATATATTCTTATTTTATAGTTTTTTTTTTGCTTATAAGCTTTATATATGTATATGCTATGCCTATATATGTATTTTAAAAAGTATATTTTAAAAATATATGTATATGTTATGCATATATATTATGTAGTATTGCAACCTTTTTTCCATATATTTATTTTTATTTAACATGTTATTTATGTTTTTTGGTTAATATTCATGTACTCATTATGGATAATTATGTTTAATTAAGTCGTATATCAATATATTTAATTGTCAATGCGGTGCTCCCTTTTTCGACAGCAAACTTGGTTACCAGTCTGAGACGTTGGTGGTAGTTTTCGTTTATCCCTCGAACACCAAAGCCCTTAAAATTTATTCGCACATATAACCAAATTTTAATTTAATCGTCATTTTAACCCGTAAAATTTGATATTAATAAACCATTAATTATTTGGTACCAATTTTGGGCAGTGTGGGGGTGGTAATCCTTCCCCATCCGTAATCAACTCTCGAACCCAACTTTTTTAAATGAAGAATCTCTAGTTTTTATTTTAATGATGTCCGGTCTACCAAAGTGACCGGTGGCGACTCCAAGTTTTTCAAAAATACGAGCTTTCCAAAGAATTCCCCTTTAATAAAAGTTGGACCCCCTTTAATATAATTAATTATTTTCGTAGCGGCACCAAAATATAGTCGCTACAGCGTGGTGACTCCGCTTGGAATTGGTTTGTTTTTTAAAAAAAACAAAAAAAGAGTTAAGCCAAAATTTTTACCGCTTTACTAATATCAGAAGTTGTAGGTTAAAGTGATGATTAAACTAATATTTGTTTATAAATGCGAGTTTATTTTAACGCATTTAAAATTGGACATATAAACCCGTTTGTCTAAGTGAGGGGAAAATGCAATTGCTTTTGAGGGGATATTATTCCTCCATATGGGCCTAGCATGTACCTTTGGGGCTCTACTACTCTATGTTTTCTAGGGAATATCGTTTCCCCGTATAGGCATAGAGGAATGGGTCCCCTTGAATTGAATCAGGTTGAGAGGAGCCTATAATGGGTGATGACTGAGGGCCTTGCTACCCTTAGTAGGGGACAACAAGGACAATCCATGTACCTTTTAGCACCAAAACTACATGTAGAGAACATAAAAAGCCTTCCCCATTAAAGTCATTTGGATACCCTAGGTGTTTTAGATTTTAAATAGGGTTGTTTTGTTCGATGTTTATTTAATTTTCTATCTTATTTCTTTATTTACATATTTTTATTCAGCACTAACTTGTTTCTTTTTATGTCTTGTTTTTGTTTTCTTTTTGCATTTTCGCATCTTCATACAGTCATAGGGTATTGATTCGCAAGTAGTTGCCCAAAAATTAGAAATCGTTCACAATGGACAAAGGGTTGTCTGATCAGACAGTAATGGATATGAATCAAGGGTTTGGTCATAAAGCTAGATTCGAGATGGTAAAAGAGGAATCATCTGAAGACTCTTGGTCAAACATGGTAGACGATATTGGTGCTAGTAACGAGCGAGATGAAGTACAAGAATTGAAGAAACAGATGGCCGAGATGATGAATATGATGACCACTATGGCTAAAAGCAAGAGGTCCGTAGAGCCGGAAGAAGAGTTAATCAACAAACTAGTGGAAGGTACATTTGAGTCAAGCTCCTAGAAAATAGAGGTAGGTCTAGAAGAAACCAACAATATGAAAAAGAACATCTTGATTCATGTGAGGTATACCGAGCTACTCTTGATGCTTATTGAGGGAAAACTTATCACCCCAGTTCAGTCTGTTATGAAGGAATCGCCTTACACGTTACAACAACCGAGCCTGGTGCCGTTACCACTTGGGAAGTTTGGGACACACTATGGAGAATTGTGGGGTTTGAAAAACTGAGTTAAAGATCTTGTCAATATGGGAATATTGAGTTTCGAAGATGGACAACCCTGATTCTACAATGAGCCAATGATCACTCGGACGGCAAAGTCGAAAGAGGCACAATACCCATAACAAGGATTGAATAATACAGAAGTGAATCATTCAAGGGAGTCGAGAACCAAGGATAAGGGCATCCTAGAAGAGGGGCATTCGCAAGAAAGAGAAGAATTAAACGAGAAACTAAAGAGTCTACGAGATGAGCATCATAAGCTTCTCTACTTGTTCCAGAATGCTGGTTAGGAAACACTTTTGAAGAATGGAATAATGGCATCCTACAACTGAAGAACAATTTGGGGCATTGGAAGTGGAAATGTAAGACTAGTGAAAATAAAGCCCTATTGTTGTCAAAAAAGTTGAAGGAAGCCAAGAGCCGACGCGACATCCTCAAGAATGAGTTGGAAATCAGTTTAGATATGAAAACAATTCTAAAATAAAGTCTGCAGCAGAGTGAGAATGAATCTCGCACATTTCAAACAGAGAACGCAACACTCAGGGAACAAATAGATGAGCTTAGGACTTCTTTGTGTACAAGCGAGATTCGTGCCGAAGATTACAAGTAGGCTGGTTATGAAAATGTCGAAAAGGTAACTTTCAAGTTGCAAAAGGCCGAGTGAGAAATATAGGAAAGGGAAACAGTTAGAGATTGCTACGATCCAAGCGCATAAGGTGGAGGTGGCCCAGCAAGTAGCAGATTTGGCTGACGCAGCGATGCCGTTAAGTCATAATTTAAATCTGGTGTTGGACAGCGACGGAAAGTTGACTCGTTTGTAAGATGAAGTTAAAAAGTTAGGGGTTAGGGCTTATTAGTACTTGTAAATATCCAATATCTGATGTAACAAAACCTTTTGGTCTTAATGAAAGATGCTCTATGGGGATCACTTTTGGAACCAATACCTTATTGCATTCATATTTACATTTTAGCATCGCATTGCATTACATTCATTGTATTTTATCATTATATTCCTCTTTTGGAATCTAAATTTTTTGGGGTTCGATGGAAAAACCAATAGAAAAAAGAATGGAACGAGTTAAGAAATCAAGACTTAACCAATTAGAGGATAGATTCAAGAAGGAGTTCAAGAAGAAAGAAAAAAAATAGATGTTTTCAATACAAGGGATCTTTGCCTAGTCTTTGACTTGGTCATTCCTTCAGATTTTAAGATTCCCAAATTCGTGCAGTATGACGGTACAACTTGTCCGAGGGTTCACTTGACCATGTTCTGTAGAAAAATGGAGGGCTACTTAAAGAATGAAAAGCTGCTGATCCACTACTTCCACGATAGTCTGGCAGGATCCGCCACGATATGGTACAACTGGTTGAGCAGAAACCAAGTTCGGTCATGGGGTGACCTAGCCAATGCCTTTTTGAGCCAATATAGGTATGCTTTAGACTTAGCTCCAAGTCGAAAGTTTCTTCAGAGCATGAAAATATGATCAGATGAGGGCTTCAAGGAGTATGCGTTAAGATGGCGGTGTTTGGCGACCCAAGTTTAGCCTCCCATAACCGAAGAAGAAATGACTCCCTTATTTCATGCAACTCTCCCATTCTCTTTCTTTGATGTAATACTGGAGAAATTGAGGATAAGATTTGAAGACTTCATGATGATAAGGGAAAGAAAAAACTACTCAATCCAAGAAAGAAAATTGGTGCCTAAGTCTAAGGATCAAACTAATGAGGAAATAGAAGAAGAAGAAAAAGAGATAAATGAGTGTCGTCTCTAGGACACTCGTAATTGTAAGAAAATAAGAAATGTCGACCCTTCTGAGTTATCAAGAAAAATTCCTCGGACGAGCGCAAACTTGGAGATATTTGGGGTGCCTATTTCGAACATATTTCCTCATTTAGTTGAAGGTTGCTATCTCACTTCAAGACCGATAAAGATCATACCTGACCCCTCTGCTCATAGTTTTGACCTAAATAGCACTTGTGATTTCCATATAGGGGTACTGGGGCATCCTACCAGGAAGTGTAGACCGTTGCTGGAAGAAATCAAGAAGTTGGTCAACGAAGAAGTCCTAACACAAGAGTTAATCTAGCAGTGGAAAACAAAAGAATTGGGGCAAGTTTGCATTGCGTCAAGAAAGCCAAAATGAGTTGGTCCCTATGCTTGAATGTCTCACCTTTTACAAAGATGGTAGTTTGATTCCCCATATTTTTGTTTTCCCTTTTAAACTGTATATAGAAAAGCCTATAACTTAGGCCCAAAAGCATTAGGAATATTTTATAAAGACATATGTCTGTTTATTTTTGTCAAAATGAAAATCGTATTTTCTTTATTATTTAGAAAATATTTTTGCATTTTTTGCATTCTTTGATTCTTTATACTTTTCATTCATTGTTATGGGATAGGTTTTTGTTCTCCCACACATATACACATATTCTTGAAAAAGCATGTATACGTACATACCATTTTTTATTAGGTAATTGAATCTCAAATATAAGAGTCCCTTCGATTTAGATTGAACACCGTGGGGATATTGAGAATGGGAGTATCCTCTAGTCCATCTAGGCCAATAGAGGAAAAAAGCAAGTGTTTAAATAATGGGCAGTTCCCATTTTAGGAAATTCCTTTCTCAGGCACTTGTCATTTAAGATCTTTGAATCGAGTGTTGACCCTAAACTTCTGTCCCCTAAAGACTTTCTCTGGATGTCTATGAATGAGACGACAAATGGCATTCTTCCACCTTCCAAGAAAGAAGAAATGAGACTGGATATATTGGATTCGAAGGCCATAAAATCAATTGAGGGAAGAGATTGAAGACAAGATTAGGTTCAACGAGCAAACAAAGCAAGGAAAGAAAATGCCAACCTAAAGGTTGAAACAATTAAGAATGAGCGTTTTAAGTTGAACAGTGCAATAAAGAAAAGAGGGAGGTACATGAAGAATTCACTAGTCAATAAGCATTAAAAGAGCCACAAAGAATTGGCTACTTCCAAGCAGAAATAAGCATCAATGACCTATACAGAAACAATAAATAAAAGAAAAAAGATTCGAGACTGAAAATCTAAAATAGTCAGTCTAAAAAAAGAGAAAGAAAGAGAAAATAAAAAAGAATAAAAAAAGAAAAGAAGAAAAGAAAGAGATAAAGAAAAGAAAAGAAGAATAAAAGAGAAAAATACATAAGTACATCCAGATTAAGCAGCGTAAGAATGAAGTTCTAACTGAAAAAATGAGTAGAAAATTTTGCCGTAATCCTCCTTTCAAGAAATCTCAATTTTGAAGAACCTTTGAACACCAGTCACTTTAGATAGAAAGCGATCGTCAATAACCAACCAGAATACAAGTCGGTTTGAAGGTATAGAAGAAAGAAATAGACTATAGGGTGAAAACCCAAAAAATGGGTAGTCTAGACCAATCCCAAAAATAAAGAGAAAAGTGTGATTTGCCTGAGCATGTTAGCACAATGTCTGGCCAGTACGCCGATCGAAAGATACATAAAAAAGAAATTGTAACACCCCAAACCCGGATGCTACATTTGGGCCACAAGCCCAAACCACTACCATAAAAAATTTCACTTTAAAAGCCAATAAAACCAATCCCATAAATCCAAAGCATGCCATTACCAAAGCCTTTAAATCCAACAATACTAAAACGTTCAAAATAGTTAATGGAGCTCCAAATACAGTAATAAAACATTTGACCAATACAAGTTAAATAAAATAGAGTTACAAATACATAGGGTCATACGAATACATAGCCCACTACATCTAAGTACCTGTACTTTACCAAAAGGCCAATGCTGAATCCTTGCTTCGATGGTGCTTCTCTACACACGTATGATCTATCAACCTACGAATGGAAACAACGATTTTGAAAACTGAGCTAACAAAGCTCAGTGGATACACAACCACTCGACCATGCTTTAGGTAAATCATAATTAAGTGCATGGTATGAGATATGATATCGAGATGAGATAAAGCCATGGCACTACTATAACCGCCTAAACACATGCTATGCACAAACAACATCTCAACAACATAAGCACATCAATAAACAAACCAAGAGCGAGTCCCAATGTCACCCGACACTGGGAAACCCACTCATGCTCAAAATCTCACATTGAGTCTTCACTCAGAATCTCACATCGAGTGGGGCCCAGAATCTCGCATCGAGCAAATATCATCATCCAGAATTTCACATCGAATGGCCTTCATTTCATCACTCAAAATCTTAGATCGGGTGGTTTTTTTTGTTGCAACACTCATTCACTGGGTATCCGGATCCCACCAAACAAAAACTCATAACCAAACAAGTGCCCTCACCTGGCACAACCACAATTGATTCACCATGGATCCCTAGAATTTGCTAACACAAGCAATTCACTTCCTTTTAGATATTATTTAGCCATTTAATTCACATAAATGATTAGAAACACACTTTCTCGATTTTACCATTCATTTTATATCATAAGAGACCCATTAGGACCTTAGTCACAAATTATATAACCCCCAAACTCAAAACGTAAAAACTTGGGTAGATTGCTTTGAGCGTACCAATATTCCCCCATGGGTATTGGTACACCTCCCCGTGTACCGATACACCAACTCAGGCACGAGTGATCTTATACATACGTCGTACCAATACACACCCTAGGTGCATTGAAACCCGTATCGATACGCACCCTACGGTGTATCGATCCCTAGATCGTAATAATACACCCTTTGACATACCGATACGTGATTTGGCTACTAGAATTTGCAATTTAGCACTCGTACTGGTACGCCCCAAGCTGTACCGATACCCCTTTACAAATTTGCCTGAAAGATTCATCTTTCATTAGGAGCGTACCGATACCTTATCCTGCGTATCGGTACTCGAGCCCAGAATTCATACTCTAGAGCTCGAAAATCCCCTAATTTCACCCCCAACCTCAACCATTGAGTCCCAAATCAATCCTACATGTTATGATAAGTTATTTAGGTGTGTTTTTATCCATTTTTAGCCCCAAACAACAACAAACTCAAGATTTTCCATGGATGAACTACCAAGCTCTAACTTAATCAAAACATCATATTTCACTCAACCATGCCAAAATGATGGTGCGCATGAACACACAAAAGTTAGAAGTGTACTAACCTCGAATCACAAGCTGAAATGAAGCCCTAAGCCTCCACCTCAAGCTTTCTTCTTCTCTTGGGCCCTTGAATGCTCTCCAACCTCTTTTTCTACAAAAAGAATGTTGCAAATGAGTTACAACATGGTTGGGAGATTAAAAGAAGCTTAAAAGATGATTCTAAAACAAGAAATGAGGTTGAAATCTCCATTCCTATTCTCACCCTTTAACTCCCACCAAAACCCCTTTTTCCACCATTTCAAGCAAAACTTACCTTGGATTATAGATCCTTGGATGCCTAGCAACCCTTCCTTCAACACTAATCCAGGATTCCAACTCAAAACAAGCAAAAATGGAGCCTTTCTTTCAAACATATGGAGGAGAAGGTGAAGATGATGGGAGAAGCTTTTGGGGACCACAAAGGCCTCATTCTCTTACAAAAATCTGTAGCCTCATAACTCCTACTCTCTCATCTATTCCTCAATTATGCTTTTACCACTTTTCCCCTCTCTATTTCCCATAACTTAACCCAAAACCAAAGACCAAGTCCACCTCATTACAAATAAGCCCACTAAGGCTCGTAGAGCCTAGTTAATGGCCCAAACACGAGGCCCATGTCCCGGGTCAACCCGACCTATGGATCCAAATTTGAGTCGTTACAGAAATGAACTCTAGGGTGAAAACCCAAAAATGGGTAGTCTAGAGCAATCCTGAAAATAAAGAGAAAATAGTATCTTGTCTGAGCAAGTTAAGCATAGGGTTGGGGTTTTGATCAGAAGAAAAATCCCAAAGAATTTATAATAAAGCCTCTATTCTAGTAAATATTAGTTTTGAAGAGTTATAGAAGATCAATTACCTTGAATAGAAAGTGAGCGTCAATAACTGACCATAATACAAGTCGGTTTGAAGGTATAGAAGAAAGAAATGAACTCTAGGGTGAAAACCCAAAAAATGGGTAATCTAGAGTGATCCTGAAAATAAAGAGAAAATAGCGACCTGCCTGAGCATGTTAGCAGTCTGGCTAGTATGTCGATCGAAAGATATAGAAGAAAAAATAAACTCTAGGGTGAAAACCCAAAAATGGGTAGTCTAGAGCGATCCTAAAAATAAAGAGAAAAGAATATCTTGTCTGAGCAAGTTAAGCACAAGGTTGAGGCTTTGATTAGAAGAAAAATCCCAAAGAATTTATACGAAATCCTCCATTCAAGTAAATATCAGTTTTAAAGAGTTATAGAGGATTAATTACCTTGAATAGAAAGTGAGAGTCAATAACCAACCAGAGTACAAGTCGGTTCGAATGTATAGAAGAATGAAATGAACTCTAGGGTGAAAACCCAAAAATAGGTAGTCTAGAGCGATCTTGAAAATAAAGAGAAAAGAGTGATCTGCTTGAGCATGTTAGCATCAATGTTTGGCTAGTACACCGATCGAAAGATACAGAAGAAAGAAATGAACTCTAGTTTGAAATCCCAAAAATAGGTAGTCTAAAGCGATCTTGAAAATAAAGAGAAAAGAGCATCTTGTTTGAGCAAGTTATGCATAGGGTTGAGGCTTTGACCAAAAGAAAAATCCCAAAGAATTTATACGAAATACTCCATTCAATTAAATATCAGTTTTGAAGAGTTATAGAGGATCAATTACCTTGAATAGAAAGTGATCATCAATGCCAACCAGAATACAAGTCGGTCTGAAGTTACGAAAGAAAGAAAATGAACTCTAGGGTGAAAACCCAAAAATGGGCAATCTAGAGCGATCCAACGAATGAAAGAGAAGAGAATGCTTCATATGAGCATATCCAGATTAAACGAGTACATGACACGTGGTCTACAGTACAAGCCTCCAAAAACCATTGATCATTCGTAGATATATAAATTGAATGAGATTGTCTTCAGATTACATTCCGCCTATAAGGGCTAACCTTTCTTCAAGGAACGCCAAACTTCGAAGTGCCTGATTGACACCCAAATGAGGGAAGGATGGGGCATAGTGATTGGTAAGATTAAGAGAGCCACCTTAAATGGGCTAGAAATTACATATGGGAAGTGTTCCTCTTGAAAGCCTAAATGGACTATGGGAGACCATACATATGCTTACATTGCCAAAAACTTCTAAATATATAAATTCACTAGTGCATTTGATATTTTAGGATCAAACATTAGTTTTCAAAAATGTTTGGACATTTTTTCTAGATTTCAATTTTTTACATATTTGTAATTTCCTCCAAGCATTAGATTTCAAAAATGTTTGGGTATTTTTATCCAAATTTAATTTCTTTTACATATTTGTCATTTCCTTCAAGCATTAGTTTTAAAAATGTTTGGGCATTTACTCCAAATTTTGATTTACTCCAAACATCAGTTTTCAAAATGTTTGGCTTTTTTCTACGAATTTTGATTCTTTTAATATTTATCATTTCGTTCAAACATCAATTTTAAAAAATGTTTGGCATTTTTTAAAATTTTTAATTCTTTTAATACTTACCATTTCCTCCAAACATCAGTTTTCAAAAATGTTTTGCATTTTCTCTGAATTTTGATTATTTTAATACCTACTTTTTCTTCCAAACACCAGCTTTCAGAAATGTTTGGCATTCTTTTCTAAACCTTGATTCTTAAGAGATCTATAGTCTTTCTCCCAAACACTAGTTTTCAAAATGTTTGGTATTTTCTCCTAGTTTTATTTTCGAAATAACTGACCTTTTTATTTGATGAGAATTAAAGCATAAGGACAGAGAGTTGGTTCCCGCTGAGATGATGCAAGAAGATCGAATTTAGAGATAAGTCCAGGGAGAAAATATATTTTTCCTGCCCTAATGTTAAGACAGATGAAGACTTCGAGTGTTGGGTCAAAGACGAGAAAAGTAGTTGAGCCCAGGGATTGATAGGGGCAATGTTGAGTGAGAAGAATGATGAAAGTCCCTACCTAAGGGTAGAATAGGGACTAGAAAAAGGATTTGTGAAATAGGTAGAGACCTCGAAGAAGAAAAAAAAGTTACTCGTACAAGAGAGATAAGAGCGTGGGCATTCAATTGATGAAATAAAGATTGGTGGAATGAAGGTTAAAGAGCATACTGCAGAAAAATAAAGTAAAGAAATATGAAGAATGACCTTTCAGGGAATAGGACTTTACAACAGATTGAAAAAAAGAAGAAAGAAAAAGAAAGAAAAAAAGAAGAAAAATGTTACATTGCATGCATCATATAGATAGGGGCATGTTAATATAGAAGCATTTTTCTTGTTTTAAATAGATATTTGAAGATTACCAAAGAATTTGATCTGCAGCTTCATGTTGAAGAGGTATATTTTGTTGAAGATTTTTATTGGTAGGCGTGAATCCAGATTTTAAGGGAGATTGGTAGCCATGTTGACGTGAATCCAGATCTTAAGTCCTTCGAGCATGGTGATAAGACCTTCGAGCCATCAATAAATCCTTCGGGCATGATGTTAACCTTATTGTGATGTCAAGACTAGTAGAAACTGGGGCATCATTTTGAGGGATATTGGTATCCATGTTGGCGTAAATCCAGATTTTAAGAGATATATTGGTAGCAATGTTGGCATGAATCCAGATTTTTAAGAATGATATTGGCAGCCATGTTGGCGTAATCTAGATCATATGTAACACCCTAAACCGGGCTTAGGAAAGTAACCACTATCTAAGTGACTAACTAATTGAATTAGGTGTTAGTCAAAATCAAAAGAATTGGAAATTAAGTGAGGGAAGAACGTTAGCTAACATAATTAAAGGATTAAAATGTTACAACTAACAAGTTAGAGAGACAAATTAAGAGGACCAAAATAAAACAATAATTAAACAAAGAATTTGCATGGTAATTAGACCATTTAGTGATTGTGGAACACATGTGGCAATTAAGGGAGAGAGTTGGCCGGCTATGCTTGATGTAAGAAAGAAAAAAAAATAAAATCAAACAATTGAGATATCATCTTTTTCAACCATGTTATTGTTTGGCCGAGAGCTAGAGTGAGAGGGAGAGAGAAATAATTTATCATCTTAGCATAGGAAAATTCTTGTCCGATTGGTGCATGAAAGGAAGGTAAAAATCTCTTTAGAAATATACACTTCATCCATATTTGTTGTGAATTAATTGTTGGATGGAATATATGAATTCCATATATTGATTTTTGTTTGAATCCTTTCATGGCTGGATAGTAACCTTGTTGAAATCAGAATCTTTCATGTATATAAGATGTTATTGTTGCTTAATTTGAATAGGATGGAAGATATGCATGCTATAGTGATGCTAGGCTAAGATTCTTTGAAATTTTGAATGTTGTGATCAAATTGCTAAGAAAGAAATATGTGAATGGTTGTAGGAAACTTGAATGTTCATGCAGGAATTTTTCTGGAAATTGCTATGATTACTGGAAAATTTGATGCCAAATTAGTAGGATTGAATGTGAAAAAGAGCGAAACTGTTTTGATCACATTTCTAGATTAGATTGAGTAAACATCCTTGATTTTGCAAAATGCCCTATTTTGATCACATTGCTAGGTGAATTGGACTGACCTAGACATGTAAGAATATGTGTATAAATTGAATTATAATGTTAGAATCATGGCTTGAATGAATATGAATCTAGAAACACCAACTAGTGCAGTAACTTTGAAAAATCACTAAAAATTGTACAAATGGAATTTAAGGCTGAAAATTTAATGGATAGTACCTTATTATGTCTAAATTCATTAGGAGAAAACGGAATTGAATTTGGGATTGTAGAAATGAAACACTAAGGATAGTGTAAGCTGTCTAGTGTTGTAATTACCCTATCTTTAAGTAAAAAAGTGTACGAATTGGTAAAGAATTAAAATTCAAGGCCTATATGGTTAGAAAGACAATTAAGTTAGCTTTCCAATGGTGTAAACCAATTGAAATTCCGACATACAGAAAAAAAGTTATGCATGTTTTAGTAGACAGTGCGCATGCTGCCTGGCACTAGCAGCAGCCTTGATATTTTGAATTGAATGTTGAATGAATTATGTATTGTTGCCTTGTTTTAAATAAATGAGTGTGCTTGTCTTGATCATGATTTACTTGTATGAAATGTTAAAACGAGAAGGGAACATTGGAGAAGAGTCTAAGGAGGAGCATTCGAAAGCTAGAAACAAAGAAGTTTGGATCCAAGACTAGCTAAGCTTGGAGTATTGTGAGTGTAGTATAATATAGGGTTAGGACTTAGGTCCTAACCAAAGATGCATGTCTACTTCTTGTTATTGATGCCATTTTAATATGTTTGATTTAAGTTTGGTTGTGATGATAAAAGAGAAGAATGGTTTAAGCTAAAACTTGAAATAATAATATGTATTTACCTAGGAAGAAAGGTGAAAATAAATACTTGAGCCTTGATGCCTTGACTTCGATCCATTCAAATGAATGCTTAATGTATATCTATGATTTGAATACTTGTTAACATGGTATAAATCATGAATTGAAGATTTTGCTTGATGTCTAAGAGATGGCATATGTTAATTGCTTGCTTGAATGATAAGATTAAATTTCAAAGTGTAAAGCTAAGGCTCAATTGGCCTAAGGGCTGTATATACAAAAATAATCTTGCAATGTATCACTTGAAATAATTCTTGAATAAGCTATTGCTTGACTTGAACATGTAAGACTTGAATAAGCGATTCATAATTGAACAAGCCTTGGTTGTTAGTGGTCATAGGTTGAAGGGCATGCCTTAGAGTCTAGAGCTCATTGTGTCAGGGTGGACTACGGTCCAGGGCTAAGATCCCTAATTGGCGACAGACGGAAGGTACGTATGTGTGGTCTTGGAGACAGTTGGTTGGAGACTCGATTACCTGGACAACTAAATACCAAGGGCATAAACTAAAGAAAGCAAATAAGAAATAATTAAAGAAAAATCTTATTGATACATTGAATTACTTGATGCAATGAAAATCTTGATACTTGACTTGTTTGATTCTTGAAATACATTACACTTGAAGTTTCTTAATACTTGAAATTACTAATGCTTGATTTTCTTGCTACTCGAATTGCTACTTGAATGTCTTGCTTGAATGGATATGTTACAACAATTGAATGATAAATATATATAAGTTTAGTTTGACTTCTACAAACCTTGACTAGGTTCAAATTTAACTAATTGATACATGTCTTGTAAATTGGTTAGATCTAGTACTAACTCACTAAGTACATTCTTGTACTTATCACTCTCGTTTCCATTCTTCCCAACCACAGGTTAAGGATTCGAATGTTGCTTGATCCTGAAGCCTAGATTCTTGAGCTGGAAGCATGACACAAGCATAGCTGAAGTATTGACATACTTGTTTTGTACTCCCCTAGTTGGTGGTACTTAGTTATATATATTGTCTAGTGCATGCGTTTTGAACACTTGAACTTGTATATGTATATATGTCTTGAGTGGGCTTGTTATTTTGTGAACTTGGTTACTAATATGAATTATGTAATGAACTAAAATTTTGTGTATTGTAAGTATTTGTTGCGCATATGGTTATGTAAATAATGAATGTCCAAAGTGATCATCTAGCTTTGTACTATTCGAATAGCTTGTGAAAGAAATGATAATCTTGTATTGCTTGTTAGTAATACTCCCGAACTGATTTCCTGCCAACCCGGGTATGGGGTGTTACATTTTATTGGTATCATAGCTTTTTAGTCAATTCTAGGACTAAATCGGGCTCTCTTGCATCATATAGGATACTTGTGCCACATAGGAGTCTTGTATTGTATAGCTTGTGTCTTTGCTTAACTAACAAAATTCCTAATTGTTCTACTTGAATGTAGAATGTCTGAAACACAACTTGGTCGGGATGATGAAACTCCCGTAGGCTCCTCAAAAGAAGGAGATAGTGTGAGGATGGAACATAATCCTCCACAGCAACAAGCCTAACCCTAAGCCCAAGCTGCTGCTCAACAGGAAGCTCCTGCTATAAATCCTGTGTAGTAGGAATGCCTCCTGAGCATGAAGGAGATGTTCGATTATCTTGCAATTACCTTGAAATGAAACTATCATATTCCTCCTTCTGTTCCTACTCCAACTAAAGCCCCGATAGTCAAACTGGCTCAACATTTGGCTTATACCTTCACCGGTACTGATGAAGCCAATCCCAAAGTAGCCGAGTATTGGTCAGAGACCACTACTCAAATCTTGACCAAACAGTTACCCTGTTCTGATGAACACAAACTCGAATGTGCTATAGCCTTGTTGGCAGACGAAGCTCTGAGCTGGTGGAAAACCACTACCCTGACTGCTCTGGCTGAAGCTGTAACTTGGAAGTTCTTCCTCGAGGAATTCAGGAAGAAATACATTAGTGAACAATACCTAGCTGAACGTCGGAAGTGTTTCTTGTACCTCAAGCAAGGTGGCCGACCTATCAATCTGTACATGAGTGACTTCTGCAAGTATTGCAAATACGGGCCGTAATACATCAAGACTGATGCTTAAAAGTGTAGGATGTTTATCGATGGACTGAATGATGAATTAAGTCCAATATTCACTGCCCTGGATATCACTGACTTCCAGAATCTGGTGAACCAGGCCATTGCAACTGAGGCAAAGATGAAGGCTTTGAGAAACACAAAGGTGGAAACTCCTAGAAAGAGATCCAGGAATGATGACAAGCCTCACTGGTAGTCAAAAAAGTCTAAATATTCTAAGGATCAATCTTCGAATTACACTCTTGCTCAGAAAAGCAACTTCATATCGAGACCTCAATCTGTATCCAAGCCTTCAGCCTCGATCATCTTTATTGATAGTACGGGGAATTCCGCTAAAGCTGCCTAATATCCTACTTGCAAGTTCTGCTAGAAACAACACACCGGTCAGTGTAGAACTCAGTAAAACCTATGTTACTTATGTGGAGCCTCCGATCACTATATTAGGGATTGTCCTTAGAATCCTAACAAGGTTCCGAATTGAACTTCTGCATATGCTAGCTCAGCTCTTTCCATTCGAAACAAGGGTCCTAGACAAGCTTAGTCTGGAAATCAGGGGAAAGGCAAAGGACAACATTCGAATGCCCCTACTCACCAAGAATCTCGGGCTCCTGCTCGAATCTATCAAATCTGGGGAAAAGAAGATGAAGAATCACCCAATGTCATTGCAGGTACCGTTGAGTTAAATTCGACTCCTGTTTATGCTTTAATAGACTCGGGATCCACTCATTCTTTTGTATGCTCAACCTTGATTCAAAAATTGAACTTAAAGCCTAAAATTGTAAAACAAAGTCTTGTAGTTTCGAACCCTATAGGGGAAATTACAAACATAAGCCTTATCTGTAGAAATTGTCCCCTATTCATTCGAAATGACCCTTTCTTGTTGATTTATATGTACTACCAACTTGTGAGTTCGATCTAGTATTGAGACTAGATTGGTTAAGTAAACATGAAGCCTGGTTAGATTGCCTAAATAGGAGACTTTACCTCCGGGGTTTAGGAAAGGAATCAATTCTTCTAATTGACAAGAAACCGACCTCAATCTTTGCTGCTATGGTCTTACAAGATGAACTTGAATTCAGCTTACCTAGTGTGCCTATTGTGTCTAAATATATGTTGCTTTTCCCGAGAGACTCCCTGGTCTCCCTCCAACCAGAGAGGTAGAGTTCGAGATCGATGTCCAACCTGGAACAACTCCGGTGTCCATCACACCTTATCGCATGTCACCTGTTGAGTTGAAAGAAATCATGAAGCAACTCCAAGTGCTACAAGACAAAGGCATTATTCGACCTAGCTCGTCTCCCTGGGGTGCTCCAGTCCTGTTCGTGAAGAAGAAGGACGGGACTATGAGACTCTGTATTGACTACAGACAAATGAACAAGCTTACTATCAAGAATCGATATCCTCTCCCAAGGATTAAAGATCTTTTCGATCAACTCAAAGATGCTACAGTATTCTCAAAGATCGATCTACGATTGGGATACTACCAAATGAGGGTAAAAAAAGAAGATGTACCCAAGACAGCCTTTTGTACTCGATATGGCCATTTTGAATTCCTTGTAATGCCATTCGGGTTAACGAATGCTCCGTATGCTTTCATGGATCGTATGAACCGTGTATTCAAGCCCTACCTTGACAAGTTTGTAGTCGTCTTCATTGGTGACATTCTAGTGTATTCTCGGAATAAGGAAGAACATTTTGAACACCTTCGAGTCGTGTTGGAAACCCTCCGAGAATGTCAATTGTTTGCAAAGTTCTCTAAATGCCAATTTTGGCTATCGGAAGTGTCGTTTCTTGGACATGTTATCTCGGCAGGAGGGATTAAAGTAGACCCGAGCAAAATTCAATCTATCTTGGATTGAAAACCTCCGAGGAATGTTGGTGAGGTTAGAAGCTTTCTTGGTTAGCCGGTTATTATCGACGTTTTGTCAAAGGATTCTCATCCATTGCCCCAAGTTTGAATAAGTTAACTCGCAAAGATACACCCTTTGTTTGGTCAGAGAACCAACAACGAAGCTTCGATCAGCTTAAACAAGCTCTGACTCATGCTCCGGTTCTCATCCAACCAGTATCGGGCAAAGAGTACACTGTTTACAGTGATGCATTTCATTTGGGACTAGGATGTGTCCTAATGCAAGATGGAAACGTGGTAGCTTACTCTTCAAGGTAACTAAAACCACACGAGTCAAACTACCCTACACACAATCTAGAATTGGTAGCTATAGTATTTGCAGTAAAAGTCTAGAGACATTACTTGTACGGGGAGAAATGCAACTTGTTCACAGACCACAAGAGTCTCAAATATCTCCTAACTCAGAAAGACTTGAACTTGAGGCAAAGGAGATGGCTAGAGTTACTTAAAGATTACGATTTAGTTATCAACTACCATCCGAGGAAAGCAAACGTGGTTGCTGACGCCCTTAGTCGCAGACCATACTCGGGTAAACCCTTAAATCTAAATCCTAGAATAATTCATTCAAAATATTTATTTCTTGATTTGCAAGTAACCATTCGAATTAGACTTTTCTTGACTTACATGTAACTATTCAAAAATCTCCTTTAATGATCTTTTCCATTTGTTTGTAGCTTCCTTGGCTATCAATGCTCATTTCCGTTTATCCAAGGGACGAAAATTTTTGTCTGAAGTTCAAGTTCAATCTAGTTTAATCTTTTCCATTCGTTTGTAGCTTCCTTGGCTATCAATGCTCATTTCCGTTTATCCAGATCTTCGGAAGATCACGTCCAAGCTAGACTCTGAGTCTAATTCTAACTTCTCCCTCAAGTCGAATGGACTCCTCTATTTTGAGGATAGAGTATGTGTTCCTAATAACGAAGAACTAAGATGCGAGATGTTACAAGAAGCTCACCAAAGCTCTTTCTCGATTCACCCTGGATCGGTTAAGATGTACAAGGAACTAAAGCCACTATACTGGTGGCCAAGCATGAAATCGGCTATCACAGATTTTGTTTCGAAGTGCTTAACTTGTTAGAGGGTCAAAGCTGAGCATCAAGTCCCTACTGGATTGCTCCAACCAATCTAATTCCCTTAGTGGAAATGGGATCGGAATACAATGGACTTCGTTACTGGTCTTCCTTCCACTCCAAGAAAGAATGATGTTGTGTGGGTAATTGTTGATATATTCACAAAGTCTACTCATTTCATCCCTGTTCGAATGAACATGAACTTGGAAACCTTAGCCGAGCTATACATCCGTGAAGTGATTCGATTACACGGTGTACCTACAGCTATAATCTCCGATCGAGACCCTAGATTTGCTTCTTGATTCTGGAAATCATTGCAAAAAGCCCTTGGAACCAAAGTGCACTTGAGCACAGCCTTTCATCCTCAATCAGATGGACAATCTGAAAGAATTATTCAAGTACTTGAAGACATGCTACGTGCTTGTGTTATAGACATCGAAAAGAACTGGGAGAAATCTCTACCTCTAGTAGAGTTTGCTTACAACAATAGCTACCAGATATCTATCCAGATGGCTCCCTTTGAAGCTCCATACGAAAGGAAATGTAGAATTCCTTGTGCTGGTCTGAATTGGAAGAAAACAAGGTTTTGGGACCTCAATTACTTAGAGAAACCGAGGAACAAGTTCAAATCATACATGATCGATTGAAGCAAGCCTTTGATAGACAAAAAGCCTATGCAGACTTGAAAAGGAGAGACATCCAATACAATGTTGGAGACAAAGTCTTCCTCAAAGTGTCTCCTTGGAAGAAATTTTTTCGGTTTGGAAGAAAAGGGAAACATAGTCCCCAATTCATTGGACCATTTGAGATTGTCAAAAAGATTGGTCCAATGGCTTATCGATTGACACTCCCTAGTGAATTTGATAAGATCCACAATGTCTTCCATGTTTCCATGCTCCAAAGATATCGATCTAATCCATCCCATGTCCTTGAACCCGAAGAAGTAGAGTTGAAGCCTGACTTGTCTTACAAAGAAAAACCAGTCCAAATTCTTGATCTTGAAGTTAGGAAGCTCAGGACAAAACCGTTCCTCTTATCAAAGTCTTCTGGAGAAACCACAAGATAGAAGAGGCAACTTGGGAATCTGAAGGAATCATGCGGAAGCAATATCCTCACATATTCAATTCAGGTAAATTCGAGGGCGAATTTATTTTAAGGGGGGGAGAATTGTAACACCCTAAACTGGGCTTAGGAAAGTTACCACTATCTAAGTGACTAACTAATTGAATTAGGTGTTAGTCAAATTAAAAGAATTGGAAATTAAGTGAGGAAGAACGTTAGCTAACATAATTAAAGGATTGAAATGTTACAACTAACAAGTTAGAGAGCCAAATTAAGAGGACCCAAATAAAACAAGAATTAAACAAAGAACTTGCATGGTAATTAGACCATTTAGTGATAGTGGAACACATGTGGCAATTAAGGGAGATAGTTGGCCGGCTATGTTTGATGTAAGAAAGAAAAAAAATAAAATCAAACAATTGAGATATCATCTTTTTCAACCATGCTCTTGTTTGGCCGAGAGCTAGAGTGAGAGGGAGAGAGAACTAAGTTATCATCTTAGCATAGGAAAATTCTTGTTCGATTGGTGCATGAAAGGAAGGTAAAAATCTCTTTAGAAATATACTTCATCCATATTTGTTGTGAATTAATTGTTGGATGGAATATATGAATTCCATATATTGATTTTTGTTTGAGTCCTTTCATGGTCGGATAGTAACCTTGTTGAAATCAGAATCTTGCATGTATATAAGATGTTATTGTTGCTTAATTTGAATAGGATGGAAGATATGCATGCTATAGTGATGCTAGTCTAAGATTCTTTGAAATTTTGAATGTTGTGATCAAATTGCTAAGAAAGAAATATGTGAATGGTTTCTGGAAACTTTAATGTTCATGCTGGAAATTTTCTGGAAATTGCTATGATTACTGGAAAATTTGATGCCAAATTAGTAGGATTGAATGTGACAAAGAGCGAAACTGTTTTGAACACATTTCTAGATAAGATTGAGTAAACATGCTTGATTTTGCAAAATGCCCTGTCTTGATCACATTTCTAGGTGAATTGGAATGACCTAGACATGTAAGAATATGTCTATAAATTGAATTATAATGTTAGAATCATGGCTTGAATGAATATGAAGCTAAAAACACCAACTAGTGTAATCTGCCCATAATGCTCTGTTCTAGGCAGTAACTTTGAAAAATCACTAAAACTTGTACAAATGGAATTTAAGGCTGAATAGTTAACGGATAGTACCTTAATATGTCTAAATTCATTAGGAGAAAACAGGATTGAATTTGGGATTGTAGAATGGATTGTAGAAATGAAACACTAAGGACAGTGCAAGCTGTCTAGTGTTGTAATTACCCTATCTTTAAGTAAAAAACTGTACTAATTGGTAAAGAATTAAAATGCAAGGCCTATATGGTTAGAAATATAATTAAGTTAGCTTTCCAATGATGTAAACCAATTGAAATCCCAACGTACGGAATAAAAGTTGTGCATGTTTTAGTAGACAGTGCGCATGCTGGCTGGCAGTAGCAGCAGCCTTGATATTTTGAATTGAATGTTGAATGAATTATGTATTGTTGCCTTGTTTTACATAAATAAATGTGCTTGTCTTGATCATGATTTAATTGTATGAAATGTTATAATGAGAAGGGAACATTGGAGAAGAGTCTAAGGAGGAGCATTCAAAAGCTAGAAACAAAGAAGTTTGGATCAAAGACTAGCTAAGCTTGGAGTATTGTGAGTGTAGTTTAATATAGGGTTAGGACTTAGGTCCTAACCAAAGATTCATGTCTACTTGTTATTGATGCCATGTTAATATGTTTGATTTAAGTTTGGTTGTGATGATAAAAGGGAAGAATGGTTTAAGCTAAAACTTGAAATAATAATATGTATGATGTTAAATTACCTAGGAAGAAAGGTGAAAACAAATACTTGAGCCTTGATGCCTTGACTTTGATTCATTCGAATGAATGCTTAATGTATCTCTATGATTTGAATACTTGTTAACATGATATAAATCATGAATTGAAGATTCTGCTTGATGTCTAAGAGATGGCATATGTTAATTGCTTGCTTGAATGATAAGATTAAATTTCAAAGTGTAGAGCTAAGGCTCAATTGGCCTAAGGGTTGTATATATAAAAATAATCTTTCAATGTATCACTTGAAATAATTCTTGAATAAGCTATTTCTTGATTTGAACATGTAAGACTTGAATAAGTGATTCATAATTGAACAAGCCTTGGTTGTTAGTGGTCATAGGTTGAAGGGCATGCCTTAGAGTCTAGAGGTCATTGTGTCAGGGTGGACTACGGTCTAGGGCTAAGGCCCCTAATTGGTGATAGACGGAGGGTACATATGTGTGGTCTTGGCGACAGTAGTAGGGTTGACCAGTGCTACGGCACATCTTGTGGCGACAGTTGGTTGGAGACTCGATTACCTGGACAACTAAATACCAAGGGCATAAACTAAAGAAAGCAAATAAGAAATAATTAAAGAAATAGCTTATTGATACATTGAATTACTTGATGCAATGAAAATCTTGATACTTGACTTGTTTGATTCTTGAAATACATGACACTTGAAGTTTCTTAATACTTGAAATTACTAATGCTTGATTTTCTTGCTACTCGAATTGCTACTTGAATGTCTTGCTTGAATGGATATGTTACAACAATTGAATGATAAATATCTATATAAGTTTAGTTTGACACTACAAACCTTGACTAGGTTCAAATTTAACTAATTGATACATGTCTTGTAAATTGGTTAGATCTAGTACTACCTTACTAAGTACATTCTTGTACTTATCACTCTCGTTTCCATTCTTCCCAACCACAGGTTAAGGATTTGAATGTTGCTTGATCCTGAAGCCTGGATTCTTGAGCTGGAAGCAAGACACAAGCATAGCTGAAGTATGGACATACTTGTTTTGTACTCCCCTAGTTGGTAGCACTTAGTTATTTATATTGTCTAGTGCATGCGTTTTGAACACTTGAACTTGTATATGTATATATGTCTTGATGGGCCTACTATTTTGTGAACTTGGTTACTAATATGAATTAAGTAATGAACTAAAATTTCGTGTATTGTAAGTATTTGCTGCACATATGGTTATGTAAATAATGAATGTCCAAAGTGATCATCTAGCTTTGTACCATTCGAATAGCTTGTGAAAGAAATGATAATCTTGTATTGCTTGTTAGTAACGCTCCTGAACCGGTTTCCTGCCAACCCAGGTATGGGGTGTTACATCTTAAGTCCTTCGGGTCATCAGTATGTCCTCCAGGCAAGATGATAAGTCCTCCGGGCCATTAGTAAGTCCTTTGGGCATGGTGATAAGACCTTCGGGCATGTTGTCAAGCTATTTTTTTGATGTCGAGAAGATTATGAATCAGGGCATTGAAGAGATTGAAGCTTGAAGAGTTGGCGAGGAAGAGGGAAAGTTCTAGAAGAACCCATGATTCTAGAGCCAAGGACAGGAAAGTAGAACAAAAATGAGTGCCATTGGTCTTTGCTTTGTTCTCGTTTCCCAAGAACAAGCAAAGAAGGGCAGCTATGATCACTAATTTTTGTCCGCCTATGTATAATATTATTAGTATTAATATAAGTGTTTTATATGTACTAAATGTGTATGTGTTAATGTGTATTGTATTTATGTTATTATTATTAATATGAGTATGTGTCATATAATTATGTATGAATATGTATTATATATGTTTGCATATGTGTATTTGTGTGTATGTGTTTGCATATGTATGTATATATATATGAATATATGTATGTGTGAATGTATAATTATTATGTGTGTGTATTATTATTGTAAGCATGTAAGATTGTTATCATTAATATTGTTAGTATTATTGTGTATGCCACTAATACATATATAAGCGTGAATGTATGTGTGTATGCTTATATTTATGTATATTGTATGTGTATGCTGCATATTATTATTAATTATTATGATATTATTATTAATGGGCTGAAAGATTAAAAATAGATCATAAATTTAAAGCCCAAACTTTTATTTAATAATCCATTTACAATTATAAAACCCAAACAATTACATGGCCTGATCGGCCCAAACCCAAACTCATTATTAGAACCCTAACCTATTAATATCAAAAACCCTAATACCCTTTTCTTTCGTATGCGCAGTTAAATTTGGATCGTCAGATCAAATTTTGATCCAACAGTCCAGATCAATGAAGAAGGGTTCTTTATCTATCGTGTGTAGCGTACATGCCAACTGTCTAACTCCCCACGCACGCGTGAAGATCACGCCCAAGACCGTTGGCATTCCACGCACCATGTGGCAAGAAATGATGTTGCAATGTCACCCCCAAGATCGAATCATGGACGTCCGTTCTAGGAGCATCCAACGACTGAGAACCAATATGGCTGAAAGAGACTTCCATCTTCCCCGCCACGTGGCCGCATCCCCAGAATTCTTGCTGCCACCGCACGACCTCCTGACCCTCTCAACCACCGGATATGGCCAAGAAACATAAAAAATGGAAAAAGTCAGATCAAGCATATCCAACAGTGAAATCATTTATTTTGCTTAATCTTGTAACCAAAACCAAATTAAAGAAAAGCAAGATACATATACCATGTAATGAACCCATTTGTATTGGGATTACAGAAATCAAATAAAAAAATAAAAATTTCAGAGAGGTATCATATTTCTTCTTTTTTATACACGCATGCCTATTTCGAAACTAAATAATAAACATAAAGGAAGGGAAAAGGATTAACCTTTCGGTTTTAGGCCGCCTTGCATGGTAGTCAAGGCCAGTGCTGCCGATGAACGACACCACTTGAGTATAGTCCCTACATCTTCCCTTTTCACCGATGAAGGTTTAAGGGTTAAAGTTTTTAAAAGGGTTAAAAGAAAAAGGTTTTTAGGTTGCGATTTTTTAGATCTGGGTAAAAGGAGTAGTTCACCTATGATTGTTTGGGGGTTGTTATAGGCTTTGTAATCGTCGGTGAGCGGCGGCTGGTGACGGTCAGTGGTGGTCGATGTGGCGGACTGCCATTGAAATCTAGGTTCATCCCTAGGTTAAGATGAACACATGGCGGTGTTCATCCATTTTTCCAGAGAGAAAATGGGATTTTGAAAACAGTTTTAAAAAAATGGGAAATGGTCAAAATTTGGCCTGATAAGGGTGTTATATAGGTTTTTAAAATTTTAAAACGGTCCAATACCCATTTAAACCCATCTTCCCCAATTTTATTGCACAATAATGGCTTCTGCATGGTTAAATTGCATCCCCAATCCTACTTGGTTTTTAAATATTTTTAATCTCGTCCCTAAATTAGACTTAATCAGTTTTTAAATGGGTCAATTACCCCATAGATCCCTCCGCCCCATTTTGGTTTGCAAAACTAGCCTGCCACATGGTTTAGTTACGCAATCAATCTCTGTGTTTTCAAACCGGCTTTCAATTTCACCCTTAATGTATGTTTTCATTATTTTAAAAGGGAAATTACGGCTTTAGTCCTCCTTTCTTTTTATAGTTTTTCAATTAGGCCTATTTTCTTTTAATTTTAACTCTTTTTATGGTAAAATTGCATTTCTGGTCCCTGACCTTTTATTTCATTTAATTACAGTCCTTTATTTTGTATATTTTGTTTAAATATTTTATACTCGATATATTATTCATGTTTGCAGATATTAGTTTGTTCGAATATATGTGTTGCTTATTTTGTTATTTGTTGATATTTTTTCTATGTGTGCTTGTTTACGTGCATAAATGTATTAGTAGGTAGATGTGTTTTTTTAGAAAATATATTTATATATATGCTATGTATATATATTCTTCTTTTATAGTTTTTTTATTTTTTATTATAAGCTTTATATATGTATATGCTATGCCTATATATGTATTTTAAGAAGTATGTTTTAAAAATATATGCATATGTTATGTATATATATATATATATTATGTAGTATTGCAACCTTTTTCCATATATTTGTTTTTATTTAACATCTTATTATTTATTTTTTGGGTAATATGCATGTACTCATTATGGATAATTGTGTTTAATTATGTCGTATATCAATATATTTAATTACCAATGCGGTGTTCCTTTTTCAACGGTAAATTTGGCTACCAGTATGAGACGTAGGTGATAGTTTTTATTTATCCCTCAAACACCGGAACCCTTAAAATTTATTTGCACATATAACCAAATTTTAATTTAATCGTAACTTTAACCCGTAAAATTTTATATTAGTAAAACGGTAATTATTTGGTTCCAATTTTGGGTGGTGTGGGGGTGCTAATCCTTCCCCATCCGTTTGAAGAAAAGAATCTCTGGTTTTTGTTTTAATGGTGTCCGGTCTACCAAAGTGGCCGGTGGCGACTCCAAGTTTTTCAAAAATATGAGTTTTCCAAAGAATTCCCCTTTAATAAAAGTGGGACCCCCTTTAGTATAATCAATTATTTTCGTAGCAGCGCCGAAAATTAGTCGCTACAGCTTGAAATCCAAACATCCTTTTCCAAGCTCATCAATCATCTTGACACAAGTGTTTGCCAACTTGCGTGAATCTTTACCTCATTTTTCCTTTAATCATTTTCCTAATTAAATTCCAAAATAATTTTCCATCCCATTTGTTCCAATTCACAAGTAACTATCATGACATTTAATTCCTGGACAATCCCTGTGGATATGAACAAACTCACTACTATATTACTTGTTGATTGTGTATACTTGCATGTAAAAAGTCACGTGCTTGGCTTTATTTACTTGCATTATTACACTGAATCATTATCCGTTTGCCAAGCAGTAGTCGATCGGCAAAAGTATTTTTAATATGGATTAAAAATGAAATTGAAATAATTTGATGGTTTGACATAAATCAGATTTATTTAATTATCATATTAAATAAAGGATTTTGGTAATTGGATAACTTTTAATAAGTCACAGATTTATTTACATGTGTTTTTAGTGATTTAATTGATAAGGAATAAATGCTAAAAACTTTAATGGCCTATTATACCATGAGATATTTTTATTGAATTTTAATCCAGTTTTTAATAAAAATTGATTTAAGTTTAATTAATAATATTTTAGTTTTAACTAAATCATTTTTAACAAAACCAATTGACGGTTAATTTTTTCTGTGGAAGATTAGTTTTCTCCATTTTCTTTTTTCTCTCAAAAACTCATTTCTTTGATTTCTCAAATTCCTAAATCATATTTTCTTTTAGAATCCATCTTCTTCCTTTGTTGGAAGATCATGTCAATTTTGGTAGTTTTCTCTCCAAGTTTTTGTTTATCAAATTACAAGGTATAATAATGATTCTTATTGAAATTCCGCATGTTATGTATTCCTAATCTTTGTTTAATTATCTTTTAATTGATTTAAACGGAAAAAGGAAGATGAAATTGAGTTTTGAGTGATTTCTTGTGAAATCTTGATTTGATGAGGAAACTAAATTGATTTTGATTGAATTATAATAGTTCTTAATGGGTTAGATATAATATAAACTCATTTTTTTAAAATAAATCCCAGAATTGAATAAATTGATTAAATTAACATTAGTGTTTTTGAAGATCTTGAGTTGAATGATGGTGTTATTGTTTCCTAAGGGTTAGATATTGTTATTAGGGGAATTTTTTATGATATTTGAGTTAGGAAATAATGATTTGTAGTTAAATTGCAGTTAAGAAAGTTTGGAGAATCATTCTTGGAGATTTTCGGTTGGTAGAATATGATTTGGGTTTGATAACAGCAATGTTATGTTTGCTAGAAGTTTATGGATACATAATGATGTTAGAGTGTATGGTGTTGAGTTACAGAACAAGTGGAATCGAATACAGAAGCCTCAAGTTGAATTTCAAAAAATCCAGCTATGGAACAAGCTTCGACATGTGAGCGAAAGCTAGTGGGTGAGTGCAAATTGTGTTTCGCTTTCAAACAAGGTTTGAAATCATATCTTGGGAGTTTAATAAAAGCTTAACAAGTTTTATTAAGCTCAGAAGTGATGTGATCCTATCTGATACAAAGACTTTCCACGCCAACCGAATGACATGTCCACCAACGCCAACATGTTCGCCAATGCGAACAACATCTCCAACGCCAATGGCTCAGGGATGAACAACCATGCAATATGTTGCAAGCACAATTCTAGTTTGTATTTACATTCCTATTCCCATGCATTGCTTTTGTTTTGTTTGCATTATGTTCTCATCATATATATATGTTCACATGCATTCTATTCGGATTATATATATGTATGTTCGCACTATATCTAAGTTGGCATGCATGAGTCTGCATTTATGTCCGTGTATAAGTGTTGCATACACATTCACATAGATGTTTCAAATACACATCAGCATGCATGTAGTTGCATGGGCATTATTAAATTTTCATGTTTAATTATGCATGGCAGTTCAATTATTGCACATGAATAAATATGCATGTTAGTTCATTAAGTATGCTAGTTCATTAAGTATGACAATCATTTAAGTAAGTTTCAATATGCACCATTTAAATTCCAGTTGTTAGTTGATATATTTAATATGGTTTGCATTTAGTTGAGACACATTTAAATTCCAACATTATCACATGTTTTAATTAGCATTTAAGTTGCATTATTTTAACATATGTTTTTGTGTTTTTAGATGCATGAATGGTGAATAAATTTGGCACTCTAATCGACACCAAGATAGATTAATCACATGTTTGAAGTCTTATAGGGTTCAAGCAATTAAGGGAGAGTAAAGAAATTAATTAAAACATTATTTAAGGGACATCACTTAAGGCGGGAATTCAATGGCAACTTAATACATGTTTGAAGTCATTTCTTTACGAGATCAAACATCAGTCAACATGTTTGCCATTTTTAAATTGGATCCAAGAAGATCTGAGTCTTGAAGTCTTCTTGAAACTTATTCCTCTATCTCTTAGCTTCCCAACGCACTTTGAATCACATCTATCTGATATCGAAAGCTTAAGATATGACCAGATTATTGAAGATAGTGCATGCTGGAAATTCAATGCGGGAATAATCACAACTCAAACAAGATGCTTGTTCCATAAATTCAAGAGACCATTCATTTGCTGAATTAAATGCTGCCAGATTCATTCTCCATGCAAGGACATTTTGGTTTCCCCTTTAAAGAGCATTCAAATGCTTTGTAATCATCTAATTCAGCCATTAAAGAAGAGTGAATGGCATTAATAAAAGATGTGAGAGCTCAAAAGTATTTTCCTCGTAGACAAATGGATGTCTACATTCATCCATGAGATGTCTAGATTCATCCTAAAGGCTCCAACATGACCATTCAGCTACCTATGGAGAAGGAAGGTCGTAAGCTATTATGCGTTCTTTCATTACCATTAAGATGAAGACTTTATTCACTTATTTGTGTCTCTTAAGATTCTATCTTGTAAATACTATAAATAGGCCATATCATTTCACTTGTAAAAATAGAATATCGTAGATCATACAATATATTTGTGAGAGTTTAATCTCTGTGTTCTTCATTGAACTTTCTGACTTATCAAGGAATTCTCCTTGTGGCATCATTCCCATATTTCCATGTACCAAGGTTCCTAGTTTTCTAACTAGAGGGTCACAGTATTTTTTGTTTATGAACATTATAGGAAACATGTCTTCACTTTTTCATAGTGTTATTTCCTTCATCGTTCCTCTAAGCATCCAATAGGATTTAGATTGACATTATCTATAATGTCAGTTTTTTCCTCGTTACTTTCCATCTTTACCAATTCCAATAACCACATATTCTTTCACCATCATCTTTCCTTCGTCATATTACATTCCCAGCATATCACTTAAACCAACTTCCGCAATCATACTGATTCCACAATCATTTTCCTTAGACAATCACCCCTTTGAACGCATTTAAGCATCCTAAGAATTACTTACTGCGTTCACTATTAGGCAACTAGTGAATTTTAGAAACTCATGTAATCGGGATCACATCATTTAGTATCAGAGCTTTGCGAACCAAATAAGTATCAATTTTTCTCTTTCTTAGATGTAAAAAAAGATTTCGAAAATAAGATTAAAAAAATTTCAAAAGAAAGGTGAAAAAAAAGAAACATAAAAAGAATTGCCAAAAGAAAGGTGAAAAAAAAGAAAAGTTTGGCATCAAAAAATAAAAAAAATAGAGAGAGGGATTATCCGATTTGATTTTCAATTTTGAACATCATTTGTGTTCACCAACATTTCAAGTTCAAGAAGGTTAGTTTTTTCCGATCATCATTGTTCACCACCATTTACGCCACACTTCTAATTCCCCTATTTTTTAGCCTATCATATTATCCTACATCTACTACCTCACCTTTAATTTTTTCAGCCAATTCCACAAGGCAAAATCTTTGATCAAGGCAACCTAGTTCATTTAAGAAATTAGGGAGAGAACGAGTGATGAAAGGCACAAGAGAGAACATCAAGGGGATAAAAGCCAAAACCCGGGTGGAGTGAATTTTCATTCCGAGTGACTTAGTGAGGATTTTTTTTAGTGATATTCTTTTTGGAGAGAAATAGTGAGGTTTTGAATAGTGAGGAGTTGTTTTCTAATCTTTGTTTCATTATGTCTTGAAAATACACAAGACCTAATGTTTTTATACGAGACAAATTACCAAATTTTTTACAATATTCTCAATTTCTAGATTTTAGTCGTGAGATGAACACATTGTTCCAAAAGCATTTTGATTCAATATCAAAGAAGTTGGACTGAATAGAGGAAGTTTCTCGTCGAAAGCAAACACCTTCATCGAAGGAACAAAGGCAACTAAAAAGGAGAGACAACACTCAATCATTTTCTAGTTCTACATCAAATTGGAGTCAAAGATCTTATGAGAGGAATTCCACCTCCCTATCAAGAAGCATTGTTCGGAGTTCCAAGTCTAGCAAGCCTAGCACATTTTCTTTCAATCCAGAAAGTCTTGCTCGTTTTAAAGAATGTTTTGACAATTTTGTAAAGGAAACATAATTGCAAGAATCGTTAAAAAAAGAAAATGTTTGTGAATAAGAAAAAGAAAATGAGAGTAAAGAAAAAGAGATTTGTGAAAAAGAAGAGATTTTTGAGGAAAAAGAAGAATTTAGGAGTAAGCATGAATTGAGAGAGAGAAAGACAATCTTAAAGAAGAAAAGAAAAAAAGAGTTTGAGAGAAGAAAAGAGATTGTAAAAGAAGAGCAAACTCAAAAAAAGTGTGAGAAAACAATGAATGAAAAGAGTGATATTGGAAAAAGAAATTGTTTGTGCAAAAAAGGGGAGGAAATGAAACTATTTTGCACTAAAGAACTTAACAACAATTTGCCTACTCTTGTTTTGACATTTTCTCAAGATTCTATGGGAGAATATTTGGAGGACATTCCAAGAGGAGACATTGAAAGATGTATTTGGGTACTCGGATGGAGTACACAGATGTGCGTAAGTTGGGCTGCATTATATCCCTGCTTCAGGGAGATGCCTTTAGTTGGTGGATTACCACTATAGAAGGAATGACACTCGAAGATGTGACTTGGGAATTTTTCGGTGTTGTTTTTTGAAAGAAGTATTTAGGTACTCGGTATCAGGATGAAAAGAAGTGTGAGTTCATGTCTTTGGTTCAAGCCAACATGTCTGTTTCGGAGTATGAGGTTCAATTTGCTCGATTGAGCCAATATGCACCTGAGTTGGTCCTTGATGAATGACAGCGATGTGACCGTTTCCATTATGGTTTGGTCAAGGATGTCAAGACCTATATGTTGTCTTTGTACTATACTGATTTTGATGTCTTGGTTAGTCGAGCCAAGGATATTGAGAAAAACTTGGGTTTGTCTTCTCGTTCTAGGGGTACTAGTTCTGGAGAAAGGGTTGCTGAATCGAATGTTGGTGGTGCTCAATTCAAAAAGAATCAGGATAAAAAGTATCGTCCTGAGTAGAGACGTGATGGAGGTAATTTCGAGCATGGATAGTAGGGTCAGCGTACCTATGCTGGAATACCTGAGTGTAGGCACTATGGAAAATGTCATTCGGGAGAGTGTTGGGTGATACATAATGCATGTCGGAGTTGTGGTTCAAGAGATCATTTGAGACATGATTGTCGGTAGATGGCTAAGGATGGACAGGCTCTTGCACCTGTTATTATACTATAGAGAGGCTGTAGTCGTGGCAAAGGTAATTTCCAGCTTCAAGATGAAGGTCAAAGGATGGTTGCTCATAAAGTGGCTATTCAACCCGAGGGAGGTAGACCTGCGAGGATCTATGCGCATCGCAAGGGAAGGAATGACACAGATGTGATGTAGGTACTTTTACTTTGCAGTCTATGTCATTACTTTGTTTGATAGATTCTGGTTCTACACATTCATATATCTTGCGTGAGCATGCGCATTTGCTTGATATACCTATAGAAGTGTTAGATGTGGGTATGCGCGTAACTAGTTCTTTTGGAGAATTATTAGTTGCAAGGGGGTTGTTTAGGAGATGTCCTTTGATGGTTTAAGGTCATGTGTTTGTGGTTGATTTGATGAAGTTGTCGTTTCATGGTTTTGATGTGATCTTGGGTATGGATTAGTTGACCGAGTGTAGCGACCTCTTTTTTCTTGAAAAATTAAAGTCGACAAAAAGAACGTAGTCTTGTTTTCTTTTTTTTGGGAAATGTTTGAAAAATAAGGGAAGTCCCTTAAAAATCGTGTTTTTGAAAATAAAAGACTTGAAGTCGCCACCGGCCACTAAGGTAGGCCAGACGCCTTAAAACCAGAGATTCATTAAAAAAAATGCGGTCGGGAGTTGGTTACATGTGGACAAGGATTAGCACCCCCATCACGCCCAGAAATCGGTACCTAAATATATATTGCTTTTAATTGATGGAAATTATCAAAATTTTAATCGAATTTGATTAAATGGTTCGCGATTGAATTTAGACTTTAATTAGACAGGATTTGTCAAATTGGTAAATTTGAATTAATTAAACATTTAATTAATAAGGGTGACGACACCTCGAAACATAGATTAAACCGACATTGAATAAGCCTGACTGTCGTGTTAAGTTATGGTTTAGTTAATTTCCTTGTTTGTGGTATTTTACCTTATGGCCTTACTCACCGGGGGAAGAAGCGGTTCCGTCATGATGCAAAGCATTACTTTTGGGATGAGCCTCTTTTGTTTAAACAATGTGCATATCAGGTTATGCGCCGATGTGTCCCTGAAGAGGAGCAGCAAAATGTACTCCAGCAATGCCATTCTTCACCCTATAAAGGACATTTTGGAGGAACATGTACTGCGGCCAAAGTTTTGTAATCCGGTTTGTATTGGCCAACACTGTACAAAGATGCCCAAGAATTTTACAAGCAATGTGATCGTTGGCAGAGGACGGGCAATATCTCTAAACGACATGAGATGCCACTCCAAAACATCATCGAGGTAGAATTGTTCGATGTACGGGGGATTGATTTTATGGGACCTTTCCCATCTTCATTTGGCAACCTCTACATTCTACTTGTCGTTGACTATGTGTCTAAATGGGTTGAGGCTGTTGCAGTTCCCAACAACGATTCTAAGACTCTGCAATGATTCTTGCAGAAAAACATATTTACATGGTTTGGGATGCCGAGAGCAATTATCAGTGATGAAGGCAAGCATTTTGACAACAGACTTATTGCCAAGATGTTGCAACGCTTCGACGTATCACACAAGATTGCTACGGCATATCACCCATAAACCAATGGGCAGGCAAAAATTTCCAACCGGGAATTGAAGGGTATACTCGAGAAAGTTGTAAATCCCTCTAGGAAGGATTGGTCAGTAAGACTAGATGACGCACTTTGGGCATATCGCACTGCATTCAAAACACCCTTAGGTATGTCTCCCTTCCGACTTGTCTATTGCAAAACATGCCATCTACCTGTGGAAATCGATCATAAGGCATATTGGGCAATCAAGACCGTGAATATGGATTGGGAAAGTGCCGGACAAAAGCGTTTATTAGACCTCAACGAGATAGAAGAATTCTGTGCACTCGTCTATAACAATGCACGAATCTACAAGGAGAAAACAAAGCAATGGAATGACAAGAAACTATTGCCGCGACAATTTATGCTAGGGCAACTAGTTCTCTTATTCAATTCTCGGCTAAAACTTTTCCCAGGAAAACTGAAATCAAGATGGTCAGGACCATTCAAAGTTGTCAAACCATTCTCTCATGGTGCCGTGATAGTCAAGTCCATCACTGACGAACATGAATTCAAAGTCCACGGACAAAGATTGAAGCACTACAACGGTGCCCATGTGGAACGTAACAAAGAAGTGGTCACATTAGGAGATGCATGAGCATGCTCTCCTTTCAATATTTTCTTCTTCTTCTTCTTTTTATTTTCATTTTTATTTTTAGGAGATATTTTATTTTATGTTTCTTCGTTATCGTTAGTTTCCAGGTTTTCTTTGTTTTGTTTTCTTTTCTTTTCCACAACAAGACTCACAACCACCATGCTAAGGAAATTTACTGCCGACTACTTGCCACGACAACCACAATAGAGAATGCCCCGGCAACTACCTCAGCAGTTGCCACGACAACAGAAACTGGCGATGCCCAGGCAACAACAATGGCTTCGTCAACTACTGATGCCTAGGCAAGTGAACCTGCCTCGGCAAACATGTATCAAATCAAAACAATGCTATTCACGGGGTACCAACCACAAGCATTCAACCAGCAATCAGAAAATGAATCAAGCAAACAGTACGAAGGAAAATTATCACTCGAGGTGACGACCTCTCCGACTAACTCATTTCATTTAGTTTCTTTTAAATTTTGTTTCACTTTTACATGCATTGAGGATAATGCTTCTCTTGAGTTTGGGGGGTGTTGGTTTTTAGTTAGTTTCATGTTTAGTTGCATTCATCTTTAGCAATCACATATAGGTTGCATATGTTACTTGCCATGCCTTTAATTGGATTTAATTGCTTAAGACTTGTTGAATATCCAATGATGAATTTTTGCTACTGCACTTAATTGAAAGAACCTTTAATTTTAGGATTGCATCAAAAGAACTTAGAGTTTTACTATGACGCCGATTTTTTACACGGTTGTGGGTTGTTGATTGAAAGAAACTTAGTGAACTTAGGTTGCTTAAAATTTGGGTAAATTTAAAATTGGAAATTAAAAGTTAAATTCTTGCTAGAGGTGCCCGAAACTGGCTCTAGTAGTAAATGCACTTTCTTGCTAGAGGTGCCCGGTAATTAAATTAATAAAAGCCTATTGTTCACATAGAATCTTGAAAATCAACTTGTACACAACTACGCACACACATTGTCACGAGCATTATAGTTTGGTTTTGGGTAATTTTTGTGCTATCCGAAAAATTAAAAGGTGATCATACTTTGTTCCACGGTTTCGAGGTTTGAATTCAAGTCTTGGCAGGTAATTATTAGTTTGCATTGCTTGAGGACAAGCAATAGTTCGAGTTTGGGGGTGTGTTAAGTGTTCAAAAGTACTATTTTTATTACCCTTTTTATTCTTATTATTGCTAGACTTAGGCTCACATTAGTTGCATTATTAGTAATTCATGCATGTTTGCATCGTTTCCTTCTTGGACAAGCTTGATTTCATATTTTACTCAATTTTGTGGAAAAAGATGTTGCTTTGGTGTGTTTTGTGTGTGTGTGCAGAATCACTTGCCAAAGCAAGGCTGGAACCAGTTGCCAAGGCAATGCATGAAGGAGATGCCGAGCTAGTTGCCAGGGCAATGCATGAAAGAGATGCCGAGCTAGTTGCCAGGGCAATGCATGAAGGAGATGCCGAGCTAGTTGCCAGGGCAATTTTTGACAAGGAATAAGATGATATGGTAGTCGAAATTGATGACTAGATAAGCCCAAGATGACGTGGAGCAAAGATAAATCCCAAAGGAGTTTGATTTCCATGAAAAGGTCAAAGAGAAATTAAATCCCAAGAAGATAGGAGAAGTTCTAGAAGGAATTTAAATATAATAAAGAATTATATTCTTTAAAGATAATTTAATTCCAACTTAACATCCTCCTCTAAAAAAAGACTTTGACCTAGCCCTATAAATTCAAGACCATGTCGTCAACTCCAAGGGAGAGAGGAGAGAAATTTCGACAACTCCAAGGGAGAGAGGAGAGAAATTTCGACAACTCCAAGGGGAAGAGAGGAGATAAATTTCGACAACTCCAAGGGCAAGGGAGATTTCGACAAAGGTCCATCCATTCTTCAGGTTTTTCTTTCTTGTTCAATTAGGTTTATGATAGGAATTCTTTATCTTGTGTTTCTTTGGAACCTAGCCATGAACTAAATCTACTTGGCTAAGGTTATTGTGTTTTGTGGTTGTGAGAAACAATTGGATTTTGTTTAGGTAATAAGAGTTTGCACTTTCAATTCAAGTTTTACTCATTCTTGGTTTTTATTCTTGTTTGCGAGTGAATTGGGAGAGGATCTCGTAACTTCATCTATTTATCTAATATCGGGAGAGTTAGATTCAAGAAACAAATGAGTATGGTCTTTATTCAATCTATTGATGGCGAAGATTAATTCGGCTTAGGGATAAGTTAAGGATTTCAACGGCTAAGAAGAGCGTAAGATTGGTTGTGATGTATTATCAAGGCATGCACAAATAGCTAGAGTTTCGACTTAGGGATAAGAAGAAACCATTGAAGAACGCTCCGCCAAACCTTGAAGTTGCTGCCTAGTCGCCCAAGTAGTTGCCCAGCTAGTCGCCCAGGCAACCATCGATTAGTTGCCAAGGTAACCATCGATTAGTTGCCAAGGCAACCCCATTGTGCAAGTTGCCACGGCAACTGAGTTGCCCTTGCACTCTTTTACCAAGACGATCCAATCGGCTATCACTCCTCAACTGACGATAACCTGGCCTATTCTCTCTCATTTGATTACATATTCTTTTACTTTATTGCTTTCTAGTTTAGTTGTTAGTTAAAACTCCTACAATCTTCTACTTGTGATCTTTTACTTTTTACAGTGTAAGAGATTAGATTCTTGAAGTGGCACCAATCCCTGTGGAGACGATATCTTTTATACTATAACTTGTGTCGTGTACACTTGCACAATTGCGGAGCACTTATTACGCGCAACAATTAGAATCCAACTAAGTCTCGTTGGAATGTTACAAAATGGAAAATTAGAAATATAGATCTAGTTAGAGGGTATTTTTGGAAAGTGGAATTTATTGTAAAAATTTATTTTTTCATAATACAAGTGTCTTAAATACATGAAATATGAAGGAATTATCAGCCAAATACCCTCCAAAACTGTGGTGAAGAGAAAAAGAAGAGAAAAGATTTTACAAGCTCGATTTAAGCCCTGAATCTCAGTTTTCAAGTAATCTTTCAAACTACAAAGTTGTTCTACTCTTCGAGCACTATCTTTTGATGTAAATAATTCATAGAATACTTGCTTGGTTGATTAGATTTGATATGATGAAGAAATTAGGGTTTATGAACAAATTGGGGCTTTTATGATTTTATGAATCCATGGTTGATTTTAAGTTAGAATCATGCTTGTATGATGTTAGAATCATGTTATTGAGTTGAGATTTAAACCCTGCATATTTTGGTTTGTATAGAGAAGATTAGGGTTTATGGATTCAAGTTTAACTTAAGGTTTGTGATGTTGGATTAATGATCTAGTAAGCTTGATTTGTTGTTTGAAAGCAAAACCCTAAGTTAAATACATAGGGACCATTTCAGCAAGCTTTAAAACTAAGGGACCAGATCTGATTTTTATGAATTTGATGTGTATCTATATTATTAATGATTTAGAGACATGAAAATGAAGTTAGAATGCTAAACCGATGATTAATCACATTAGTGACCATTTTGACAATTTGTCAAACTAAAATGGTCTATTCGGCAAAGGGGATATATAGAAGGAGTAAATCTGATTTTTAGTTAAAATGATGGAATTATGGTAGTAATGTTGATTTGAGGACTAATTTGCAAAGTTAAGAAGCTTGAATCCTTATATTGGAAATTTGATGACCATTTTGACAAATCAAGAGAAATTAGAGGAGTAAAGGTTTAAGATTATTTTAATGAAGGATGTAAAGAGAATATATGAATACAAGCTTTATTCTATCCATTTGAAGTAAAGTGATGGGACTAAATTGAAAAGTAGAGAAATAAGGAGAAGTTGGTGTAAATTAGAAGTTATTCATGGAAAGTTATGTTGGAATTTGAATTATGGAAGTAAGTTTTAAAATTCATAAATTCTACAAAAATGGTTAGATGATGAATTTTATACCGTTGTAAAGATTTTGTTAGTCTAGTTTTGTTTCCAACAAATGAAAACTGATTTCGAGTTCCGAGTTAAAAGATATGAATTTTTAATAGAATGAAGGTCAGAAAAATTACAAAGCAGTTTCTGCCTGGACAGCTCTGTGACGTGAATGTAAGGAATTTTCATAACTTTTTTAGATTTTATTAATTTACGTGGCTTATACCGTTAGAACCGTTATCGAATCTAGTTTCTTTCGTAGAAAGGAAATTGAGATCCAGTATGTATTCTACTATGTACAAGTAAATCTTTGAAGGTAGCACAATCTGTCAAAAAATGGAATTTGAAACATTTTGTATTTAAATGTTAGTTAGCTAGCTCGGAAGAGTTAATGGAAGTTCAAATTGGTCACTAAGGACCATAATGAGTTTTAGAATAGTATAAGGAAGAAAGGAAAATAATTGAAAATTTTATTTTCAAATGATTATGTTAAACAACATGTTTAAGGTATTGTTGGATTTGAATCTAACAAATATTTTATTGTATGTATGTGATTAATGGAGTCAAATCTGATTCAGAGAAGGTTTGAGGTACTATGAAAGAAAGAATATAACTAGAACTTAGTGAAGCATCGTGTTAAGTGGCCAATGTGAGTGCAACATTTATATGTATGTTAATTATAAAAGGGAAGACTTGCAATAAGTCAACCCTGATCTGAATATGAAAATGAATTGCTTAAAAGTTATAAACTGATCATAAATTATAATTTATGTCTGCAAGTGGCAAGATAATGGACATGATAAAATTATTAACACTGTATGATAAAAATTACCTAATAAGTATGTTGGTATATTATTTTGAACATGATAGACCGTGTGTCATGTAAAGTACATGGTCATTTCTATGATAACTATATCAGTCATGTTACAGACTTTGATTATGATATGCAGGAATAATCGATGTGAGTGCATTATATTCACGTATGGCATGTTACAAATAGGACGACTTGCGACAAGTCGACCTTAATATTAATTAAAATGCATGTTAATTAATAATTGTATGAATGTTATGAATTAATAATGTGACATGCATGATATATTGTCATAGTTTATAGATTTATCTAAGATAAATCAAACTTTTTGATTTTGGGTATGAACTGTCCATTATCGAATTATGGAATATAGTATCGATGGATTGGATATTGAATGTGAAAATATTATATTGTTATGCCCAAGTACTAGTGTGAGAGTCTTTGGTATAATTGGATATCCATAGAGTCTTAGCAGCTGCATTCCAGCACTACGGTGCGTTCTAGACACTTCGGTGTTGAATTCAGACACTACGGTGTTGTTTAGACACTTCGGGGTCAACTAGAACAAAAGGTGCGATAATAAGGAGCAAATGGCATCCTCGAGTACGTACTCACCATCAGACGCTACGACGTTGCAGACACTACGGTGTCGTTATGATGACTCGTATACCATAGGTTCACATGAAATTGTACTTTGGGCTATAATTCATGAAATGCTTTTATGTAGGTGGATAGGCCAGTAAGTCTATCATATTTCCTACTGATAAAGTAAGAATGATAATATAACTTTGGATATATATACATACAATTATGATTTATATTGATGCTTTGAACATGGAATGTTGATTATAATGTTGATTTTGCCCAAGTACTATTGTGAAGTCATTCGTATAGTTGGATATCTATAGAGTCCTAGCAGCTGCATCATAGCACTACGGTGCGAGATAGACTTTTCGGGGTCGAGATAGACTCTACGGAGTCGGTTCAAACACTATGGTGTTTGTTGCGCGTAATAAGTGCTCCGCAATTGTGCAAGTGTACACGTCTCAAGTTATAGTATAAAAGATATCGCCTCCACAGGGATTGGTGCCACTTCAAGAATTCAATCTCTTGCACTATAAAAAGTAAAAAAACAAGTAGGTGATTGTAGGAGTTTTAACTAACAACTAAACTAGAAAGCAATAAAGTAAAAGAAGATGTAATCAAATGAGAGAGAATAGGCCAGGTTATCGTGAGTTGAGGTGTGATAGCCGATTGGATCGTCTTGGTAAAAGAGTGCATGGGCAACTCAGTTGCCGTGAAAACTTGCACAGCGGGGTTGCCTTGGCAACTAATCGACGGTTGCCTGGGCAACTAGCTGGGCAACTACTTGGGCGGCTGAGAAGCAACTTCAAGGTTCGGCGGAGCGTTCTTCAATGGTTTCTTCTTATCCCTAAGTCGAAACACTAGTTAATTGTGTATGCCTTGACAATACATCCCTGCGTGAATCAAGGGTGAACAACAACCAATCTTGCGCTCCTCTTAGCCGTTGAAATCCTTAACTTATTCCTAAGCCGGATTAATCTTCACCATCAATAGATTGAACAAAGACCATACCCATTCGTTTCTTGAATCTAACTCTCCGGATATTAGATAAATAGATGAAGTTACGAGATCCTCGCTCAATTCACCCGCAAACAAGAATAAAAACCCAGAATGAGTAAACCTTGAATTGAAAGTGTAAACTCTTGTTACCTAAACAAAATCAAATTGTTTCTCACAACCACAAAACACAATAACCTTAGCCAAATAGATTTAGTTCATGGCTAGGTTCCAAAGAAACACAAAACAAAGAATTCCTTACATAAACCTAATTTCTCTCTTTTCTCGAAAACTGGTTGAAGCCTTTATCGAAAACTTCTCCCTTGCCCTTATCGAAATCTCCCTCTTCTCTCTTGTCAAAATTTCTCTCTTTTCTCCCCCTTTGGAGTTGACGGCTTGGTCTTTAATTTATAGGGCTAGGTCAAAGTATTTTTGAGGAGGAAGTTAAGTTGGAATTAAATACTTTTAAAGAATATAATTATTTATTATATTTAAATTCCTTCTAGAACTTTTCCTATCTTCTTGTGATTTAATTTCTCTTTAACCTCTTCATGGGAATCAAACTCCTTTGGGATTTAACTTTGCTCCACGTCATCTTGGGCTTATCTAGTCATCAATTTCGACTGCCATATCATCTTATTCCTTATCGAAAATTGCCCTGGCAACTAGCTCGGCATCTCCTTCATGCATTGCCCTGGCAACTAGCTCGGCATCTCCTTCATGCATTGCCCTGGCAACTGGTTCTAGCCTTACTTTGGCAAGTGATTTTGCACACATAGAAAAACACACCAAAGAAGTATCTTTTTCCACAAAATTAAGCAAAATATGAAATCAAGCTTGTCCACCAAAGAAACAATGCAAACATGCATGAATGGCTAATAATGCAACTAATATGAGCCTAAGTCTAGCAATAATATGAATAAAAAGGGTGAATAAAATAGTACTTTTAGACACATAACACACCCCCAAACTCAAACTATTGCTTGTCCTCAAGCAACACAAACTAATAATTACCCGCCAAGACTTCAATTTTCACAAACTTAGCTTTGAACTTGATTTCAATTCTCAGAATCGTGGCACAAAGTATGATTAGCTTTTCATTTTTCGAAAACTTAGGAGTTACTCGAAATCAAACTATAATGCTTGTGAGTGTGTGCGGAGTTGTGTGCAAGTTGATTTTTCAGATTCTATGCAAACAAGAGGTTTTCAAATTATTTCATTGGGTTCTTTTAACATGTTTTAACTAGCCAGTTTCGGGCACCTCTAGTGTTTTGTTTTTAGTTTTCTTAAGTTAAATTAATTTATTCGACTAGAGCCAGTTTCGGCCACCTCTAGCGATCATTTTTTAGCACATACTAGAGCCAATTTTGGGCACCTCTAGCAATTAATTTTTTTAGTGCATATTAGAGCCAATTTCGGGCACCTCTAGCATTCATCCAATTTTTATTCTAATCCCCCAATTTTTTTAACTATCAACCTAAGTTCACTAGAATTCCTTAAATCAATCAAGCCACAACAGTGTTTCATCAAGTTTAGCATCATAGTAAGATTCTAAGTGTTTCCACGTTTATCCTAGAATAAAAAGTTCTATCAATTAAGTACATTGGCAAAGTCATCATCGGATATTCATCAAATCTAGGCAATTCTTGTTCCAACTAAAGGCATGGCAAGCAATTTATGTATCCTAAATGCAATACTTAAGATGAATGCAACTAAACATGGTAACTAACTAATAAAAATCCCCCCAAACTCGAGTGAGGCATTGTCCTCAATGCATGTAACAAAGAAAAAAAAAACAAAAATAACAATAAAGAAAAGTAAAATGCAAACGAGGACTTACTCCGAGAGTTCGTCATCATGGATGATTAGTTTCCTTTTGGTCGGTTTCTTGATTCTTTTGCTTGAACGAGGTGGTTGTTTCCTTGTTGCCGATGGTGGAATCGATCCTCGTACAGGGTTGTCCTAATCTCCTCTTCATCAATGTCATTGGCTTTTCGCTTGGGCTTGGAGGATTCGATTGGTGTGGTATTTGTTGGTGAAATGGAGGACTTGCCCGAATCTGAAAAATCAGACAATGATTCAGTGTGAGTTGCTTCAAACATAGGTGCTTTGCCTTTGGCTTTTGCAGTGGTTGCCAGGGTGTCTTTAGCTTTGGTTGCCGCTGCATCTTCAGTGTTAGTTGCCGTGGCAACTGCTTGGGTAGGCGTAGTGTAGGTTGTCGTGGCATTATCTGTTACGATTGTTGTGGCAACTACTTCTTTGGTTGCCGTGGCAAGGATTTCGGTATGAAAGATGGGGAACGACACGCGGCTGTCCGGGTACTTTTCCAGGATGACTTGGGTGATGGCATTCTTGTGATCCTTCATGTACCGCATGAACATTAGTTGATGGTCTTCAATTTGCCTAAGACAGTTCGCCAACGGTTGTAAGAGTGCTTCAAGTTGTCCCGGGGCTGCTGTCCGAGTTGCCCGGGCATCGGTTGCTTGGGCATTAGGAGTTGCCGAGGCGGCAAGAGTTGCCGCAACAATTGAAGGCGTTGGGGATTTTACCGGTGCCTCTCCCATTAGCTTTCGTATTTGTGCTCGATTCCAACTGGACTTTGGTAGGGCCTTTTCATCAGTGGACTCACTTGGGACATGCATCTCCTTGCAAAGATTGGAAATTAAGAAAGGGAAGAAAAGAGAACCCTTGTCTTTTGAGCTACATACAAAAATCTCATCACAAATAATTTTTCCAATGTTAAAGATATGATTATGCAAGATAGAATGTATGAGCAAAAGACGAGGTGTATCAACGGTGGTATTGTGTGTTGTGGGCATTAAAGAAGTTTTAACAAACTTATTCCATAATTTTGCCTTGGCTTTAAGCCGAAGGCGATTTATTGTGCCCTTGTATTTACTGTCGTTCCATTGAGTTCTCGGTAGAGTGAGTTCTTGAAGCACCTTGTCGAGTTGCTTGGGCGTGAGTTGATCAACAAAGGCTTGATGCTCGTCTTTCTCAACGTAGAGCCCGTAAAAGGTGTTTATGTTTTCGGGGCTTATGAGTATAGCCTTGTCACGAACAAAAACATAAGGATTATCTGGGTTAGGTGAGTGAGCATAGAATTCTCTTACCCATGAGATGTTACCCAGTTCCGATTGATGGCAAAAGATTTTCCACTTTTGATGTGCAATCCTTTCGAAGATGAATGGTTTAAGGCCAAAATTTTGATGAGAGTTGGAGTATTCGAAGCCTTGTTCTTCGCAAATCTTCCAGCTTTCAAACTTGGAGTGAAATCTTTCTTGAGCCACCAGTGTAGAAAACTTCTTGTATCTTGGTTCTTTGGAGGAACTTGGATGAACCAAAAATTCGATTTTGGATACCATGGATGATCTTGGTTGTGAGTTTGGTAGAAACAAAGAAAAGAAAGCAAAAGAAACTAAAGAGTTGCAAGGTGAAAAGTAGGAATAGGTTTCTTGGAAGTTATGGGTGACGGGTTAAATAGAAAAGATAGGTAGTAAATATGGTGGGTGGGGTAATTTTGAAAGAAAGAAAACAAGGGTTTAGATTGGGGGAAGGTGACGACTAGGGGGTTTAGGGAAGGGGAAGGGTTTGGCCGGTTATGTAGGGTTTATTTAGGGTAAATTGGAGGCTTAATATATGCCTTAGATTCAGCCCATTAATTTCCTTGTTGAATAAGTTTCCTTCTTGAATCAAAATTCCTCTTTATCTTGAACTCTTTTTCCTACAATTCAAAAACAAATAAAAATAAGGATTAAAATTAAAGATAAACTAATAAAAGAAAATAAATAAAGATGTGCAAAATAATTCTTAAACTTAAAATTTTAAAAACAATTAGATAAATATGAAATAAAGACATAGTTTTAATCTTAAAGAAAATAAATAAATCTATCCTAAAAAGAAAAATAACCGAAAATAATAAATAAAAATAAAAAATAAATAGTTTGAAAAAAAATAAAAATAAAAAGAAAATATTGAAAGGAGAGCATGCTCATGCATCTCCTAAGATGACCACTTCTTTGTTACGTTCCACATGGGCACCGTTGTAGTGCTTCAATCTTTGTCTGTTAACTTTGAATTTGTGTTCGTGAGTGGTGGACTTGATTATCATGGCACCATGGGAGAACGGTTTGACAACTTCGAATGGTCCCGACCATCTTGATTTTAATTTTCCCGGGAAAAGTTTTAGCCAAGAATTGAATAAGAGAACTAGTTGCCCTGGCATGAATTGCCACGGCAATAGTTTCTTGTCATGCCATTGCTTTGTTTTCTCCTTGTAGATTCGTGCAATGTTATAGGTGAGTGCACGTAATTCTTCTATCTCGTTGAGGTCCAACAAACGCTTTTGCCCGGCACTTTCCCAATCCATATTCACGATCTTGATTGCCCAATATGCCTTGTGTTCGATTTCCACAGGTAGATAGCATGTTTTGCCATAGATAAGTTAGAAGGGAGACAAGGGTGTTTTGAATGTAGTGCGATATGCCCAAAGTGCATCATCTAGTCTTACTGACCAATCCTTCATAGAGGGATTTACAACTTTCTCGAGTATACCCTTCAATTCTCGATTGGAAATCTCTGCTTGCCCATTGGTTTGTGGGTGATATATCGTGGAAATATTGTGAGATGCACCAAAGCGTTGCAACATCTTGGCGATAAGTATGTTGTCAAAGTGCTTGCCTTCATCACTAATAATTGCTCTCGGCATCCCAAACCGTGTAAATATATTTTTCTGTAAGAATCGTTACACGGTCTTAGATCGTTGGTGGGAACTGCAGCTGCCAAAACCCATTTAGACACGTAGTCAACGACAAGTAGAATGTAGAGGTTGCCGAATAAAGATGGGAAAGGTCCCATAAAATCAATCCCCCATCATCGAACAATTCCACCTCGATGATGTTTTGGAACAACATCTCATGTCGTCTAGAGATATTGCCCGTCCTCTGGCAACGATCACATTGCTTGTAAAACTCTTGGGCATCTTTGTACAGTGTTGGCCAATACAAACCGGATTGCAAAACTTTGGCTACAGTGCGAATTCCTCCAAAATGTCCTTTATAGGGTGAAGAATGGCATTACCAGAGTACATTCTGCTGCTCCTCTTCTGGGACACATCGGCGTATAACTTGATCTGCACATTGTTTAAATAAAAGAGGCTCGTCCCAAAAGTAATGCTCAGCATCATGGCGGAACTGCTTCTTTCCTTGGTGAGTAAGGCCATAAGGTAAAATACCACAGACAAGGAAATTAACTAAATCCGCGTACCAGGGTATTGTTGAGGCATGTGTTGTCATGGAAACTGCTTCCAAGGTTGTCGAGGCGTGCGCATCTAGAGTTGCCGTGGCATACGCATCCATGATTGCCGAGACATGCGCGTCAAGGGTTGCCGAGGCATACGCGTCCATGGTTGCCGAGGCGTATGCGTCTGGAGTTGCCGAGGCGTGCGCATCAAGCATTTCTGAGGCATGCACGTCAAAAGTTGCTGAGGCATCGAGGGTTGCCGAGGCATACGCATCCATGGTTGCCGAGGCGTCAGGGGTTGTCGAGGCATACGCGTCCATGGTTGTCGAGGCAACTAACAGTTACTCATCCGGGAATGCATCGCATATCTCTAAATTCACGTCCTCCTCCCTATTGCGTTTTAAGCGTGATAAGTGATCGGCCACTTGATTTTTTGTTCCTTTCCTATCCTTAATTTCAATATCAAACTCTTGTACAAGCAATATCCAACGAATCAAACGAGGTTTGGCATCCTTTTTAGCAAATAGATACTTAATTGCCGAATGGTCTGTATGAACAATGACCTTTGTACCAATCAAATAGGATCAGAACTTGTCAAATGCGAAAACTACGGCTAGTAACGCTTTCTCCGTTGTTTTGTAATTCACTTGAGCACTGTTAAGAGTTTTACTAGCGTAGTATATCACATGAAAGGTCTTACCTGTACGTTGGCCTAGGACTGCTCCTACCGCGAAATCACTTGCATCACACATGAGCTCAAAATGTAGTGTCCAATCGGGTGGAACGACAATGGGTGACGAGGCAAGCTTTTCCTTTAGGGTTTTGAATGCTTGGGCGCAAGAATCATCAAAATTGAAGAATTTATTATGTTCAAGCAAATTGCTCAAGGGTTTAGTAATCTTAGAAAAATTATGAATGAACCTCCTGTAAAAACTTGCATGTCCAAGAAAGCTTCAGATTCCTTTAACCGAACTTGGTGGGGGTAATCTCTCAATCACGTCTACCTTGGATTTGTCTACTTCAATTCCCTTGGATGAAATATTATGGCTGAGCACTATTCGTTCATCTACCATAAAATGGCATTTCTCCCAATTAAGGACTAAATCAGTTTCTTCGCATCTTGCCAACACCTTCTCTAAATTGCTGAGGCAACTGTCGAAGTCATTACCAAAAACGAAAAAATCATCCATGAAGATCTCAAGGAAGTCTTTGACCATGTCTGAAAAGAGTGCCATCATGCATCTTTGGAAGGTTACCGAGGTATTACACAATCCGAACGGCATCCTTCGGAAAGCATAAGTATCGTATGGGCATGTGAAGGTTGTCTTTTCTTGATCTTCTGGTGCTATGGCAATTTGATTGTAACCTTAATAACCATCAAGAAAACAATAAAAGGGTTTACCTGCAAGGCGGTCAAGCATTTGATCAATAAAGGGTCATGGGAAGTGATCTTTCCTAGTGGCTTTGTTTGGCTTTCGATAATCCATACAAACCCTCCAACCGGTCACAGTCCAGGTTGGAATGAGTTCATTGTTTTCATTACTTACCACTGTTATACCTCTCTTTTTTGGTACACATTGTACCAGACTTACCCATGTACTATTAGAGATCGGCGTTAAGCCACTTGAAGATTTCTTTCATTACAACCCCTTTCATGTCATGATTCAGTCTTCTCTAGGCCCCAATCGAAGGTTTATGATCATCTTCCAACAAAATCTTGTGCATGCACACTGTCGGGCTAATTCTCTTCAAGTCGGCAATTGTCCACCCTATTGCCTTCTTGTGTAGCATCAACATTTTGATCAGCTTCTTTTCCTGTTCAGGCTGTAACTTAGAGGAATTAATTACAAACAATGTATTATCGGTTCCCAAGTAAGCATATTTTAGTTGCCCTGGCAACTGTTTCAACTCAAGAATCGGTGGTTGTTCAATAGAGGGCTTTTCGAGATTACCTTCCTTACCTGAATAATCCAGTGGTTCAAAGTATGTACCTGGTCGATTGACTAACCAATTTGCCTCTTCTTGTTGTTCCTCATCGATCGGTTCTTCATATTCCTCAGGTTCCTCTTGATCGGCAATGTAGTTGTCGAGGCAACTAAATTCCTCGTCAAAGTTAAACTCTGTCGTGGCATGAAGAAGTTGGCATTCTTCCGGATCATCGGCATGCCTTAGTTTTTGGAACACATTTAGTTTAACTTGTTGGTCATTCACCCTCATTGTGAGTTCTCCATTTTCAACATCGATCAAGGTTCTCCATGTTGCTAGGAAGGGTCTCCCGAGAATGATAGGTGCATGTTCATCTGCTTCACAATCCAAAATAATAAAGTCAGCGAGAAAAATAAATTTATCAACTTTTACCAGTATGTCTTCAATTTTTCCCTCTGGATGCACATAGGATCTGTTGGCTAGCTGTAGCATAACTGTTGTAAGTCATGCCTTCCCGATTCCTAGTTTCTGTAAAACCGATTTAGGCATCAAGTTTATGCTGGCTCCAAGGTCACATAATGCTTTCCCGACATAGTTGTTTTCGATGGAACAAGGTATTGTGAAAATTTCGGGATCCTTCAACTTGGGTGGCATGCGATTGTGCAACATGGCCATGCATCCCTCTGTTGCGGCAACTATTTCAAACTCTCATAGTCTTGTTCTCTTGGACACAATGTCTTTAAGAAACTTGGCATAGTTCGGCATTTGTTCAATTGCTTCAACCAATGGCAAGTTGATATGGACTTGCTTTAGGATATCAAGAAACTTCTTGAATTGATATTCTTGTTTTTGTCACTTCAACCTTTGTGGGAATGGTGGTGGAAGTTGGATATCTTCGATCCTTTCATTGGTCTGGAACCTGATTGATGGCATTGCCGGGGCAACTAGAGTTGTCAAGGCATTATCAACTAGGGTTGTCGTGGCGTGCCTATCGCTGGTTGTCGAGGCATGCTTATCGCTGGTTGCCGAGGCATGCTTATCGCTGGTTGTTGAGGCATGCTTATCGCTGGTTGCCGCGGCAATTCCTGGTTCATCATCTGAGGCTTTGCCGCTGAGTTTATCTTGTTCTTTTTGTGGAGTTTTGTTTGATGAGCGAGCTTGAGCCCCTTTAAGTTGTTGGCCACTTCTAGTGGTGATCGCCTTACATTGCTCATGGCTAGTTCCTCTTGCGACTTCAGTATCGCTAGGTAAACCTCCTTGCGGTCTAGTATTCAGGTTTTGAGCAAATTGTCCGACTTGATTTTCCAATGATTTGATTGCCGCCTCTTGGTTTTGCAATATTATCTCGGTCCTGTTAATAAAAGCATCGGTTATTTTTATGAAGTTACTATTCTCAGCCATATAAGATTCAGTTTTCAATATAAAAGCATTGAGAGAATTTTCCAAAGAACTAGATGTTGTCGGTTGTTGTTGCGGCAACTATTGCTGGGGCATATTCTGCTGGAATCCCGATGCTTGTGCATTCTGATTGTTCTAGTTTAGAGCATTGTTGGGATTACTCCATGAAAAATTCAGGTGCTTCTTCCAAGATGGATTATATGTGTTGGACATCACATTGTTGTTCCGGTTGTAATTCCCCACATAAAAGCTGGATTTCAGATTCTGCATACATTTAGAAGAATCATGGTTACCACCACATAACTCACAAAAGGAATCCATTACCTTGACCTCCTGTGTGTTGTTTGGTTTCTGCATGTTCTGGACCATCTTTGTTAGAGTGGCCAATTGTGCTGAAATTGAGTCTAATGATCCCAATTCATGTATTATGGCTTGGCATCTAACTCATCCTCTTCTAGCAGATGGGAATTGATAATCATTCTTGGCAAGCCTATTTAGAATTTGCATTGCTTCCTCTGGCGACTTATCTAGGAGTATGCCGCTTGCCGAGGCATCTAGCATCATTCTTGTTGGTGTATTCACAGCATTGTAAAACATTGTTACTTGTGTCCACACTGGAATCCGTATAGGGGCATTTGTGTAGAAGTTCTCAATATCGCTCCCAAGCCTCGTACATGGATTCATCATCTGCCTGCCGAAAAGAAGTAATTTCGTTATGAAGCTTATCAATCAAATTTGTAGGATTAAATCGAGCAAGGAAATCACGACAAAGATCGGTCCAAGATCCTATTGATTCGATAGGAATACTATTCAACCATGCTTTCGCCCTATCCCTCAGTGAATAGGGGAATAATTTTAGTCGTAAAACATCGGGGGCGACTCCTTGTATTTTGAATGAATTGCAAATCTCAAGGAAAGATTTAAGATGTTGTCGTGCATCTTCAGTTGCTAAGCCGCCAAATTTACCAATTGTGTTGATCATATTAAACATCACCGGTTTCAATTCAAAGTGGTCGGCTTCAATTTCAGGTGTGACAACTCCTGGATTAAGTCCTTCAAGATCTTCTTCAAGATAGTCTCGAATAGTTCTGTTTCGTGCAAGAATCACTCCTCCTCCTGCTGGAACATCATGATTCATATTGTTGTCTTGATTAGCCATTGCTACTCTTAACCTTTGTTTGAGTCTTTGCAAGGTTCGCTCGATTTTAGGATCAAAAGGATATTCTGGTGTAATCGGTCTCGCCCTGGTTATATACCAATGCAAAACCAAAGTTTGTTAGTCCTTTGAATCTTAAACAAGAAAAATAAAAACAAAGTTGCTATTGCCAATCCCTGACAACGGCGCCAAAAACTTGTTGAGCGTAATAAGTGCTCTGCAATTGTGCAAGTGTACACGTCGCAAGTTATAGTATAAAAGATATCGTCTCCATAGGGATTGAAGCTACTTCAAGAATTCAATCTCTTGCACTGTAAAAAGTAAAAACACAAGTAGGTGATTGTAGGAGTTTTAACTAACAACTAAACTAGAAAGCAATAAAGTAAAAGAATATATAATCAAATGAGAGAGAATAGGCCAAATTAAACATCCCAATTACAACTTGGTCACATTGTCTCTTATTACTACTAAGTATTTGTAAAACCATACTTGAAAATACTTCAACCCTTGGATCTTCACTTGCTTACTTGTTGTCTGAAAGTGCTTATCTCTCTGTATTGATGAGAAAGGTAAGCGTAAGCTATAAGCTTAGTGAGAGAATCTCAAAAACACTCATCAATGCATTTTAAAACCATTTTATTTCAAACCAAGTTTATAATGTTCATGCCAAAATCATCTCATGCTTCTATAATCTTTCCAAAAATGCACATTTAAATCATTTGCAACACAAGTATCACGGATTCTATCATAAACATCAATTTAAGCTTCATACAACAAAATCTCTAAATAACAAGCTTAAAGAGCATCTCATGCATAATCCATGTTATACAAACATAATCCATTTCGCATGATACATTATCTCATATATTGGCATTCAAGTGGCTCAAAACCAAGTTCCATTCTATTTTATAAAAACACATCGGATACACGGATTTCCCAAGTAGTTCTTTTGACCACTTCACATACATCCTCGAACTGGAACAACCCTCAATGGTTATAATGTATAAATCTACCAGCGGAAGAATTGGCACACTTTTGACCCCTCGACCGCTGCGGTTCTCATGGTGGAGCGTGGCACACTCTTGACCCCTCAACACACATGAGGTGACTTATTATAGTGCACTTTGAACCCTATGGCTAGCCAACTATATCCGATAACATTTGATCTCAGCCACTTACCAATATACTCAATAAAACCACATTACCTCGCTATTTTGCATTTGTATCAAATCAAAGCAATTTCCAATACATTAAACCATGTATTCTAGTATTCTCAAAATTCTTTCATAAATCATTTATCATTCTCAATAATCATCATATATGATCATTTGCAACAACTTTCATTTCTAAAACGTGCATATAACAATAGGTAATCAAAATCATAAACATGTGCATGAGATTGTAGTTTGCAAAACTGAAAACGAGAGAGAGATCAACCAATACTTAATTCCGAGCTTAGATAAGTGTTTCAAACTTAATCTAAACTCCCAAAACTTATTTCAAACCTTTTAAAAGCAGTAAATCACGTTTCCACTCACCAACAACACAATGCGCTCTAGCCGTTGTGAGAATCAAGCTTCCAAAGCTTCCGCAACCTCTCCAAAAGTTAAAGGATCCAACTCCCCTACTTTACCCAAACAAAAACAGAGGATTAATACACTTCCATGCATCTCCAATTTCTAGCAACCTTCAAACACAGCTTCGCCTCACCAAAAGCCATCAAACACCTCTCAAAAACAACTGAAATCATCCTCAAACTTCATCTAAACAAAGCCCGGCCAAAACCTATTGATTTTAACATCTTACAATACCAATTAATATCCAAAAACATCTTTATAACGTCCTTATACCTCCAGTAACCTTACAACACCGTGATCACTTTAAAATCTAACTATTTACAACCTAGAAAATTAGCAATTCACATAGTTTCGGGATTCCTTTTATTAATCTTTTCTTTTAACATTAAAACACATCTTATAAGAGATCTAAATCAATTAAATCCAATACAAAATAGATCCATAACAATGTTTATCAAATTTTCTCACCAAAACTCAATTTAATTCATAAAATCTTGATTAAATCATAAACACATAACAAAAATCAGTTGTAAAGGATCAAGAACTTGGGAATTTCATTAAAGAACCTTTAATTAGAGGAGAGAAACAAAAATAACCTCTAATTTTTTATTTCTGTAACACCCCGAAAATTAGTCTAGTCGAAATTAGGTTCTGGTGATCAAAAATTTTGTATCGGAATGGTCCAATCATTGTAATGATTCCAAGTTTGTACTCAATTGTATTGTAATCGAAAATTTTGTATCAGAATGGTCCAATCATTGTGATAAAAAATTTTGTATCGGAATGGTCCTGGCATTGGTGAATTTGGGACAACATTGCCATTGAATTGTCTGACACAGTTTCTGGCATGGTTGCTGGCGCAGCCCTTGGCTCCTTGGGCTTTGGCGTGTGTACCCTTGCCTTTCCCTTCCCCTTGTCCTTGGGCTCGGCAACAACAAGATTCCTCCATATAGCAATAGTAAGTGTTGTTCCCTTGATCATTTGCCCTTTATCCGTATCAAGCCTTGGCACATCATGGAGCATACACACGTTAGAAATCAACAAAGGAAAAAACAAGTTGCCAGTACCTTTCATTGCGCACTTGTAAGTTTCCTCAACAATGAGCTTGCCAACATTGATTTTGCGCCCCATAATAATAAAGTGCAACAGGATCATCCTTTCTTCCGATACGGTCTCGTTATGGGATGTGGACATCAAATTCGCCTTGAGAAAGTGATTTCATCCTCTCTATTGGGGCTTCAATGCCAGCCTCTTCACCGTACGGTGCCCCTTGGTTGACATTGTCCATGTCGTGCCAGCCTCACATAGATCTGCCAGCAGCCTCTTTCTCTTGGCAGCGTTCATTGATTTAGCGTACTCGAAATACTCATCCTCTGCATCATCTAACTCAAACATATTATTGATATACCCTTCATCGAAATGAACACATTTACCTCTAATCATCAAGAATGGTGAATCCTTGGTCACAAGGTGCGCATAGAATTCTTGGACGATTGTGGCATAAACCTCCCCTTTTTGCTGGCAAAACTGAGTCCATTTGTGCAAGTTAATCGTAGACATGACTTCCGGAGGGAAGCCATTGTTCGTCTCTGTGTTGAGGTCAAAGTGCTTCTCATAGCAAAAATTCCTCGAGGCAAAATTGGATTCGAACTTTTTTCTTGATCTCTTCGTTGAAGAATCGCTTGAAGGGGATAGAGGATGAAGCCATTGAAACTCATTGAAGGAGCTTGAAATGATGTTGAAAGATGAAGAAAAAGACGATTTGGGTTTTGCACTTGCTTATCGAAAAGAAAGTAAAAAGTGAGAGAGAGATGTTTGGTTTCTTTAACCGGAAAATGTGAGAAAGTAAAAGGTTTTGGGTGGGTTGAGTGTTTTAATGGGATTAGTAATTAGGGATAATGATGGGAAATAAAAAAATTAATTTAAAAAGAGGTGGAGTGATAAGGTGATAGGTGATAAGATAGGGTAAGGATTGGAGTATAAGGTAATTGATTTGAAATTTTAAATTTCAACCTAGATTTTGGGCGGCTAGGGTTTAAAGACAAATAAAAACAACTCTATCTTATTTTATTGGGCCGATAAAACTAGGGTTTTTTTCCTCTTCCTTCTATCTTTTGCACCGCTACATGCCAAGCTACTCTGACACTGCATCTGGCAGATTTTTCTATTGAAGCGTTAGCCCCTGCCAGCAACCCTGGCAGTGTTCCTGGCATAATGAATCTGCACAACTTAAAGGAAACCTTTCAACACAGTAAAGGAATAAAACTTGAAATATAAAAAGAAAGAAAAACAATTAAAAATCTAAAAACAAAGAAAAACACTAACCTAATATTTACAAAAGTTCAAACCTGATGGTGTTTTCATGTTACCTCTTCTAAGAGGATCACCTCTTTGGCATTGTTCCGATCACCTTCCATGTAGTGCTTCAAACGTTGGCCATTCACCTTAAAGATTTCGCTTGTCTTCAAATTCTAGATGTCCACAGCTCCATGAGAATAGGGCTTCACAACTTCATAAGGGCTCGTCCATCTTGATCTGAGTTTCCCTGGAAACAACTTAATTCGTGAGTTGAATAAGAAAACATGTTGGCCTACCTCAAACTGTCTTGGCATTATCCTACTGTCATGCCAACGTTCTACTTTTTCCTTGTAGATCCTGGCGTTCTCATAGGCCTGTGTTTTGAATTCCTCTAACTTATTTAGGTCAAGTAACCTCTTTTCTCCAGCAGTTCTCCATGCCATGCCAAGTGTTTTGATGGCCCAGTAGGCTTTATTCTCAAGCTCCATTGGCAGATGGCATGGTTTGCCGAAAACAAGTCGAAATGGTGACGTACCCAAAGGAGTTTTAAATGTAGTCCTATAAGCCCACAAGGACTCATCTAGTCTCACGGACCAGTCCTTCCTTGATGGATTAACAGTCTTCTCTAAGATGTTTTTGATCTCCTTATTTGAAATCTCAGCTTGTCCGTTTGTTTGTGGATGATATGCAGTGGCAATTCTCTGTTGTATACCATACATGCACAAAGCTTTAGAGATTAGATTACACTTAAAATGGGTGCCCTCATCGTGAATAATCACTCTAGGGGTGCCAAATATAGTAAAAATGTGTTTATGCAAGAACTTGGCATCGTTCGTTGGTAGGGCCACAACCTCTACCTATTTAGATACATAGTCAACAACCACACGAATATATACATTACCGAATGAGGGTGGAAAAAGACCCATAAATTCTATCCCCATACATCAAATAAATCCACAGACATAATGTTTTGAAGCGGTAGTTGGCGTCTGCTAGAGATGTTTCCTATCCGTTGGCATTGATCACATGCCTTGGCATACTCGTGGACATCCTTATATAGTGTGGGCCAAAAGAATCCTGACTGCAGTACCTTGGCAGCAGTCTTTACCCCAGGAAAGTGACCTCCATATGGCGCGGCATGGCATAGATGCAATACGTTATTCTGTTCATCCTCAGGCACACACCGGTAGATCACTTGGTCAGCACAATGTTTGAACAATATTGGCTCATCCTAGTAGTATTGCCTAACTTCCCACAAGAACCTCTTCTGGCCATTGTATGCCAAGTCTGGTGGCAGAATGTTACTTACCAAGTAGTTGACAATGTTAGCATACCATGGCACGACATTAACTACAAGCAAACACTCGTCAGGAAATTCATCTCTTATAAAGTTGGTCTTACTATCTTCAAGATGATGCTCTAAACGTGAGAGATGGTCAGCTACTAGGTTTTCACTTCCCTTCTTTTCTCAGATCTCAAGGTCGAATTCTTGAAGTAGGAGCGTCCATCGATTAGTCTGGGCTTGGCATCCTTCTTTGCCAAGAGATACTTCAATGCCGAATGATCTATACAAACCAAAACTTTGTTACCAATTAAATAAGATCTAAATTTGTCAAAAGCAAATACAACCACAAGAAATTCTTTCTCGGTCATAGAGTAGTTCAGTTGTGCTTCATTCAAGGTTTGACTGGCATAGTAGATGGCATGAAAAACCTTGCCATGCCTTTGTCCCAAGACTGCTCCAACGGCGTAGTCGCTGACATCGCACATGAGCTCAAAGGGCTCACTCTTTAAGCTCCTAAAATGCTCTCAAACAAGAATCGTCAAATGCAAAAGTGGCATTATGTTCTAGCAACAAGCATAAAGGTTTGACAATTTTTGAAAAATCTTTAATAAAGCGCCATAAAAATCGCCATATCCTAAAAAACTCCTTATACCTTTAACACTCGTTGGAGGTGGTAGCTATTTTATTACCTCAACTTTTTCTTGATCCACTTCTAACCCTCTCTCAGTTACCTTGTGCCTAGAACAATGCCCTCCTTCACCATGAAGTGGCATTTTTCCCAATTCAACACTAGGTTTGTCTCTATGGATCTCTTCAAGACTTGCTCCAAACTCAGAAGGCATTCCTCAAATGTTTTTCCAAACACTGAGAAATCATCCATGAACACTTCCATGTTATGCTCGATCATATCGAAAAAAATGGACATCATACAACGTTGAAACGTTTCTGCTGCATTACATAGGCCGAATGGCAGCCTTCTAAACGCAAACGTCCCATAAGGGCACGTGAATGTGGTCTTCTCTTGATCATCAGGGGCGATGGCAATCTGATTATAACTTGAATAACCATCCAAAAAAATAGAAAGCTTTACCTGCCAACCTGTCTAGCATCTGATCAATAAATGGCAATAGGAAGTGGTCCTTCCTCGTGGCATTGTTCAGCCTCCTATAGTCCATGCACACTCTCCATCCTATGATTGTTCTGGAGGGGATTAACTCCGCTTCACTATTTTGTACCACGATCATGCCACCCTTCTTTGGCACGCATTGCACCGGGCTAACCCAAGAGCTATCAAAAATGGGATAAATAATCACGGCATCAAGCCATTTGACGATCTCTTTCTTCACTACCTCTTTCATGCTTGGGTTTAGCCTTCTTTGGCCTTCAATGGTCTTGCCATGGTACTCCTCCAAGATAATCTTGTGCATGCAAATTGTTGGGCTAATACCTCTGATGTCTGCTAAGGTCCACCCTAATGCTTGCTTATAATCACGTAATATTTCCCACAATCTTGCCTCCTGATCATTAGTGAGACCAGTGGCAATGATCACCGGCAGAGTTGAGTGTTCACCTAAGTAAGCATACTTCAAGTGATCTGGCAGTGGTTTCAGTTCCAAAGCTGGTGGCTCCTCAATTGATGGTTTAGGTGCCTTGATTTCTATGCCGACCAACTGTAGTGGCTCAAAATAACTCGCCTCTTCAGCCTCCAAGACTGGTTCTTTTGGTTCCTCAAATAGATCAGCTATGCCATCTAAATTGTTGGCATCAAATTCTGTATCCTAGCATAACTGTGTCATGTCCAAAGTGTAAATGGACTCCATCATCTCCTCTGCTTGGCACTCATCAGGTTCATCTGCACATTTTAAAGCTTGAAACATTAAATGTAACATGCTGGTCATTCACGCGCATTGTTAGTTCCCTTTTATGAACATCAATCAAAGCTCTACCCGTGGCAAGAAAAGGTCTCCCCAAAATAATCGAGACATTAATATCAGCCTCATAATCCAAAATGATAAAATCAGCTGGACAAATAAATTTGTCTACCTTTACTAACACATCCTCAATCTTACCCTTGGTATGTGGATAGGATCGGTCAGCCAGTTGAAGTGTCACCGTGGTAGGTCTTACTTCTATGCCAAGCTTCCAGAAAACTGACATTGGCATCAAGTTGATGATAGCTCCTAGGTCACACAGTGTCGTGCCCATTAATTTGTTGCCAATGGTGCAGGGAATATTGAAACTTCCCGGATCTTTCAGCTTTGGTGGCAATCGATTTAGGATTATGGCACTGCATCCTTCGGTTAGAGCAACAATTTCAAAGTCTCCTAACTTCCTCTTTTTGGACAGAATGTCCTTCATAAATTTGACATAGTTGGGCATTTGTTCAAGGGCTTCTACCAATGGAATGTTGATTTGCAATTGCTTAAGAACCTCCAAGAAGCGCTTGAACTGCTGATCTTGCTTATGCTTTTGAAGCCTTGCTGGAAATGGTGGTGGCGGATAAATACGTGCCTGCTCTGCTGGTTTTGCCAACGTAGTGCTACCATCAGTCTGTTTGGCCTCGGTGCTGGCATCAGTGTGCTTTCTGGCATCGGTTCTGGCATCATCTATTTTTGCTTCCTCTTTCTCTACTTCCCTGGGATTATATGCTGGCACAGGCTTCTCAACTTGGCAATTAATTGGCTACTTAGCAACATTCTCCATCTCGCACTGCTTACCACTCTAAAGAGTTATAGCTTTGCACTGCTCATTGCCTTTGTGCCAAGCATCTTCTATGTCACTTGGCAATGTTCCTTGGGGTTGATTACTGAGTGCATTGGCAATCTGCCCTAGTTGAACTTCCAAATTTCTCATTGATGCAGCCAAACTCTGGACTGTGGCATCATTCCTCCCCATGTACTCTGTGAGTGTGCCTCCATATTTGAGTCTCTGCCCATGCTGAAAATTATTTTAGGCTTTTTGTGGCATGGCATTGTTATTCTGCCTCTGGGTATTCTGGCGTTGGGCATTGTACTGGTTACCTCCCTGATTTCCCCATGCTAAGTTAGGGTGTTGTCTCCAACCTGCATTATAAGTATTGGAGTTAGGATTATAGTAACGATTAACATTGCCAACAAAATTTACCGATTCAGGGTTGGCAGGGCATTCATCCATATGATGATTTTCTCCATAAATTGTACAGAAAGGATCTAATGCTTTGACTTCCTGGGACTCGTTGTTCTTTTCCAACGTTCTTACCATGCTAGTAAGGTTGGAAATCTCGGCATGAATGGACATTAGTTCGTCAACCTGAAATTTCCCATTGGTTTTAGTTACAGTCCTAAGTCTCACAACAGGATATTCAAAATCATTGATTGCAATCCTCTCTAAAATGTCAACAGCCTCAGTAAATGTTTTGTCAAGCAATGAACCAGCTGCTGAAGCATCAACAACAGTCCTTGTTTGTGCATTCAGTCCATTGTAAAAGGTTTGGATCTGGGTCCAATTCGGGAATCTATGCATAGGACACCTTCTCAATAAGTCTTTAAATCGTTCCCAGGCATCATATAAGGTCTCATCCTCAGCCTGCCTGAATGTAATGATCTCACCCCGCAGCTTGGCAGTGAGTGTTTGACGGCTGGAACCTTGTTAAGAACTTTTGGCATAAGTCTTCCCATGAAGTAGCTGAGCCAGGTGGGAAGGAATTAAGCCGAGCCTTTGCTCTGTTTCTTAAAGAGAAAGTAAATAACTTTAGCTTCACGGTATCTTCAACTACTCCATTTTGTTGGAATAGCTAGCAAATCTCCATGAACTGTTTTAGATGTTGCCTCGGATCTCCAGTGAGTGTTCCATCAAACTGACCTACATTCAAAAGAGTTTGAATCATTACCGGCTTAAGTTCAAAATTGACTGTGTTTACCTCTGTGCCAACAAGTCCTGGCATCAAATTTTCAATGGTTGGTGTCGAATGTTCTCTAATAGGTCTCTCATTAACAACTGGGACAACAGGTGGTGGAGGTATCTCATTATTGAGTGGATTTCCTCCATTGTTCACCACACCATTCCCTCCATTACCTTGGTTTTGCATCTCTCGAAATCTTCTTTTTAACCTCCACAAGGTTTTCTCAATTTTCGGATCGTATGGCCACTCGACCACCACATGATGGCTTCTGGTCATACACCGACAAAAATAAAAGGTAAAAACAAAAATAAAAATAAAAATAAAAGAAAGACAAGTAAGAATTTAAAAACAATAAATTCTGTTGCAATCCCCGACAACGGTGCCAAAAACTTGTGGACTCTCTAAGTGAATGCTGGCAAAAAGGGCAAAAGATATGTGTTGGAAAAATAAAAAATAGTGCCAAGATGAGTCTTTTCCATGCAAGTATACATGGTCTGCAAGTAATACAGCAGTTAAGTTGAGTATCAATCCCACAGAGGTTGACTTGGAATTCGATTGCTTTGATTGTTACTTGCCTTGAGAAAAAGGTTGATTTGATTTGAAATTGGTTTTTGGAAAATAATTAAAAAGTAAAGGAATGAAACTAAAGTAGAGACGTTGGCAAGGAAGGTGTTTTAATGAATGATGAGCATTGGCAGGGAATGTCTGGTTTTCACGCTATTCATGTTGTGCTAGCCTTTAATAACAACCTGTCTTGGCATTATTTGCCAAGCAGATTCAAAATTAGCAAAGTCTCTCTCGATGGTCATTGCCCTAAATTGATCATGTAAAAACCTCTATATCTCTATAGTGCATGCTTTTAAATAAACCAATTTGATTAAGATCCAATCTATACTCCTAAGGGGTAGATTTAACTCCCAAAGTAAGTTCATCTACTTGAACAACTTCTCTCGAAGCTTCTCTCCTTAGTATTCAACAACTTAATCGTTGTCACCCCAAGTCTGTTAAGATATTGAGGAGCAATAGGCCAACAGTGCCAACTCTCGCTTAGCATAGTATTTAGGAAATATTAAAGTATGCCAAATACTGAAAACATTGCCAAGGCAGATTTATTATTGAAAACTAAAACATAAAAATAGCGTTCAACGCAAACATCCCCCCCAACTATGAAATTAGTTCATGGTGAGGGACTTAACCAAAAAACCACAAATTTTTCCCAAGTACATCATCATTTAAAACAAAATAAAATAACTTGAAAGAGAAAATGGGCTAGAAGAGGTCTCTCGATAAAGCCCTTCAAGATCCAGGCTTCTCGGCCAAGTTGGTCAGACCGCCCTTCCTAGGTGCAGCCGATTGTCAATCGTCACACACCAACTCCTCACTCCGATCTTCTCCTCTCCTAAATGCTAGCTTGGTTGGTGTTTAAATAGGCGTGCGAGGAAGGGATATGATTAGCTCTTCAAATTTTGAACTTTAATTGCCCAAGGGATAAGGGATTATCATCTTATCCAAATTTGAATGAGAGCTGATTAGGCTAGGGCTGACGTCATACTGCCGACGTTGCCTTGGTGCCCAAGCTTGGCATGAATCTGCCAACAAGTCTTGGCATCATCTTATCTGCTATTTTTTCGGAGATTGATCCAATTGCTATCTTTTCGGAGCCTGATCATTTCCTATTTTTTCAGGGTCCAACAGCTTCTTGGCGTGGCATCAAGTTCACTTCTCTGCCAACCGGTGCTTGGCATTGTCTGGTCTATCTATGCCAACAGCACTCGGCATTCTCTCTGGTACTCCTTCTTGTGTTGCTTTTCAAAGCCAAATCCTATGCCAAACTTGCAAAATTACCAACAAAACAACCCTTCACACTGGCATAGACAAAACTCTAAACTCCTTATGCAAATGCTTGATTCTAACATCCTAATGCAACTAAATGTACCTATAAACAAGCAAAAGCATTGCAAGATTGGCATTAAAAATAGTACTTTTGGAGAGGTAACATGGGGGAAAAGAAACAAAGAAATAAAATTCATTTCTTAAAGGTTTCCTCCCAAGCTAGGAAATCATTTGATTGGTTGCTTGGGAGGAAACCATTAAGAAGGGTTTTTGCACGACATCTAATATAGAAAAGGAAAGGAATACAAATAGAAGCAAAAACCGAGACTAAGCTTTGTCTTCCTTTATCTTTTCCACTAAATTAAACAAGCTAGCACCACCATTGTTGTCTTCTTCACCAAGCTCAAGCAAGTACCTCCCTTGGTTGCTCAAGCTTCCCTTGATTTCTCTATAACGAATTGAAGCTATCGGATTGCTCAAGTGTTGGAGAAAGGGCCATCATCTCCATCGAAAGCTAAGTTCAAGGGGATTGTCATCCGAGAGCTGTAGTAGCTTCAGATTTTGAGGTGAGTGTAGTCGGAGTCTCAGGATTAGGCTAGGTGCCTTTCTCGGTTTCATTTTCATTGAATATGATATAGCTAACATTGGATTTAAGGTCATTGCATCGAACCCTTTTGAATGGTGTATTGGTAAGCTTCGGTATGCTTCCTTATTGAACTATTGACCATTGATATTACTCATCGAATATGGATCATGTTATTGAATCATTGGATATTGACCATAGTCATCAAACTATTGAATATTGATAATTGTCATCTATGCATCGAGTATGAACATTAGCATAGCATTAGAAAGATTATTGTTATTGTCATTGATCATTAGACATCGACTAAAGGAATATTGTTATTGGTATTGATCATTGTCACCGACTTATCGAACTTATTGATATTTTTACCGAATCATTGAAATGGACCTAAGGGTCAATTTATTGTTATCGGATCATTGAACTTATTGACATTGATAATGTACAGAATATTGGCCTAAATTACCAGACCTTGGATTTGAGTGGACATTGAATACAATTGGCAGGCCATAGGACTTATGAGCTCATTGGTACGGGTGGACTACGGTCCTTGGGCTACGGCCTTTGTATTGGCGAGGCGGAGGGATGTTATGTTGGTCAATTGGCGAGGAGGAGGGACTAGACCTTTATTGACTTGGCAAGGCATAGAAATCTGTGTATCCACCATCCTGAGTCGATCCAAGGGTTAATATTGAATTAAAGAACTATTGATATTGAATATTGACATGTAATCATTGACTATTGATGCATTGTTATTGATCATGGATACATTGACAATGAGATATTGACAAAGCATGCATTGAATGAACATCGTTATTGATATCGTTTATGACTACCTCACTAGGCAAAGTATGCCTAATGCATTCATCTTCATGGATTTTTAGGTTAGGCAAGGTTGGGTTGGAGATCGGACAAGCTTTTGAAGGTTTTTTTCAAGTCACCAAAGGTTATTGTAATGTATACCTATCCTACGTACTCCTAGAGTGGTGGCATAATGGTTGTATAAGTCCCTTTTAGCCTTTTGATGCATTCATGATATATGTGATGGTAGCATGTTTAAAATGTCTATAATGAACTTTTGGTAATGGCTAAAAAGGGTTAAAATATGCATATTGGGCTAAAAAGTTGAAAAATAGGTAAATGGATTCAAAATGCTTTCAGATTTTGCATGCTATTAGAAATGGCTATTAATCTCTCTGGTAAAATTTCATTGCATTTGGACCTCATTTGATGGGTTAAATTGATTAAAAACCAGATAAAATCTGTCACTATAAACTAGGGCGTACCGATACAGGTTATGGCGTATCAGTACGGTCTTGCATAATTGGACATAGTCAACGTCGGTTAAAGGGGCATACTGATACTACATAGTGCGTATCGGTACAGACTTTAGTCACTGGAATTTCAGTATAGTATCGTACCGATCGGCTAGGGAGTGTATCAGTACGGTATATTGAACCTAAGGAGAATGAATTTGTTGGTTACGCGTATCGATACTCTATATCGGTACGGGCTTAACTGTTTTAACGGTCATTTTGGGCGTACCAAAACGGCATAGGCCGTACCGGTACGGTAAAATGTTACTAGAATCCTTGAAAGATGATATTAAGCTTAGTGTATCGATACGGTAGTCCCCGTATCGGAATGACCCACCTACTCTTAACCAACTTTCCAAACTTTACTAAGCCGTATCAATAATACCATAAGGCGTATTAGTACGGGGTTAGTTAATTCTGTTAAAAGTGATTAAAATGAATCCTTAGACTTTTACAGAATAGTCCTCTAATAATGAAGGATTAAATTGAATAGGTAAACGACCTCTGAATACACTAAAATTTTACAAGAATACCGTCTATATGCTGAATTCCAAGTTGGTAAAAAGAACTACTATTAAGGACCTGTATTTTATAAAAAAAAAATTAGTCCCTAAATTTGTAAAAGTTAAAAATTAGTCCAGAAAATTATAAGACTAATTATGTATCGATCCCTTAATGAATCATAGGCTAAAGAATAAAACACTGTACCAAACACCGGACTACCATCCGGTAACATACTCTGACCTAGTTCTCTACCAAGCTGGGAAGGGGTGTTACAATTTCTCCCTTAATTGGAAAAGATTGGATGAAAACTTCAAGAAACCAAGTAGATTTTGATGTAGGAATCAAAGAAATCAAATAGGAAATCAAAAGATATTGATTCCTGAGAATTTTAGAATGAAATTGATAGTTTGGCTAATGAGAAAGTTGAGAGCAAAGTTACGTAATAAAATAGATTTGTTTAATTAAAATCCTTTTTATCAATTCTATTTTATTTTAATATTAAAACCATTTAAAAACTATTTAAAAATAGCCTAAATTAACGAAAAAAATTTGATGAAAAAGTTTGGTTAATTAGCTCCTTAAAGATTCTAAGTTTTGACCCTTTTATGATTTAGTCACCAAAACAGTGTTGAAATCTTTATATTTTAGTCACTGGACCAAAATATCCTAAAATCTGATTTAATTCCTTCAAATTGAACTTTCCAAAACCCTTACAATATTAATTAAATATTTTTTAACATTTTCTATATTTTATTTTATCCAAAAACAATTTATTAAGAATTAATTCCTGAAACTAGCCTGAATTGCCTAATCCGGTTCCCTCAAACCGTCTAATCAACCTATCTAACATCTAGGCCCAAATTCAGGGCATTACATAAATAGTTAGATTTTGAGGAGACTTTGGTGATGTAAGGTTGCTGGAGGTATAAGGACGTTATATTGTTGTTTTGGGATGTTAATTAATGATGTTAAGATGTTAAAATCAATAGGTTTTGGCTGGGCTTTGTTTAGAAGGAGTTTGGTTGTACTTTCGGTTGTTTTAGAGAAGTGTTTGATGGTTTTTAGTGTGGCGAAGTTGAGGAGATGTGCTGTTGTCTTTAGAGATGAATGGAAGTGCATTAATCCTTTGTTTTTGTTTGGGTAAAGCAGGGGAGTTGGATCCTTTAGCTTTTGGAGAGGTCACGGAAGCTTCGAAGGCTTGATTTCTGCAACAACAAGAGGGCGTTGTGTTGTTGGTGAGTGGAAACATGATTTACTGCTTTTAAAAGGTTTGAAAGTGATTTTGGAAGTTTAGATTGAGCTTGAAATGCTTGTCTAAGCTCGAAAGTAAGTATTATACGAATTCCCTCTCAATTTTGGTTGGCAAATGTTGATTTTCTCATGCCTATGTTTATGATTTGATACCTACTATTTTATGCATGTTTTGGAAATGGAATATGATGCAAATGATCTTATACTGATGACATTTGAGTTTGGCAAGTGGTTTGTGAAAAAGGATTTTGAGGTTATGCAAATGCATGTTTTGTTGCATCGGAATTGGTTTGAATGTTGCATATGAAAAACAGTGAGGTATCATGTTTAAAATGAATTATATTGGCTAAGTGACAATAGTTAAATGTTATCAGATATAGTTGGCATGCCATATGATTTAAAGTGCACTATAATAAGTTGCCTCATGTGTGTCGAGGGGTTAATTGTGCCGTTTTTTCCACTATGGGAACCGCAGCGGTATAAGGGTTAATTGTGTCGTATTCTCTCACTGGAGGATTGAGTATCACAATGGTCGAGGGGTTAAATGTACAATTGCTCCCATTGTAGATATTATACATCATAACCGTTGTAACACCTAAAAAACTAGTCTAGTCAGAATTAGGTTCTGGTGATTGAAAAATCTATATTGAAAAGGTCCAAATATTGTATTGACTCTAATTGTGTAATCAATTATACCGTATTGGACTCTAATTGAGTCTGATTTATAGACTTTGCTCCTAATTGAATTCCTTGAAAACAATTTAGTGACTACATTGTGAAAATTAGAAGTTTAGGGACAAAAGTGTAAACTTTGGATAGTTGAGGTACAACCTTCGTAATTATCCCACTTTGAGGATGATTCACCTACTTGCTTGAGACATCCCCATGTGAAATGGCTGGGAGAATATGATGAATGACAAAGAGGAAATTGATAGCAATCATTGCTACCTTGTAGGATTGAAGGGAATTAAAAATAAATAATTTTAGATTTTCTCCCTAAGAAGGAAAGCTATCGAATAGCTTTTGGGATAAAGCTAAGCGTTTAAAACACTTTCCCCTAACATATCTCATCACTAAGACCCTTATCTCCCCATGTCCTCATATTTTTCTAAAAACAAGCAAGAACCACCATTGTTGTCTTCAACCTTAGCTCATGCAAGCACCTCCCTTAATTGCTCAAGTTTTCTTTGACATCTATACACCGTTGAATAGCCACCGTATTGCTCAAGAATTGGAGAAAGAGGGACCTTCATCTCCTTCAAAATCTAGGAACAAAGGAATCGTATTCGAGAGTCTTGAGGACTTCTATATTGGTAAGTATGGGTAAGTATTAGATCGATTCATTATCCGTAGCATCATTGTTATTGTTACGAAATCATTGAAGCATTGAATATAGAATTATTGATCATTAAGCATTGATTTATTGTCATTGGAATATTGTATGGATTTTTATGCCATTATTGACATTATATTGAATTATTTCTATTGCTATTGATCCATTGTTATTGAAATATTGTTACCGAATCATTGCTATTGAAATTATTGCTACCAGACTATTATTATCAAACCTTGGATTCGAGTGGAATTGGATACAATTAGCATTCCATAGAATTCATGAGCTCATTGGTACGGGTTGACTAAGGTTCTTGGGCTACGACCATTATTGTGGTATGACGGAGGTATGATGTGTATTTGTCATATTGGTGCAGTGGAGGGACTAGACCACTATTGATTTTGGTGCAGCATAAGAACTCGTGTATCCATACTCCTTACATTGATCCAAGGAAACCTTTTGATAAGCAATATAAATTGCCATTGATTATTGCTATTGCATCGATTATTGTTGTTGCATTGACCATTGATATTGTGTTGAAATTGCCATTGAAGCATATGTCCATGTTATTATTGTCATTGATAATATTGAAGCTTGGCTAGAATGCGTTCCTTGATGCGTCCATTGTTTAAGACTACCTTACTAGGCAAAGTATGCTTAATGCATTCATTTTCCATGCATTTTAGGTTAACAAAGTTTGGAGTCAAGATCGAGGCAAGTTGTAGTTTTGGCAAGTCACCTAAGTCGTTACAGTAAAGTATGTCCATCCTACAAACTCCTAGAATGGTGGCATAATGATTGTATAGGTCACTTTTGACCACATGGGTGCATGTATTTTGCATATGCTCAAGAGGCCAAAATGAAACTTTTGAAATTAGTTAAAAGTGGAATAAAATGCATATTTGGCTTAAATCAGAGAAAACATAGTAAACGGATTCATTTGACTCTAAAGTTTGACATGCTACTAGTTTTAGGCCAAACAAACTTACTGGTAAAATTTCATAGAATTTGGACAAGTTTTGGTTGGGAAAATGGCTAATAAACCAGATAAAAATTGTCATTACAGACACTGCCGTACAGATATGGATGGATGCGTCTCGGTACGGGCTTGCATATTATGACCCAGGCTAAAGGGCGTATCGATACGGTTTGGACCTTATCGGTACGAGTTTTTGAATCTGGAATTTCGGTTATATCAGGGTACCAGTACGGGTATAAGGTGTACCGATCTCTCCCTTGTACAAATGGCCTCGTACCGATACGGATGTGGGCATATCGGTACTCCTTTACGACTCTAGAATTTGAATAATGGATTAAGGCCTTGCATATCAGTATGGGGTATAGGTACGTGCATAGTGTTTTATAACCACTTTAACGATCATTAGCGTATCGATATGGTTAGACCTGTATCGGTATAACCTTTAGAATTTGTAAAAATCATTAAGTTACTTGGTTGTAGCGTATCGATACTTGGAGACTTGTATCGATATGAATCCAATTTTGAAAGAAAACTAATTTACCGAACTGCTTAGAGGCGTATCGATACGACCCCATGGTGTATCGATACCCATAGTACTAAATCGACTATAAGGTTTAAAATAAATTTTCGAATTTCGCATATTGGCCACTAAATCTTATAAGCTTAAATTGAGTTAGCAAAAGAATTCTAAAAAAAGACCCTATAATTTATCGAAATTATAATTTTGTTCCTAAAACTTGTAAAAGTCTAAAATTGGTCCAAAATAGATAATTTATGTGTCGTACCGAACTACTGATCTTAATGTATTGAATATTGTATTGCATTGAACATCGAGTCCTATCAAATTACTGTTTAACGAATAAAATTTTTGTATCGATCATCATTTTGTTCACCGATAACACATTCTGACCTTGGTTCTTACAAGGCCAGGAAGGGGGTGTTACATTTGTGGTATCAGAGCTAGAGTTTAGTCGATTCTAGGACTAAACCAAAGCTTATTGTATTGTTATTGTATTACATTAAGCCATCTAGGAGTTATCAATTATATATTGTGACTTGCCGACTCTGACTCTAACGAGGCTTTTATAGACGAGCATGTTATCGGCTCCTCAACCCATGGTGAGGAGATTAGGGGGAGACCCTCAAAAATCATAAAATCTTCTAGCATAGGACCCTGAGCCTGAGGTACATAATGCATAAGCCTAATGCTATAGGAACATGACTGACATGTTTAAGATATTTATGACCTCGATGAAGGCTAAACAGGCTCCCCAACCTTCTACCACTACTTTCTAGAATGCTCGAGCTCCTATTGATAAGCTGCCTCAGCATCGGGACTATTCCTTTATCGGACGTAATGATGACGATCCTAAGATCACTGAGTATTGGCTGGACAGTACCCTAAGAATCCTGACCAAGCAGCTACAATGTTTCGACGAACACAAGCTTGAGCGTGCCCTCACATTGTTGGCTGATGAAGCACTTTATTAGAAGGAGACTACCATTCTCACAGTCCCTAAAGAAGCTGTGACCTGGGAGTTCTTCCTACGTAAATTTCGAAAGAAATACATCAATGAGTATTACCTCATTGAGAGGCATGATATCTTCCTCCATTTGAAGCAAGGTGGACGACCTATGGATCAGTACATCCACGATTTCTAAAAGTACTGTAGGTATGGTGCTGAAAATATCAAGAAAGAGGAAAAGAAGTGTAGAGTGGTCATAATGGGCTGAATGATGATCTACGCCCTGTGTTCACAACATTGGGCATTACCGACTTCCAGGACCTTGTGAACAAGGCTAAAGCTACTGATGTTGCACAGAAAACTCAGAAGGCCGGTGGATCAGGCAAATCTAAGAAGAGATATTGAGATGACTCCCATCCTCCTAAGTCATTCAAGAAAGGGAAATATCATGGCTCAAAGAAGAATATGTATTCACCGCCTTCTCGTTTAGGATATATTACTAGGCCTCAAGCCGTAACCTAGTCCTTCCCTAGGACCAATTCTATTGATAGAACTAGTGCTTCTGGACGAGAGACACAGTTCCCAGTTTGTAATTTTTGCCAGCACATGCATCCTATTAGGCAATGTCGTAAGAAGTTTGGAGCATGCTATTTCTGCGACAAGATAGGTCATCTCATCCCATCAGATCTACTTCTGCACCGGCTACTCCTTCATCCGCTGCTTAGTCATTTTGAGGCAAGGGAGTAAAGCAAGGATTTTGTGGAAGCCTAGTGGCTCGTCTAAGGCATCGTATAGACCTTAATCCAAGGCACCTACACAGATGTACCACATGAGGAGCAGGGAAGAGGAAGATGATCCCGACATCATTATAGGTACCAATGAATTATATTCACACCCTATCTATGTATTGTTTGATCCCGGATATACACATTCATTCATAAGTCTCGAATTAGTAAAGTAATATAAACTATCTTGTGAACCTGTTTCATCAAAGATCACTGTAACCAATCCATTGGGTGATCGTGTCACCATACACCTTGTGTGTAAGTTTTGTCCCTTAATGATTTAATGGATTCCATTTTCGGCCAATTTGTTGGCATTATTGATTCATGAATTCGATGTCATATTGGGCATGGATTGGCTCAGTAAACATTAAGCCTGGGTAGATTGTGGCAAGAAGAAATTGTACCTTCAGGGTCTTGGGAAAGAGAGTATTACTTTGATGAAATCCAGCATTCCATATTTGTACGTTTTGTCATTGGAAGTCAAGGATGAACCTCAACTACAAAACATTGATATTGTATATGAATTTCTTAACATTTTTCAGACAAACTTTCGGGTTTACCTCCCACCTGGGAAGTAGAGTTTGGAATCGAAGTGCAACATGGAACAACCTCAGTTTCCATTGCACCTTATCATATGGCAGCAATTGAGCTTAGGGAGCTAAAAGCTCAAATTCAGGAGTTATTAGATAAAGGCCTCATTCGACCGAGGTCATTACCTTGGGGAGCTTCGGTCCTCTTTGTAAAGAAGAAAGATGGTTCCATGAGATTGTGTATTGACTATCGATAGTTGAATAAGGTGACCATCAAGAATAAATATCCCTTGCCAAGAATTGATGACCTATTCGATCAACATAAAGATGCCTCTGTGTTTTCCAAGATTGATTTGAGGTCAAGGTACTATCAGATGAAAGTTAAAAAATGTGATGTACCCAAAATTGCTTTTGCCCTTTGGGATAACTAACAAGATATGGACTTGATGAACAAATTTTAGAACCTCTTGGTAATGCCTTTTGGGATAACTCTAAAAATGCCTCAAAACTCGAGATCACCTTTATGGACTTGATGAACCAAGTTTTAGACCCTACTTGGATAAATCATAGTGGTATTCATGCTATTATAGGAGGTTCATTAAGGGATTCTATATGATAGCAACCCCTTTGACTAAGCTACTGAGGAAAGAAACTTCGTTCATTTGGACTGAGGACCAACAAGGAAGTTTTGAGCAATTAAAGCAAGTCTTGGCTCACGCACCAGTCCTAACCCAACTTGAGTCTGAGAAGGGCAACATAGTTTATATCGATGCTTTGCATCTAGGGTTAGATGTGTCCTTATGCAATAAGGCAAGGTCATTGCTTATGCATCGAGGCAACTCAAGCCACATGAAGTGAATTATCCTACCCACGATTTGGAACTAGCTGCAGTTGTCTTTGCATTAAAAATTTGGAGGCATTATCTCTACGGAGAAAAATTCTATCTTTTCACCGATCACAAAAGCCTGAAATACTTATTGACTCAAAAAGAGTTGAATCTTCGGCAACAGAGATGGATGGAACTCCTTAAAGACTATGATCTTGTCATTGACTACCATTCGGGCAAGGCTAACATTGTAGGTGATGCACTTAGCCGCAAACCTCTGCTTGGTAAGTATCGTTATTGACTAATGAATTCTGAATATTGCTATTGTATCGAACTCATCATAAAACCAATATGTTGTAGCCCCTCGAGCCATTAATGCTCACTTTCGCCTAAGAAAACACCGTTATCTCGTAGCTGAACTTCAATTTCAGTCTACATTTCATTGAGAATTAAGACACTACAAAGTCAAGATCTTGAGCTTAAAACCCTTAAATCTAAATTGCATAATGATGAGAATTCTGACTTTAGGATTAATTCTGAAGGATTATTGTGTTTCCATAATCAAATCTGTGTACCCAAGGATAAACCTCTCCATACTGACATTCTGAAAGAAGCTCATTCAAGTTCCTTCTCCGTACACCCAGGTTCTGTAAAGATATATAAAGATCTCCGAGAACTATATTGGTGGCTAGGCATAAAGCAAGCCATAGTTGACTTTGTGTCTAAATGCCTCACATGTCAATGTGTCAAAGTAGAGTGTCGTGTCCCTACCGGATTATTGCAACCTGTCAATTTACCACAATAGAAGTGGGAGAGGATCACCATGGATTTTGTTAGTGGTCTGCCTCTAACTCCTACAAAACACAATGCTATTTGGGTCATTGTAGACTGTTTCACCAAGTCAGCACATTTTTTACCGGTCAGAATGGATTATGGGCTTCCTAAATTAGCTTACTTGTACATCAAGGAAGTTATTTGATTCCACAGAGTACCAAAGTCTATCATCTCCGACCGAGACACCCAGTTTGCATCTCGATTCTGGAGGACCTTGTAAGAGGCTTTGAGTACCAAAGTTAATCTTAGTACCGCTTTCCAGCCTCAAACTGATGACTAGTCAGAAAGGGTAATTTAGATTCTAGAAGACATATTGCGAGCATACATCATTGATTTCGGGGGATCTTGGGAGAAATCCCTACCTCTTATTGAGTTTGCCTACAACAACAGTTATCAAACTTCCATCAAAATGGCTTGGTATGAGGCGTTGTATGGTAGACAATGCAGAACTCCTTTGTGCTGGTCTGAACTTAGTAAAGGTAAGATGTTGGGCCTTGACTTACTTAGGGAAACTGAAGAATGATTTACCATTATCCATGGCCGTTTGAAGGCCGCCTTCGATCATGAGAAGTCTTATGCTGATCTTAGGAGAAGGGATATATAGTACGAGGTTGGTGAGAAAGCCTTCCTTAAAGTTTCTCCGTGAAAGAAGATTATGTGGTTTGGTAAAAAGGGAAAGTTAAGTCACCGATTCATTGGCCCTTTTAAAATTACAGAGAAAGTTGGTCCTGTAGCATACCATTTAGCCTTACCCTCAGAGTTAAGCAAAATTCATGATGTATTCCACATTTCAATTCTTCGTAAGTACCGTTATGACCCTTCACACATTATCGATCCAGAATCTATGCATATTCAACCAAATTTGACCTATGAGGAAGAATCGGTTCAGATTCTTGCAAGAAAAGTTAAGAGACTTCAAAACAACTTTGTACCATTAGTCAAGGTTCTCTAGAGGAGCCATACATTCGAAGAGGCTACCTGGGAACCAAAGAGACAATAAAGCAGTAGTACCCTTATCTCTTCGATTCAGGTAAAAATTCGAGGACGATTTTTTTAATAGGGGAGAGTTGTAACACCTCAAAAACCAGTCTAGTCAGAATTAGGTTTCGGTGATAAAAGAATCTATATAAAAAGGTCTAGATATTGTATCGACTCTAATTGTGTAATCAATTATGCCGTATTAGACTCTAATTAAGTCTAATTTATAGACTTTGGACCTAATTGAATTCCTTGAAAATAATTTAGAGACTAAATTATGAAAATTGGAAGTTTGGGTGCAAAAGTGTAAACATTGGATAGATGAGGGATAACTCTCGTAAATATCCCACTTTGATAATAATTCACCTACTTGCTTGATACATCCCCATGTGAAATGGCCGGGAGATTTTGACGAATGATAAATAGGAAATTGATAGCAATCATTGCTACCTTGTAGGATTGAAGGGAATTAAAAATTATAAATAATTTTAGATTTCCTCTATATGAAGGAAATCTACCAGATAACTTTTGGGATAAAGATAAGTGTTTAAAACACTTTCCCAAACATATCTCACCACCGAGACCATTATTTCCCCATGTCCTCATCTTTTTCTAAAAACAAGCATGCACCACCATTGTTACCTTCAACCTTAGCTCAAGCAAGCACCTCCCTTAATTGCTCAAGCTTTCTTTGACTTCTATACACCGTTGAATAGCCATCGTATTGCTCAAGAATTGGAGAAAGAAGGATCGTCATCTCCTTCAAAAGCTAGGAACAAAGGAACCATTATTCGAGAGTCTTGAGGACTTCAGAAGTTGAGGTGAGTGTAGTCGGAGTCTCGGGAATAGGCTAGGTACCTTTTTTGAACCTTTGAATATTGATTATTGCATTGCTAACCTTGATTATTAAAAATATTGCATAAAACATTGTTGATGGCTATATTGGTAAGTATGGGTGAGTATTACATCGATTCATAGTACGTAGCATCATTGTTACTGTTACTGGAATCATTGAGCATTAAATACTGCCATCAAAATATTGGTATTGATTTATTTTCATTGGATATTGTATTGAATCATTGTTATTGCTTATTGACTTTAAGATATGGCTATTGCACTATTGCTATTGATCCATTGTTATGAAAATATCATTACCGAATCATTGCTATTGAAATTATTGCTACTGAATTATTGTTATCGAACCTTGGATTCAAGTGGAATTGGATACAATTGGCATGTCACAGAATTCATGAGCTCATTGGTACGGGTGGACTACGATCCTTAGGCTACGTCGTTTATTGTGGTGCGGCAGAGGTATGATGTGTTTTGGTCATATTGGTGCGGCAGAAGGACTAGACCACTATTGATTTTGGTGCGGAGTAGGAATTTATGTATCCATACTCCTTACATCGATCCAAGGAAACCTTTTGATATGCAATATAAATTGCCATTGATTATTGCTATTGCATCGATTATTGTTGTTGCATTGACCATCGATATTGTGTAAAAATTTCCATTGAAGTACATGTCCATGTTATTATTGTCATTGATAATATTGAAGCATGCTAGAATGCATTCCTTGATTAATTAATTGTTTATGACTACCTCACTAGGCAAAGTATGCCTAATGCATTCATCTTCATGCATTTCAGGTTAAGAAGGTTTTACGATCGAGATCAAGGTTGGTGAAGAATTTTGGCAAGTCGCCCTGTTGTTAAAGTAAAGTATATCAACTCTATAAACTCCTAGTATGGTGGAATAGGTGTTGCACAAGTCATTTTTACCCCTTTTGATATGCATGTATTATTGTTTCCTTTTGTAAGTTTAAAGGCTTAAACTTGACCTTTTAAAAAGGTTAAAAGTGGCAAAATATGCGTAATTGGCCTAAAAGAGGGAAAATGTAGTAAATAGATTAATTTAGCCTTGAAAATTTGCATGCTCTTAGATTTGGACTAAATAAACTTGATGGTAAATTTTCATTGAATTTGGACACCGTTTGACCGATCAAATTGCATAAACAGCAAATAAAAATTGGCATTACAAACCCTGTCGTACTAATATGTGTGATGGCGTATCGGTACGGGCTTGCATAAATTGGCCTAGGTAAAAAGGTGTACTGATATGGCTCAGTCGTACTGGTACGAGAAAATGAATATGGAATTTGAATTGATAGCCTAGTATCAGTATGGCTATAGACGTACCGATCCCCTATTTATATAGTTAGCCCCTTTTTGGTACAGCTTTTGGTGTACTGGTACTCCTTTTTAACACAGTGAATGAAATTATTGAAGTCATGCTTCGAGTACCGATACTCTGTATTGGTATGGATGAATGGGGTCAAAACCGTTTTTAACGGTCTTGCGTACCTATACCCCGTATTGGTATGACCCCTTTATTTAATAACTAAAATACGAAAATCAGCTTAGGCGTACCGGTACAGTCCTGAGCGTACCGGTATGCATACCATTAAAATTGTTAGAAGTTAAAAAAAACAAATCTGAAATTTACAGTTTGGTCACTAAATCTTGTAAGGGGAAATTGAGCTAGTAATTGAACTCCGTTTGATATAAAAGTTTACAGATTCACCGTTCATAGTTTGAATTACATTATGGTAGGCTTAATTTCTGAAATGGACCCATAATTTATTGAAATTATAGATTAGTCTCTAAAACTTGTAAAAGTTTAAAAATTAGCCCAAAATGGATAAGTGTTGTATCATATCGGACTACCGTTCTTGAGGTATTGATCATTGTATCATATCAATCACCAATTAATTGATTTTTGAAAAAAAAATATTGTATCGAATACCGTATTGACTTCTGGTAACATATCTCGACCCCGTTTCTTACCAAGCCGGGAAGAGGATGAAGAGTGGGGCTAAGCTATTGAGAGACACCTTTAACTATTGATTTGTGGCTTAATATCGAGAGAGTTAGGTTAGACAAACATGAACAGTGGGGCTAATTTGTTAACTTAATCATAACCCAGCTTATACATAAGTTTAGGGTTCAACGACTAATAAGAACTTGAATAAATAATAGAGTTGTTAGGGTTCACGTAGACATGTATTACCTTAGGTTCAATATTATTAACTTTTAGGCATCAAGAGAGCCAAAAGTTCATTAGAAAATCCTATCGAGTAGATAAAGATCTTAATGGTTTACACAGACATGTATTACTAGTCGTTATAGCATTGAAATAAGTAGTCAAGCATAATTCATAAGAAATAAACCCAGCTTCCATAATTATATGTTATTTGTCGCAGCATCTGTTTGTCTTGATCATAACTACCTTTACTTTAATTGCATTTAGTTTGATAAATTGACACCAATAAATACTTGCTCAAACTCTCTTAAGTACGATAACCTCATAGTTATTGATCCAATCCACGTGGGTTCGTCACTCTACTCTATCACTTTATTACTTGATTCGACGAGTATACTTGCTCTAAAGTGCATCACTATTCAACAAGCATCAATTGTAAGCAAACTCGACTAGCAAAATATGCTCTTCTCAACTCCCTTCAAAATCGATGATGCAGTTACGCAACATGTCCTCCAAGATTTGGATATCTCGCTCTGACTGACCACTAGTATGAGGACAAAAAGGGTACTGAAATGCAGTATGGTATCCAATGCCTCATGAATCTTTTTCTAAAGCCTCGTTGTAATCCAAGGATCCCTATCAGAGATGATCGATGACAGCATTCCATGCAACCCCGCGATCTCTTGGATGTACAAATGAGCTAACCTTTCAAGCGTGAAATCTATGTGCACAGGCAGGAAATGAGTTATCTTGGTCAACCGATCAACAATTACCCAAATAGAGGCATGCTTCTTCTGGGTCAAAGGCAAACCTATCACAAAATCCATTGTTACATGATCCCACTTCCACTGTGGAATCTGAATAGGTTGAAGCAAACCTGAAGGAACCTGGTGTTTGGTCTTACTTTGCTGACAAGATAGGCACCTAGTCATAAACTCTAGCACATCTCTCTTCATGCTGGGCCACCAATAGAAAGGACGAAGGTCTTGGTACATCTTTTTACTGCCCGAGTGCATAGCAAACAGACTAAAAGAACTACGGTGAGCCACTCGTAGAATCTGATCTCGTAAGTCTTCTAAGGTAGGAACACACAACCAACCTTTAAAGTACAAGACTTCACCATCTTGCACCTCGAAACTAGATGTCTCACCTCGCTGGACCATCTCTGTCTTTGCCACTAACTCTTCGTCTAACACTTGTATCCTCTTGATCTCTTGTACCAAGGTAGGCTCCATACGAAGATCAGCTAACAAATCGCCATCCTCGGTCATCCTCAAGTAAGCAAACATTAACCTCAAGTCCGCCTTGGACTTTCTACTCAAGACATCAGCCATGACATTTACTTTACCGGGATGATCTTCAATGCTACAATCATATTCTTTAAGTAGTTCGATCCATCTCTTTTGTCTCAAATTCAACTCCTTTTGAGTGAGCAATTATGGTCAGTGTAGATGTAGTACTTTTCCCCATACAAATAGTGCCTCCAAATCTTCAATGTGAAGATAGCTACCGCTAACTCCAAATCATGTGTAGGTTAGTTCTATTCATGAGGCTTGATTTGTCTCAAGGCGTACGCAATCACCTTACCCTCTTGCATGAGAACACATCCAAGCCCATTCAACGAAGCATCACTAAACATCACATAATCTTTACATGGTTTAGGTTGTGTAAAACTGGGTTTCGGTCAAGAAGGCTTTTTGTAACAACATGTTCAAATGGGCTATAATGATTAGAAATTTGTTGTCTCCTCTTATTCTATTCAAACGGAACTCCTTTTTGTAACAACATGGTCAAAGGGGCTATAATGAGGGAGAAACCCTTGATGAAACGATGGTAGTAACTGGCAAGCCCAAGAAAACTATGAACCTCAGAAATGTTCCTAGGTGGTTTCCACTCACCATTGCCTGAATCTTCTATGGGTCGATGCAAATTCCATTCGCCGCAATAATGTGGCCCAAGAATGCCACTTTAGAGAGCCAAATTTCACACTTGCTGAACTTGGCGTAAAGTTGTCTATCTCTCAAGATCTAAATGATGACATATAGGTAATAGTCGTTTTTGTCCTCTGAACTTGAGTAAACCAAGATCTCATCTATGAAGACCACAAAAAATTGATATACGTAGGGCTAAAAAATACGATTCATCAAATCCATGAAAGTTGAGGGTGTATTGGTAAGCCTAAAAGGCATAACTAAGAACTCATAATGGCCATACAGCTTTCAGAAATAGGTCTTTTGGACATCTTCATCCTTAACTTTCAACTGATAATATCTCGACCTCAAGTTGAACTTTGAGAACACTCTATCACTTCTTAACTGATTGAAAATATCATCGATTCTAAGGAGAGGGTAACGGTTCATTATCGCCACCTTATTGAGCTGATGATAATCAATGCACATTCTTATTGAACCATCCTTCTTTTTGACAAACAAGACCAATTCACCCCAAGGTGATATTCACGGTCAGATAAACCATGGCTCCAAAAATTCTTGAATCTGACTCTTTAACTCTCTTAATTTTGTCAGTGCCATACGATAAGGAGAAATGAATATCGGCATAGCCCTTGGCATTTCCTCAATTTGAAACTCTAACTCCCAATCCAGGGATAGTATGGCCAACTCTTTCAGAAACACATCGGTAAACTCACATACGTTCTAAATACTATCAAGCATTGGACCCTTAACTCTCGTACCAACAACATGAGCCAAGAAGGACTCACAACCCTGTTGAATCATCTTTTGTGCCGCCAACACTGACATAACATTGGAAAGACAATGGTTTTTCTCACCTCTTACAATCAATCTAGTCTCATATGAACCTCAAAGCTTAAGATATTTTGCCCTACATCTCAAACTTGCATCGTGTTCGAACAACCAATCCCTAAGATAACATCAAACTCTTGGAAAGACAATACCATTCTAGACAATACCATTCTAGCTTTTTTTTCTCGCGCTTCATGAATCTTTTGAGCTTCTTGAAGAGCATGGCCATTTCTTCATCTTCTTCATCCTCTTCGCTTGAATCTTCTTGGTAGCTTAAGGATTTAAGAGCAACATTCTTTTCTTTGTTCTCTTCCTTCTTCCTATTGGACATCATCTCATGGGTGAGCAAAGAGCCAATGATCTTATCATGCTTGAGCGTATTGAGATTCTTTGCTTCTATAATGGCGGTCTTCTTGGACTCCCATGATTCAGGAAGTGAATAAGTCAACTTCTTCATAAGCTTGTCTTCTGAAATCAACTCCTCATAGCCTTTTATCTTGTTCACAATGGTGGAGAATCGATCGGACATAGCTTTAATGTCTTCCTCCGAGTCCATCTTGAAGTTCTCATAGCTCAAGTTGAGAAGACCAATCTTTGTCTCCTTCACTTTGTTTGTACCCTCATGAGTGACTTCAAGCTTGTCCCAAATTTCTTTGGCATCTTCAAATGAAGAGGCTTTTCCATACTCATTGGGACCAAGTGCACAAAAAAATAATGTGCATGGCCTTTGCATTTAGTTGCAATTGTCTCTTATCTTCTGCACTCTATTCCTTCTTGTTGTTTTGAAGGATAAAAGGAACATCAACTAAAATATTTCAAAGGTTGTAATCATTGGATTGAATGAAGAGCATTATACTGTTCTTCCAATAAGAATAGTTGACCCCGTTGAAGTAGGAAGACTTGGTGATAGATTGCGCCATGTGAACAATTAATATAGAAATTATTGAAAACCTCTAGGATCACCTTAAAGGTTGTTAGACCATTGATTTGAGCCTCGCTCTGATACCAATTGTTGGGGTTGAATATCTTCAACCGCACTAGCCATGAGGAGGTGAATTGGCTTTACAAGAAGTTGAGTGGAAGTAATAGAAAAATAAAAAATTAGACATAAGGATTTATAGTGGTTCGACTTCTAAACTAAGTCTACCTCTACTATCTTAGCTTTCCACCAAGGATTTATAAAATCGACTATATTTAATTTCTTTTGAGGACAAAGAGACAACCTTATAACTCCCTTAAGGTTTATACCCCAAAACCTTAAGATACTCTTTTCCTAAGAGATTACAAATATAACAAAGTAAAAAACCTCACAAGGCTGAATATTTGCACAAATAAAGTACTCATCCAAAACCTAACACTTGAGCAAGTATAACAATTAAGCTTACACGTGTTCTAATGAAAAAAAATTACAAGCAAAAAAATGATTTTTGTAACGTTGGATGTTGCCAAAGATGTTTCTTATGATTCCATGGATGCTTAAAGGTGTCTTTTAAACCCTCTAAGGAGTTTGTAGTTGTTACTAGCCGTTAGGGGTAATTTGAAGCCATTTAGGGACTTTAATTTCAGTCATAAATGAATTTATAGGCATGTCGATATAGGTACGCGATCAGCCATATCAGTACTGCCTAGAACAAAAAGAGATTACTCACATTAAGCAGGGCATATCAGTACGGGCCCTTGCATATCAGTACAACATAACCAGTCCCAGTACGAAGATAAGTCACTAGAATCTAAAACCCTCTAACGTATCGATACGCTTATGGATGTATCAGTATGGGCTGCTGAAGATCGATACTAAGAGTTCTGTACGGGTACTCACAACCAATTTTTGACTTTTAAAACATTTTAAAATACTTGGACAAGTCAAAAATCCTTCCAAAAGCTTTTCAAATATATTTTTCAAGTTAGATGGACTTTGAATTATTTTTTACAATATTGCTTAAGTCCAAAAACATTTTTATAAGAGTTGTGTCATCTTTATCTCAACAAAAGCTTTTGAACAAATATATTTTTAAAAAATCTAAAAGATTATTTTGATTTTCTGCAATCATTTGCTTATTTTTTTTGGGTTTATTTGGTTCTTTGAGTTGTACAATTTTAACTCAACAAGAAAAATTATTTATTTGAATTATTTGAAAAAACAAATATCTCAAATTAAAAAATTAATTTAAATTAAATTTGATTCACCCTTAAAATTACACACTTAAATACACTCAAACTCACATTCTTTATACCAATAACTAGTTGATCTTGTGGGAAGACACACCAGATCCTTTAGCTAATGTCATATGTTTAAATAATGTCATTGTGAATGAAACAAATTAGGTTGAGAGGATCGTCCTTAGGCCTCTACAATATTCGATTTAGATTAGTCAACTGATAAATTGAATAGCAATATGTATGAAAAAACTCACATTGTGTATATTATTACAGTTATAAAGATACCAACAAAGTCATAATTCAAATTCTAGAACATACGTGTAACCAAAGTAGTCTTAGATTTTTTCAGAGTGTTGAGCGAAAACTCAAAAATGGCTCATGCAAAAAAAGCATATTGCATTACGTTATCAATTTAATATGGCTTAGTTACTTCATTGCCCCCTAAACTATGCACTTTTTCCCGAGTTGTCCCCTAAAGTATTTTTCAGGCCGTTTTACCCCCTTAACTAAAAATCGTAACCTCATATGCCCCCTCCATTAACCTCTGTTTAAAAAATTCTCACGGACCAATTAGAACGCACCACGTGTCATTTTATTAACAAAAAAAATTGACTTAAATAAAATGGGTGAATTACACACTAGGTATGCCATATTTTATTTTTTGTTCATTTTAGTCCCTTATTTGAACTGTTCATCTTTTTCTTTCCCTCTTCTTTGTTCCATGTTCTGGGTTTTGCGATTTATGTTGATTCCAATCCCTAAATGTTTTTTTATTTCTTTTATCATAATCTTGTATTCTAACTTGTCATTTGTTGGAAAATAATACCACTCATTGGTATACATATTGATTTTGTTCTTATTCCTCTTTTCTTTATTTCCCTTATACTTCACATGTTGCTTATATTTTTACTGTCCTTTTTTTGTTCTATGGTGTTTGTTGCCAAAAAAATAAGCTTGGTGAAGAGTGGGGGTATGGCATCGGAAGTTCTAGTCAATCTCAGTTCAGGGAAAAGCTTATGGATCTTCTTAAGATTCCATATAACCAACTGGAGTTTAAAAATATTTGGCGAGAAGCAACTCACAGAAAACCAGTGCAGGGTATTAGAGTGTTACAATGCAGAAGGATGAGCTCATGTTCAACCAAAACTGCTGGAAAATCACACCTTGGTTGCTATGAAGGTAAGTTTTGTTTCTCCAAGTTTATTGATCTTTTCCCCATATTATAAAGATGTAATTTATGTTTATTAAGTCTGATGCACATGTTTATCTCATATAAAATGAGTATGCTAGTCTCCTTGTAACGCCCCGAACTTGGGCCTAGATGTTAGCTAGATCGATTAGACGGTTCGAGGGAACCAAATTAGGCGATTCTAGCTAGTTTCGAGAATTAATTCATATAAATTGTTTTTGGCTAAAATAAAATATGGAAAATACTAGAAAAATGTTTAATCAATATTCTAAGGGTTTTGAGGAACACAACTTGAAGAAATAAAATCAGATTTTGGGACATTTTGGTCTAGTGACTAAAATGTAAAGTTTTCAAAACCGTTTTCGTGACAAAATCGTAAAAGGGTCAAAACTTAGAATCTTTAAGGAGCTAATTTACCAATTTTTTTAATCATATTTTTCCTGTAATTTAGGCTATTTTTAAATGGTTTTAAAATGGTTATTATATAAAGATGAAATAGATTTGATTAAAAAGATTTTTAATAGTCAAATTCATTTTCTTACATAACTACATTTGTTCTTAACTTTTCTCTCAACTTTCTCAGCAGCCAAACTATCAATTTTACTCTAAAATGCTCAAGAATCTTTCCTTTTTGATTTCATCTTGATTTCTTAATTGATTCCTTTGATTTCCACACCAAATCATATTTGCTTTCTTGGAGATTTCACTCAAATCTTGCCAATTAAGGGGGAAATCAGCAATAAGAGGTGATTTTTGTTTCTCTCCTCTAATTAAAGGTTCTTTACTGAAATTCCCAAGTTCTTGATCCTTTATAATTTATTTTTGTTATATGTTAATAATTTAATCACGATTAAAAGGTTTTAATTAAGTTTTGATAAGAAATTTAGTGAATCTTGATAATGGATCTGATTTGTTTTGATTCTAATTGATTTAGATCATTTGTAAGATATGTTTTAATGTTATGAGAAGAGATTAATAAAAGGAATCCCGAAACTAAGATAATTGCTAATTTTCTAGGTTGTAAATAGTTAGATTTTGAGGTGATCTTGGTGTTGAAAGGTTGCTGGAGATATAAGGTTGATATGTTGTTGTTGTTTTTTTATTTTAATTGATAATGTTAGGATGTTAAAATTGTTACGTTTTGGCTAGGCTTTGTTTAGGTTGAGTTTGGTGATGTTTTCGGTTGTTTTAAGGAATCGTTTAGTGGTTTTTAGTGAGGCAAAGTTGAGAAGAGGTGTTGTTGTAATTAGAGATGCATGGAAATGCATTAATCCTCTATTTTTGTGTGGGTAAAATAGGGAAGACGGATCCTTTAGCAATTGGAGAGGTTGCGGAGGATTCGGAAGCTTGATTTCGCATCGACATATGGAGCGATGTGTTATTGGTGAGTAGAAATGTGGTTTACTACTTTATAAAGGTTTGAAGATGATTTTTGGGAGTTTAGATTAAGTTTGAAACACTTGTCTAAGCTTGGAAGTAAGTATTGGTTGATCTCGCTCTCGTTTTCGGCTTTGCAAAATACAATCTCATGCACATGTTTATGGTTGTGATTACATACTGTTATAAGCATGTTTTAGAAATGAAAGATGTTGCAAATGATCATATGTGATGATTATTGAGTATGATAAATGATTTATGAAAAGAGTTTTAAGAATACTAGAATACATGGTTTATTGAATTGGAAATTGGTTTGATTTGATGCATATGTAAAATAGTGAGGTAATGTGGTTTTATGAAACATATTGGCAAGTGGCAATGAGTAAATGTTATAGGATATAGTTGGCATGCCATAGGGTTTAAAGTGCACTATAATAAGTCATCTTATATGTGTCGAGAGGTCAACAGTGTGCCATGCTCCACCATGAGAACCGTAGCGGTCGAGGGCTCAAGAGTGTGCCAATTCTCCCGCTGGTGGATTTATACATCATAACCGTTGAGAGGTAGTAGTACCATGCTCCGGTTTGAGGATGTATGTGAAGTGGTCGAAGGAAACACTTAAGAAATCCGTGTATCTGATGTGTTTTTATAAATAGAATGAATTGGTTTTGGGTCACTTGAATACCAATATATGATTTGATGTATCAAGAGAACTGGATTATGTTTTTGTATAATATGGTTTATACATATGGTGCTCTTTAAGCATGATATTTTGAGGTTTTAGAATGAGAAATCTTAAATTGAGGTTTAAACTAGAAATTCATGATACATGTGTTGCAAATGATTAAAAGTGCATGTTTTGGAAAGACAATAGAAGCATGAGATGTTTTGGCATGAGATTTAATACATGTTTGAAAGCAAATGGTTTTAAATGCATTGATGAGTATTTTTGAGATTCCCTCACTATGCTTTATACGCTTGCGCTCTCCTTTCTCATCAATGCAGAAAAATAAGCATTTCGGACAGCGAGCAAGCAAGAAGCAATCCAAGGATTGAGCTATTTCAAGTACGGTTTTATAAATACTTTGTAGTAATAAGAAGCAATGTGACCAAGTTGTAAATGAGAGGGTTGTTTTGGTTACTCCCTATTTCGGACAAGTTTTCTTTGGTATTTTTAACTTGTATGGTGCTTTATATCTTGCTTTGAGGGGTTGGGATGTGATTTGCATGCTAGGGTAGAGATCATGCATGTAGGAACTTTGATTGGTTTTGATATGGTTTGAATGATCCTCTATCATGCCTATTTGATTGTGGGTTTGTTGGTTAGAATGTTATATGATGTTTGTATGAGGTTTGAAGTAAGTTAGATTGAGCCAAAATGTCATATGTTCGACCAAGAGGTCATTACAGATCAGACCATACCGGTATGGGTCCTCAGGGATCGATACGTGGGGTCTGTCTCAGCTCAAATCTGTGCAAAATTGCATAGGCGTATCGGTACACTTGGTAATCGTATCGGTATGCCCCTTCAAAAATACACTAAATGTCGATACACGGGCAACCGTATCGGTATACCTTTTAGCTACTCGAATCCCCTATTTTGATATCAAACAATTGTATCGGTACGCTTAAGGACCGTATCAATACCCTTTGCAAAATATACCCATATCGATACGGGAGAGGGTGTATCAATACACTGTCTATTAATTCTGGTAATACGCTTTGTTGAAGTTTGAATCTTTGTAGTTTAGTCCCTGTTTCTTGATCATGCAATTAATTGAGTTTGGATGATTATTTTAAGTTGAAATTTAACCAGTTTGTATGAAATGTGATTAATTAAGGTTGTGTAACTTTGGATTTAAGTAAGTCCTCTCGATTGTCTAAAGTTACAATTTGGTCCCTGAAGTGCGTTATCGACCAATTGGATGTCTATTCGACGCCCGATTTAATAATCAATTTCACCACTGCCAGCATGATCACTTTAGGACTTAATTATGCCTTTAGACAAGATAAAAGGAAAAAAGATTCTTTCTAAGAAAATCGTTCGGGTTTGTCTCGGCAAACCTAATATAGCTTGCTCGGTTCGGTCTAGCGTCTAAGCTGGGTCAAGGAGTTACACCCCTAGAGTTTTTTGTTCCACTGCAAGTGATTTTAGTGATTCTTTCTCCTTTTCATTTTTGATTTTGCAAGACTAAAGTTAATAAACACAAAAAAATAAATTTTCCAACAAATGACAAGTTAGAACACATGATTATGATAAAAAGAAATAAGAAATTTAGGGATTGAAATCAACATAAATCGTAAAACCCTGAACAGGGAACATAGAAGAGGGAAAAAAAGAAGATGAACAGTTCAAATAAGGACTAAAATGAACAAAAAATAAAATATGGCATACCTAATGTGTAATTCACCCCTTTTATTTAAGTCAGCTTATTTTTTTGTTAATAAAATGACACGTGGTGCATTCTGATTGGCCTGTGAGAATTTTTTTAATGGAGGTTAATGGATGGGGCATATGAGGTCACGATTTTTAGTTAAGGGGGCCAAACGTCCCGAAAAATACTTTATGGGTCAACTCGGGAAAAAGTGTATAGTTTAGGGGGCAATAGAGTCATTAAGACATTTAATATTTCATTATCAAGTCATTATTTTTATTTTTTGTTTAGAAAATACCACAAATACAATCAAAAAATAAAGAACGAAGATTAATTTACATGAATGCCACTTGAGAAATTATTAAAGTTATAAGATAAAAGATGAGACCCTAAGGTTTGTTTACTTGCGAAATACTTGAAAGCTAGGGTTTGTGTTTTGAAATTTTAGCATGGAATTGCATTTCTTATTGGATGAAATATGTTTAAACTGAATATTATGTCATGTTTGTTTTTTTGAAAATGTCACCATTTCCATCGCTTTGAACCTAAAAAGGTTAGATTTGTTTGTAATGAGGATGAGTTTATTTATGAGTGAGTTGGTTTCTTTCTGCACTGATTCATGTGAAGATTTAAGCCTTAGGATGACAATTCCAAATTTGAATCCCATTTTTGACGAAGTATCTGAGAATGTTAGTGATAAAGTTGATAATGAAGTTGCCATAGTTGCTGAGGAAGCTAGTGCTGAGATGTTGGCCATATGTGATAGACCGAATGCATAAAAAACATGCCCTCCCTTCATTAAGTTTTAGCAAGTTGATATTTATGTATTCTTATTGCATCTCATAATGAATGATTGAATGTATAACATTTTTCATGTTTTACAGTCAAAGTGAATGTATAAGGATGAAGCAAACTGAGGAAAAAGTGACTACTGAGGTAGGTTTCAGTGGATTATGATGTGTAAAATGTTAAATTTATTTGAATTTGTCATACGTAGGTTAGGAAAGAGTTAGGCAAGAAATGAGAGAACATGCCGAAGGAAGACAAACAATTTTACTTTGATGAAACTAAGAAGGAGAATGTGACATACAAAGAGTATAAATTAGGACAGCCGAAGAAGGTAATAGGGAATAACAGTATAAAGACATTCTTTGTTTGATACAGTAAGATTGACGTAGGCACTTATCCCCTGTAGGCATCTTTTGACACAAGGTGTAGTCAGAAAAAATTGTACGATTTCATTAAAGAAATAAAGACGATAGGGATTGATCCTGTTCTTGATAAAATTGGTTTTGGGTCGTTGGTTTTTATAAAATCGTGCATTCTACGCCTGAACCTATGTGGGAATTGATGGGAAGGTTTGATGTTGGAAGGATTTCTATTGAGTTTGAAGGAAAATACAGTAAGAATGACCACCTTAAATGTTCACCTTAAATCGTTAGGAAAATATGTCATATTTTAGGTTTCCCATGAAAAGTCTGTGACTGTATATGCAAACGTTCGATATTCATCATATTACTAAAAAGACATTTTCTGCGAGCATTTAAATGGCACATTTATGTTGACGTTTAATATTTTATTGTATTTAACCCACAGATATTGAAATCCTTCAACAAACATTTAAAACACGTCTTGTCGGATTAATTACATAATTATTGAACATAAAGTGAATAATCATACAAATCATAAATAGAAAGACAACCATGTCAAGAATCATATATAGAAAGACAACCATGTCACGAATCATTGTACAAATCATGTACACAATTGGCCTAATATCATATCCAAATTGTAACACCCTCAACGTATATTCGATATTCGAATACACATTAAAGATGTTACTAACTGATTTACACTGATTTTCAGACTTGTATTTTTTTTATTGCAAAACTAATTTGATTAAACAACCTTTTTTTTGGTTTTCACTAAATTACAAATCTGTCTAGAGTCACCTAGTTTTGACCCTGAATTAGTTTATAAAATACTTTAAGTAGTTATTAAAATTAAAATATAATTCAGGGTGAAAACTATGTGAGACTCTTTCTTGATTTTAAAATCGCTACGCGATAAACAACCAACTAAGCTTAAAATCGTTTGAAGCATCTTTTCTAATATTCTTAATTCCTCAAACTAAGTCATGTGTGTAGATCATACATCCACATTAACTTATAAATAAAGTAGAAAAATTTAGACATACAAAATAGCTACTTATTTAATATCTATACATGCCCCACTAGACTAGGATGTGGTGGTACTTACTGATAATGCAGGCTAACTTGATCCAACGATGTGCAGCTCCTCTTCTGCTATCTGGTCTAATGTACCTATGTGTGATATGAAACACACGCTAAGTATAACTTAGTGAGGCATAATCATAACAATGTAAAACAATGATTATAAATAACTCAGCCCTGCAAAATGGCAAGCGATTTCCAATTGCAGTTGATAACATTTTATTGTGCATAGAACTACCTTACATGTATAGTTCATCAAACCAATATAATATTCAAATCATAGGATTCGATATGTCATACCAGTCTTGTGTACATTAAGCTTTTTAACTACCTGCATAAATGCATTTCATGTATTATAGCCCAAAGTACAAAATCATGTGATGCTATGGTACACGAGTTATCACGACACTATAATGTCTACGACGCCGTAGTGTCTACGAAGCTGTAACGTCTACATCGCCGAAGTGACTGAGATGAGTGCGTACTCGAGGACGCTCTTTTCTCCACATAATCGCACAATTTGTGCTAACAACACCGAAGTGTCTGAAGAATATCGTACGTCTAAGTCGACACCGAAGTGTCTAAACATCACCGAAGTGACTGAAACGCACCGTAGTGCTAGGACGCAGCTGCTAAGACTCTATGGATATCCAACTATACCAAAGATTCTCATGTTGTAATACTTGGGCATTCAGTGGCCTAACCTCCTACATAAAACCATTTTATAAATTATAGCCCAAAGTACAATTTCATGTGAACCTATGGTATACGAGTCATCATAACGACACCGTAGTGTCTGCAATGTCGTAGTGTCTGATGGTGAGTACATACTCGAGGACACCCTTTGCTCCTCATTATCGCACCTTTTTGTGCTAGTCGACACCATAGTGTCTGCAACGTCGTAGCGTCTAATGTCAACACCGAAGTGTCTAAACAACACCTTAGTGTCTGCAACACTGTAGCGTCTAATGTCAACACCGAAGTGTCTAGAACGCACCGTAGTGCTGGAATACAGCTGCTATGACTCTGTGGATATCCAATTATACCAAAGACTCTCACACTAGTACTTGGGCATAACAATATAATATTTTCACATTCAATGTCCAGTTCCTCAATACTATCATCCATAATTCGATAATGGGTAGTTCATAACCAAATATCTAAAATTTGATTTACCTTGAGTAAATCATTATGTTACAATTAGGGGTGAGCGTTCGATCGAGTCGAGTCGAGTCGAGTCAAAAAATTTTGAGTTATTCGAGTTGACGAGTCTAATTTTATCATTCGAGCTTTCATTTGAAAATTTTTCGAGTCGAATCGAGTTGAAGAAATTCGAGTCGAGTTATTCGAGTTCCTATTCGAACTTAGTTGTAATTATTTATAATGTTAGTACAAATTAGTTCTAATTTTAAACGACTTTATCTAATCATATAAGATATATATATATATTCGTATTATTTTTCACATGTATAAATAAGAATTATAAAGTTATTTAATAAATCAAATATCATCTAAAATTATATAATACATATTTTAGCTCAATCGATAAATTTTATAGTACGGTTTGATTCCAATTTAAATCACTTTCTCTAATCATATAAGATATATATATATATATATATTTCTTCATATTTTTTCATATGTTGCAATATTTCTTCATATTTTTATATATCGGTATATATATAATAAAAAATTAAGAGACTCGTCTCGAACTTAAAAATAAATCCATTAATTACTAAAAATTTTGAGTTATTCAAGTTTCTATTTTACAACTCAAACTTTATTTGAAATTTTTTCGAGTCGAGTTAAGACGAGTTAAGTATTTTCGCCTCGAGTCGAGTTATTCAGTTTTTTCGAGTCGAGTCGAGTTTTGCTCATCCCTAGCTACAATCATTGTATCAATATGCCATTTAATATTTCATGCTATTTGCATAAATAAGCCATCATACATTTTTATTTATACCAAGGCCGACTCATCACAAGTCATCCTATTTAACATGTCATAAATACATATAATGCACTCACTCATATCACATATATAATAAATAAGTAAAAATGCACTCACCTTGGCCATGCATGATATTAGCCTCACTAAGCTATTTCGATACTTTTTCCTTGCTTTCTTTTGATCTGGTACACTTAGCCTCGTCAATAGCTGTACAGTACCATTTGAACATACATAACAATATTCATGTTAGATTTTTAATCTAACATTGCTTAACTATACTATACTAGTATAATTATCCGAATATAAAATATTTCCAAAAATTTTCACTTTTTCCTTTAATAATGCCGAATTGTTCATTATGGTCCCTAGTGACCATTTTGCATATTTTCCAATTTATTCAAGCTTGAATCACAATTATTCAATAATTCCATCATTTTTCACTAACTTTTATTCAATACCCTTCATCCACTAACTTTTACCAAAGTGACATTTTAGTCACTAATTTTACACGTAAACTTGCAAACTTGTATCGAATAATTAATCCAACATTTCTATAATTTTTCTCACATTTTTCCCTTACTTTTAGACCAAAGCTGAATTGGTCCTTGAACTAACCAGGGCTGTCAAAATGGTCCCTTGTCATTTCCTTTCTTGTCAATTTAATTCCTTGGATTCTAACTTCATTTCTAACTTCATGCAACATATTCGAATCATAAAATCTCATAATCATAATAATTTCAAAATATTTTCTCATAATTTCTCTACAAGCTGGAATGGGTATCTATATTTTCCAATGGCTTTATTTTAGTCCAAACGCCATAATCAAGCTTCTAAGTTCATAATCTCTTCAAATCTATCACTAGGATAATTTTCACAATATTTCTCCAAATTTCCCCATGTATGCCAAAATGGTCACTTAAAGGACTAGTTGAGGATTTTTCATTCTAACATCAAAATCAAGCTTCTAATATCATCAATCTTTCATTTTCATCATCAATTTCAAAATCCTAAATAAAATCCCAAATTCTAGGGTTAGGGTTTTTTAATCCTTAAACATGATCTAAGCTTGATTTCATCTCTACAACACTAGATTTGCATAGATCAAGCTTCAATCTAAACATGGAACATGAAACCCTATTTTCTCTCTCTTCAAGAACATAATCAAATCTTCATAAATCTTGATAAAATTACTATCAAATGAAAGAGAATTGAAAATAGATCAACTTTCTACCAAAAACATACCTTAAATCTTGTTCTAGAGCCTTCAAATGCCTAGGAAAATTTTTGTATATTTTTCCCTTTTCTCTATGGTATTTTCAAAATTGAGGGGGTAGAAGATGAACATGTTGTTCATCTTTTATTAATTTATGCCACATGTAATTGATAAATTGAATTTTTTTATTAAATTTAGTCCTTATTCTAAAATTAACCTCCAACTGAATCATAATTTACAAGTTGCCATTCTAGTTCAATTCCAACCAGATTCCATTCAACTCTAACCAAACTAGAGTAATGCTTCCACATGGGAAATCACCATATTAGCCATGGTACTTTCAAAATATTTCAAAATAGCCATTGTGACCAAATTACCAAAACTAGTCACTTAAATCACTAATTTTGCCATTTTGTAAAAATCCAACTATTCTAGTTAGATCACAATCAACCAATTAATAATTTATTCATAAAATAATATTTTATGAATTTTCTGTGGCTTATGGAACAGTTTCTGAAATTTTGAATCGATCCGATTTCCCGATATTCACTTCCTACTTCTACTGCGATTTCCCCTTCACCGGCTATCAAATAAACTCTAAAAATTCCTTATTCCATATATGAAAAATAAATAATATTATCAAATAAAATATTCCATATTTATGAAGTCAAACTTAAAATTTTGACTCGGTCCAAATATACCGATAATTACCCGAAATCTTTATTGGATACAATTTCTCTTTATATTTCTTAATCGGCTACCCATATGAATAATATTTCCTTTTTATCAGTCTAAAGTACTGACATAAGACCTTTCCAATAGGTCACCCATCCCATGCCCTGAGCACGCTTAACTTTGTAGTTCAATCGAAATTCGATATCTTATACTGCATTTTTATTCGAATCAAATATCTGCTTATCTCCTAATTGTTCGATCAAAAATAGATTTCTATCCCATACCGGAAATCTCATTATACAGATCAACATCCTATAACCTGTACTACTAATCTGTGGAATAAAAACATTTAATGGTAAAAATATTCCATCAGATGCCTAATACTTTTCCTATCGGATTTCAGCCAAACTTCGCAAGTACCCTATTTTTCTTACTCTCTATCACACGGTACTCTAAATTCTCAGAAATTCCTTTCCTAGAATTCATAATTAAAGAAATCCTAACTTTTATATTTTGTCATTTTAGTCATTAAGTTAGCTTTTAAGCCCTTATCTTCGTACTAAATGACTCTTAAACAACTTAGCAAATTTTGGGCTATTACACAAATCATACATAGAAAGACATTCATGTCAAGAATCATACAAATCATGTACACAATTGGCCAATGCAACAATTGAAAAGAATTATCTACTGTTGATGTGTCGTTTCGGAACGGGTTATAGAGATACGAAACTGACAGTGAAAATATGCTTGCATATTGGGAATATGCGTCTTTTAAAATCAAATTCCTTTGAAACCGGCGAATTATAATGTATGTAAAGGAATTCTTTGCAACAGTTAGGGTTAACCTATGAACAACCATCGTTATTCCTTATAAATACCACCACTTTGTGTTATAATCTGAAATTTTGTCTTATTTTTTTTATCGTCTAACCCATCTTAAAGTGAAATCCTCAGGTCAACATGAACGTTCTAAATCGTATTCGAAGGGAGTTTCGTACTTCAGCCTTGGAGACTCCTGAATTCGCCCCTCATCTTCTTTCTAGTAAACATTTTTCTGTTACGTTGTTCTTTAATTTGATGGTTTTGTTTTCATACAGTTTGTAATTATTATTATTTTTCTTTAGTAATGCAAAAGTTGATGGATCTTCGTATCGTTATCGCCCTCGAATGGTTGCATCTACTGGTAGCGCTTATGAAGGGCATGTATTTGACGTTTCCATTATCTTTCCACTTGATTACCCTTTCTCTCCTCCTAGAGTAATATAATTAACCTTTAAATATTGTTGTTTTATCTTGTTCATTTTTTTACACTGAAATATTTCATTCGTCACCCTTAGAGCATTTTATTCGTTGAGTGAAACATTTCATTTGTCACCTAAAATGTTACCGAAAAGTAGTTTGTATGGTTCGAAAACTTAAAATATTACGAACATATTTCACTTTCTAAGTTCAAAGGGAACATTTCACTCAACATTTAAAATATTAAAAAAATTAATTTTAAGATAAAATATTTCATTCGCCAACCTTAAATGTTACCAAAAACCTATTTGAATTAGTTGATGAGCTGTAACTAAAAAAATAAGTGCCTGCGCATGAACATTGGTAAAAGTGAATCATTAAGAAATGAGGTTAAAATCCAAGCTTTTATAAAAAAAAGTTTAAAATCCAAGGAGAAAAAAACAAGTCCGGGGAAGAAAACCGACCCGAGTACAGTGTTGAGTTGAGGACAGGTGGCGTGAGTGGCGGTGGAAGGGAGTAGGGCCAGAGCACAACAAAAATTTCAAAGTTCAAACCTCAATGCGGCAATTTCCTTTGTTGACTAATTTTTTGTTTCTTTTGATTTTGACAAGTCCAACGCGCGTAACACTCCTAAATATCCATTCCTTCATAAATCGAACTTTCACAAACAAGAAAACACGCACAAAAGAAAAAAGAAGCTTTGAACGTTCTTTTACATCTATAGCTCCGCCTCGCTCGCTTCTCCTAAATTCTCTCAGCCATGAAGCCGCAACGTAGTCCCAAGAAGATCTCCCTTAAATGGATCCCGTTGATCTGTATCTCCTTCTTTACTCTTGGAATCCTCTTCAGTAACAGGTCTCTCTTCTTTGGATCCTTTTGTTTTTTGACTTCTTTCTTCGCATTTCTTTTATTTGGATCGATTGATGAACTGGGTCCGTGCGGATGGATTTTATCTTTTACATGTCTCTAACCATTGGATTTTGATTACAGGCTATGGGTCCCGCCTGAATCCGACGGTCAACTTTTATCACAACGTCGACGGGAACAGGAGTTGCAGATTGTCTCCGATGATTGCGGTACTAAGAAAGTATGTGTTTAAATTCACTATCACAGTTAAACTTCTGTTTTTACTTTCTTTTTCTTTGAAAGCAAAGTTTATGTTTCTAACAGAAAGTTTTTACTATGTTTACATAGACGCCTGCACAAGATAATGATGTAATGGGTGAAATTCTGAAAACCCATGAAGCAATTCAGTGAGTACAAACTTGGGTTCTCGTTATTTTAGTTAAAATTGATTTTTTTTTTTAGCTAATTTCTTTGTAAATTATGATATTTCATGAGGCCTTACAGATCTCTAGACAAGTCAGTTGCTATGCTAGAGATGCAGTTAGCTGCCTCGCGTAGTTCTCAAGAAATGGAGACTTTGGATACCTCCAGAGTCGTCTCAACCTTGGCTCTTGATCGACCGAGGAAGAAAGCGTTCATGGTCATTGGAATCAACACTGCTTTTAGTAGTAGGAGGCGACGTGATTCTGTCCGGGAGACTTGGATGCCTCAAGGTTTTGTAGTTTTCATTGCCTTTTGAGGTTTTGATATTGATTATAGTTTGCTGGTGTTTATCATCTCAAATGAATTCTTTTGTTTATGATTGAACAGGGGAAAAGCTTATTCAGTTGGAACGTGAGGAGGGGATTGTCATTCGTTTCATGATTGGCCATAGGTAAATCATTTCTTCAAGAGAACACTTAAGTTCGAATTAAATTTTTTCATTAATATCCATATATCTTGCCACAAATCCTAGGGAGTCTGAAGTTGATATGGAACAATTGGAAATCAATTTTCAGCAAATGACAGACAGTGTGATCAATATAGGTTAATTACACTTCAGTTACTATTTGAACTGACATAAGTTGTATCTGCATTGTTTGTCCCAGTGCAACATCCAACAGCATTTTAGATCGAGCCATTGATTCAGAGGACTCTCAGCATAAGGACTTCCTTAGACTGGTTAGATAGCATTCCTGCAATAATTTTGGGTATTCTTCTGTATTCTGGCATTTCTTACCAATATCCGGTTTCAATCTTATAATACAGGAGCATATTGAAGGATATCATGAATTATCTGCAAAAACAAAAATTTTCTTTTCTACTGCAGTTGCAAAATGGGATGCTGACTTCTATGTCAAGGTGGATGATGATGTCCATGTTAATCTTGGTTGGTTTGCCATCTTCTCTTTTGGTCATCGTAAACAGTTTATCACATCATCATAATGGTGAACAAATTTTGTTTGTTTTGTATGTTGAATTGTTTGTGCATATTTTCTCATAGGCATGTTAGCTACAACCCTTGGTCGTCACCGTTCGAAGCCTCGACTCTATATAGGGTGCATGAAATCTGGACCTGTTCTTTCTCAAAAGTAATTTCCTGGTGATTTTTTTTATCGTTCATAATTTAACCTTTCAATTTGATTTGTCCCTCCTGCAAATTTGTTATATAACTTTTGTTTCATTCATCTATGTTTGATAGGAATGTCAAGTACCATGAGCCAGAGTACTGGAAATTCGGAGAAGAGGGGAACAAATACTTTCGACATGCAACTGGGCAGATATATGCAATTTCAAAGGATCTGGCAACCTACATCTCCATAAACCAGTAAGGACTTTGATTTTGTCTTGAAGTAGCCAGTTTTTTTGTTTATTTATTAGCTTGCCTAATAGAGGGTTCTGGTTTTATTATAACGGTCCTTGTATTTTTCTGCGTTCGGCAAATGCCCCTTACCCTCATCCCCTTGACTTAAGTTTTCTCTCTTTGTTTTTATCAGTTAAATCAATAGCCCTGTTTTTCATTCTGAGCATAAAAAAAAATCTTTTGTGCTCTTGCATTAATGTTATTAAAATTAGGAGATCATCAAGTCCTTAGAGTGTAAATCCAAATGGAAATTCCCAAGATCATTACAATGTTGGCCAAATTTATATCATTGGCATTTATTCCAAGTGAAAAAAGCATCGCTAATATTACAAGTGATTCTGACTGATTTCAGGCCTATATTGCATAAGTATGCTAATGAAGATGTGTCCCTCGGGTCATGGTTTATCGGACTTGAGGTTGAGCACGTAGATGATAGGAATATGTGCTGTGGGACTCCACCAGGTAATGCTTTAATCTGGTATCAAACTACACTGAGGACTGATAAATGGAAAGAAGAAATCTCTAAATATCTGTACACCAAACCTCTCACCTCAATGCTCAACTTTAATTAACGCGTAATATTAGTTCATTTGGTTTCGTTAATGCTTAGCATTCTTTTCTATTTTGTTCTACCCTTTTTAATTCTTGTTTGTTTCCTGTTCTGCAGATTGCGAATGGAAGGCACAAGCAGGTAATGTCTGTGTTGCATCTTTCGATTGGAGCTGCAGTGGAATCTGCAAATCCGTGGATAAGATCAAATTTGTTCATGAAAGGTGTGGTGAAGGGGATGACGCCGTTTGGAATACGTTACTCTAAATTAATTTGGGTAAAAAGCTTGTTGTGCGGCAAACAAGATTAAACATTCATGGTTTCACGATCGAGAAGCAGGTAGGAGGAAACACTGTATTTGGTTTCAATACATATCTGCAAACACATCTCCTCAACAGCTGCAAAAAAGTCTTCTAGGAAAATGGAGGTTGAAGACATAAATCAACTGTTAGATGGGGACCTGTTTAATCAGAAAAGCTTATTATTATCGTAGCATTTTGACATGTATTCCCATTCTTTTTATGGTGATTGTATTTTATACATAAGAATATTATGGTGATGTTGTAATTCTAAGGGGTGCAAAAATGGTGGTCCAAACACCAAAAAGAAACCGTGTGGCCATATTTAGAGAAGGTTTGTAAAATAGTTAGTGATATGGTAATCGACAATACTCTTGTTATTTATAGAAAGCAGTAGTTGAGAGCTTTAGATGAGTGCATTTCCAGGTATGGTGATAGATGTACCGATATCTTTGTCGATGGGCCAAATTCAATTTGAAAAAATCAAATTTTTTAACTTGAAAAAACTCTATTTCAATTATTTTAAATCTTAATTTTATAGATTTGACTCGAATTTTTTTTAAATAAAGTTTGAGTTATAAAATTAAACTTTGCACAAATAACTCAACTTTTAATAATCAGTGGATTAAATTTTAAGTTTGAGTTAAATCTTTGAGCTTTGTTCGATATATGTATCACATATGAAAAAAATGAATATATGTATATTGGTAACTTAGATATTTATTTATCTATGCATCTTTTTAACTAAGGTTTTTGCTTCATTCTTTTATATTTCTGTCCTTTACTAGGTTTTCATGCATTTTGTCTTGTTTTTGGATTTCTGTTTTAGGATATCGGTACCAAGTAAATTTGTGTCAATATAGACATGCTTAACTCGTGCGTGCAGAATTTTGAGAAAATAAAGAGGCTGCCTTTATATCTTTGCGACCACAACAAATTGTTCACTAGAGAGAGATGGGGACCACTTGAGATCACTAGTATAGCTTGACCTTCACGGGTGCCCCAATACAGCTATATAAGAGCCACGCAGAGCTTGGAGGTGCCGGGACCATTGTGCATCAGAGGTTACAGGCTACCCCTGCATCAAAACAAATCACCAAGCTGGGCCACCAGACATTTCCTTGAGCTGCAGGATGGCAGCTGCATCAAGACAAACGCCCTTGTCGGTACAAGACCACAAGGAGGATCAACACGTGTTGCAATATTATTGGCTTTCATTTTTACTCCTCTGCCTATATGAAGAGAAATACCTTTTGCAAGAAAGAATGTCTATTTGGAGAGTATTTAGAGAGCTCATTTTTTCGAAAAATCCTTATTCTTCCCAAGAAAACGTTCACGGCCATAGAATCTTAAAGAGCTTAGAGGTCTTAGTGCAGAAGAAAGCAACGTGACAATCGAAAGGCTATTTGGACCGACCTTTGCTTAATATTTTTTGTTATCGACTTGTCCCCCACACAAACTGCTATAGAAATATAGAGTTGCATTTAGCATGCCTTAACTGGTTAATAAATTATTTAAGCCCCATGAGTAATGAAAGACATTTGATTCTTAGCTGGAAATGATTGTATCATCACTTGAATGGATGAATGTATTGACAAACTATGTCAAGGGACACGTTGGGGCTAGTCTGAGTATATCTATTTGTGCCATTGAAAGAGCATCACCCATAAACTATGTTAGTACCATTTAGGGGTGATAACGAGTCGAGCCTGAGCCTGGGCATGCTTGGCTCAGCTCGAAAATAATACTAGTGACTTTGGTTCGAGCTCGAAGTAGACAGTTTAAACTTGGCTCGTGTAATATCCCAAATTTTACTAAGTTGATTAAAGATCATTTAATACTAAGATAATAGCTTAAAAGTTATCTTAGTGACTAAAATGACAAAAAATACAAAAGTTAGGATTTCTTCGATTATGGGTTATGGAAAAGGAATTTCTGAGATTTAAAAGCATCAGATGATAGAGGGCAAGTTAATTAGGTTACTTGCAAAGTTTGGTCGAAATCCGAAGAAAATTGGAATGGGAATTGAAGTTTAAAATTTAGTGACCAAAATGTTAAACAGTCAAAATTGTGTGGTACAAGACTAAATATGAAAAGTTGAAGGACTAAAGTTGTAATTTCCCAAAAGTTAAGGGTTTTTATTTCATAAATAGATAGATCACCTAAGGGTGTGGATCAAATATGGAATTCTGGTTTGAATCGATATTTCGATTGTTGGGAAATCACAGTCAAAGTTTAAGTGGAATTCGGGTATCCGGATCGAACTGGAAAATTATGAAATTTTACTATATGATAGAAGAAGGATATAAAAAAATTATTCCCAAGTTTTGGAAATATTTTTAGTTCGATTCAGGATGAATCCTATGATTTATTTTGATTAAGGAATTTATTTAGTAGCCGATAAAATTCTCGATAATTTTCGGTAAATCAGATCTAGTTAAAATTTCAGAGATAGTTCCATGGATCTTAGAAGAGTCATAAAATATTATTTTATGACTATTTGGATGTTAAAAAGATCAGGAAAAATTTAAATCGATTGAAATGATATGGAATGACAATTTTATGAATAAGTTGATCGGTAAAAGACATTTTGGTCATTTTGCCCAAAAGGGACATGGAAGGAATTTTGAGATTTCTTTTATTGATGAATAGTGGCTGATTAGAATCCAACTAAGTCTAGTTGGGATGTTACAAAATGGCAAATTAGAAATATAGATCTAGTTGGAGGGTATTTTTGGAAAGTGGAATTTATTGAATTAAAAATTCATTTTTTATAATACAAGTGGCATAAATACATGGAAATTTGAAGGAATTATCAGCAAATAACTCACCAAAACCGCGGTGAAGAGTAGAAAGAAGAAGGAAATTTTCCAAGCTCGATTTAAGCCCCGAATATCGATTTTAAGGTAATCTTTCGAACTACAAAGTTGTTCTATTCTTCGAGTTCTATCTTTTGATGTAAATAATTCATAGAATACTTGCTTGGTTGATGAGATTTGATATGAGGAAGAAATTAGGGTTTATGAACAAATTGGGGCTTTTGAAATTTTATGATTCCATGGTTGAATTTAAGTTGGAATCAAGCTTATATGATGTTAAAATCAAGTTATTAAGTTAGAATTTAAACCCTACATATTTTGGTTTGTATGGAGAAGATTAGGGCCTATGGATTTAAGTCTAACTTAGGGTTTGTGATGTTGGATTAAGGATCTAGTAAGCTTGATTTGTTGTTTGGAAGCAAAACCCTAAGTTAAATATATAGGGACCAATTCGGCAAGCTTCAAAGTTAAGGGACCGAATCTGAATTTTATGAAATTTGAGTGTATTTATGTAATTAATGACGTTGGAGATGTAAAATTGATGTTAGAATGCTAAACCGATGTCGAATCGAATAAGTGACCATTTTGACAATTTGTCATAATCAAGTGACCAAATAGGAAATGAATTCTTGGATGGTGATTAAATCTGATTTTTAGTTAAAATAATAGAATTAAGGTAGTAATGTTGATTTAAGGACTAAATTGCAAAGTTAAGAAGTTTGAATCCTTATCTTTGCATTTTAGTGACTATTTTGGCAAAGAAAGAAAATTAGAGGGAACTATTTTGAATAATTATTTGATGCAGAAGATGATGAATTGGTGGTTTGAAGCAAGTGATGGGACTAAATTGACAAGTACAAAAACAAGAGAAGTTGGTATAAATTAGAAGTTTATTATGGAAAGCTATGTACAAGATTGAATTTTTGGCAGTGACTTCGAAAATTCGCCATAAATTCTACAAAAATGTTTAGATGATGAATTTTATATCGATGTAAAGATTTGTTCGTCTAGTTTTGTTTCCAACAAACGGAAACTGATTTCGAGTTCCGAGTTAACATATATGAATTTTTAATCGAATGAAGGTAAGAAAATTTATAGAGCAGTTTCTGTCAGGAAGCTCTGTGACAGGAGTTTGAAGAATTTTTATAATTTTTTTGGATTTTATTAATTTATGTGGCTTATACCGATAGAACCGTTATCGAATCTAGTTTCTCCAGTATAAAGGAAATTAAGAACCAGTATGTATTCTGCCCTGTACAAGTAAATATTTGAAGGTAGCTCAAGTTGTCAGAAAATAGAATTTGAAACATTTTATATTTAAATGTTAGTTAGCAAGTTCGAAAGAGTTAATGGAAATTCAAATTGGTCACTAAGGACCATAATGAGTTTTTGAAAAGTACTGAGAAGAAAGGAAAATAATTGGAAATTTTATTTTCGAATGATTATGTTAAAAAGCAAGTTTAAGGTATTGTTAGATTTGAGTCTAACAAATATTTTACTACAATTATGTGATTAATGGAGTCAAGTCCGAATCATAGAAGGTTCGAGGTACTATGAAAGAAAAGATCGAACTAGGACTTAGTGAGGCATTGTGTCAAGTGGCCAAAGTGAGCGCATTTTTACTTATTTATTATATATGTGATATGAATGAGTGCATTTTTATTTATTTTATAAATATATATGACATGAGAGAGACTTGGGAGAAGTCGACCTTAATATTAATGAAAATGTATGTTGATCAAAGTTATGTAAATGGCATGAAGTATTAAGTGGCATATGTGATACATTGATATAACATAATGATTTATCTAAGATAAATCAGATTTTAGATATTTGGGTATGAACTACCATTATCGAATTATGGATAATAGTATTGAAGGATTGGATATTGAATAAAAAAATATTATATTGTTATGCCCAAGTACTAGTGTGAGAGGCTTTGCTATAATTGGATATCTATAGAGTCATAGCAGTTGCAATCCAGCACTACGGTGCGATCTAGACACTTCGGTGTTGATATCAGATGCTACGGCGTTGCAGTCACTTCGGTGATGTTTAGACACTTTGGTGTCGACTAGCACAAAAGGTGCGGTAATGAGCAAAGGGCGTCCTCGAGTACGTACTCACCATCAGACGCTACGACGTTGCAGACACTACGGTGTCGAGATGACTCGTATACCATAGGTTCACATGAGAATCATTGTTATAGTTGGATATCCATATGGTCTTAGCAGCTGCGTCATAGCACTACGGTGCGAGATAGACTATTCGGGGTCGAGATAGACTCTTCGGAGTCGAGATAGACTCTATGGAGTCGGTTCAAACACTACGGTGTTACATAGCACAAAATGTGTGAATATGAGGAGCAAAGGGCTTCCTCGAGTACATACTCATCTCAGTCACTTCGGTGATGCAGACGTTACGGTGTCGTAGACACTACGGTGTCGTGATGACTCGCGTACCATGGCATCATATGATTTTGTACTTTAGGCTATAATACATGAAATACATTTATTCAGGCAGTTAAGTTAAAAAAAACTTAACGTATATTTGATTGATAAAATAAAGGTTTGATGATATGATATAAACTGCAATTGGGACACGCTTGCCATTTTGCAGGAAATGTATAGCACTATTAAATGACAGGGGAATGACTTTGATAAGTTTATTTTATGTTATTTCTATACATTGAAATGCTTTATTTCAATTTATAGTTGTCTTACTAAGTGAATACTTAGCGTGTGCTGTTTCACGTGTAGGTTATTGGAAACTTACCGGAAGAGGAGTCAAGCATGTTAATCAAGTTGCAATCTGCCAAACATCAGTAAGGCATTCTAAATTTATGATATTCTTTGGTGGGCATGTATCAATTTATTCGTTGGTTATTTTATAAGCTAGTTTTATGTCAGATGTTAAAAAAAATTAAAAATTTACAAGTCAGGAAATCAGCTAAATAATTTAGTAACATCTTCAATGTGTATTTAGTCATCGAATATACGTTGAGGGTGTTACATTAAGTGGTATCAGAGCTACAGGTTTAGCCAATTTTGGATGCTAAACCGAGTTTGTTATAAGTTGTCAGTAAATACATGCCCCTAGAATGTCATATTACTGATGTGTTGATTGTATAACTTGAAGCTGCTCCTCATTAGTATAAGATGAGATAAGATTATAATAAGAAAATTAAGACTCTACTGAATGTCGTCAATCGACGAATCTCAGAGGTCAAGAAAGGACTCACAACGAGTACAATAAAGTAAAACAGTTATTGTAATTAACTTCAGTTTGAGTTGAGTTACCTACATTGTAAGGAGCTAATGCTGTAATTATAAAATGTTAGTCTTTAACATCTATACATGTACTTATGTTTATAACAGCAAAGATTATAAGGGAATATATTGACTACATGGAGTACCAGCCTCGATAGTATCTAATAGAGATCCGAGGTTTACTTTAAGATTTTGGAAGGTCTGAAAGATATGAATATTGAAAAGTTAGAAGAAGTAATATTATTCCTAAGGGAACATGTTTGTATTTGGGTGGATTAATTCCACAAAGTAGTACTTACAATAGAAGTGACCTGGAAAATTTTCTAGGAGTTAAAAAAGCTGAAAGCTCAGCAGTAAGAATTGTTATACTGAAGTTATAATTAATCCAGTGTACTATTGTGAGAAGCTCCAGAATTATTCGTAAAGAAGAAAGATCGTTCTTTACGACCATGTAGTGATTATTTATAAAAGGAAAATAAGAAAAAGATAATGATATATTTTCTATCAGGATTATCAGTTAACTTGAACCAGAAAGACTGGATGTGAGTTTGGTTATTAAAAGTGGCTTTCTTAGGTCATATTACTTTAGCTATAGGGATCCGAGTTGATCCTAAAAACATTACAGAGGTTCACAGTTTCATAAGACTTATTGGTTATGATCGAAGGTCTGTGAAAGATTTCTTGTTGATATGTTATGAGCTTGTATAATTGAGTTTGAAATCATGGAAAAGATATATACCGTTAGTAGAAATTGCTTATAGTAATAGTTATCAAGAAAGTATACAGATGGCACCCTACGAGGCTTTCTACGGTCAAAAGGGTAAATCATTATTAAATTAGTTCGAGTTGAAGATCATAAATTAATTAAGTCGGATTTATTATAAGAAATGGAAGAAAAAGTAAAGATTATACAATATAATATTAAAAAGATTAATGATCGACAAAAGTCTTATGTAGACTTGAAAGGAAAAGATATTCAATTCGAAGACAAAGGAAGAACATGATGTCTATCTTTGCATTGTTCTTCAGACTCTTCGAGAAAAGAAGCTATATGCTAAGTTGTTAAAGTGTAAATCTTGGTTGCCGGAAGTTGCTTTTCTTAGTCATGTGGTTTTGGCAGAAGAGATAAGAGTAAATCCCAAGAAAGTATCAACTATAGTTGAATAGAAACCTCTAAAGAATGTTTCCGAGGTTCGAAGTTTCTTGAGACTTGTTGGTTATTATCGAAAGTTTGTAAAGAATTTCTCGATGATTGCCTCCCCACTGACCAAGCTATTGAGGAAAGGTATGCCATTCAATTGGACAGATAAGTGCCAATAAAATTTTGAGACATTAAAGAAGATATTAATCGAAACCACGATATTAGTACAACCAGAATCGGGCAAAGATTATATAGTTTATAACGATGCTTCTCATAAAGGTTTGGGAAGTGTAATTAAGTAAGAAGGAAAAGTAGTGGCTTATGCTTCGAGACAACTTAAGATGCATGAGAGGAAATTATCCTACTCATGATTTTGAGCTAGCAATGGTTGTATTTGCTTTAAAGATATAACGTCATTATTTATATGGTGAATGATGCTATATTTACATAGATTAAAGAAGTTTAAAGTATCTGTTAACTAAAAAGAAGTTGAACCTGAGGCAAAAAGGTGGATAGTCAGTATAAGGATAAATTTGATCGAAATAAGAATTTTGATATCGGATTTAGAAAATAAAATGCAGTAGAAGGTATTGAATTTGGATCGAACAAGATTATTAAGCGTGCTTAGGTCAGAGAAATTCAAGGATGGGTGACCTTCTGAGAAGTGTCATGGAATCAAAATTTTTGATCGAATAAGTAGAAGAAGGTGAAAGCGAAGACTTTGAAATTAGTCTAATTGATGTTTGTATTATCGAGGAAAAACCTATTTTTCAAATGATGAAGAATTAAAGAAACAACTTATCTTTGAAGTACGCTATAGTCCTTTGATTGTACATACAGGTGGAAATGGGATGTATCAAGATTTAAAGAATCAATCTTGATGGTCAAGCATGAAAAGAGTTATAACTGAGTTTGTTTCTAAATATCTAACATGTCAACAAGTAAAAGCTGACCTTCAGGTACCTTCTGAATTGTTGTGACTGATTTTAATTTCTCAGTGGAAATGAGAACGAGTGATGATGGATTTTGTATCAAGACTATCTTTGACATCGAATAAGAAGGATTCAATCTGGGTGATTGTTGATAGATTGATTAAGTTAGCACAATTTATCCCTGTTCGAACAGATTATCCTAGGGATAAGTATGTTGAGTTGTATATTAAGGAAATAAGTCAATTTATATTGTTAAAGTTCTTTTGTGAAATCATAAAATTGAGAAAATGACATGGGAAAGAAAATGAGATGTGAGAAAGCAATTTCCTCACCTTTTTGAACTAGGTACGTGTTAAAAATTTGAGGACGAATTTTCTTAAGGGGGAGAGAATTGTAATACCCCAAATTTTACTAAGTTGATTAACGATCATTTAATACTAAGATAATAGCTTAAAAGTTATCTTAGTGACTAAAATGACAAAAATGCAAAAGTTAGGATTTCTTCGATTATGGGTTATGGAAAAAGAATTTCTGAGATTTAAATGCATCAGATGATAGAGGGCAAGTTAATTAGGTTACTTGCAAATTTTGGTCGAAATCCGAGGAAAATTGAAATAGGAATTGAAGTTTAAAATTTAGTGACCAAAATGTTAAGTAGTCAAAACTTGTGTGGTACAAGACTAAATATGAAAAGTTGAAGGACTAAAGTTGTAATTTCTTGAAATTTAGGGGGTTTTATTTCATAAATAGATAGATCACCTAAGGGTGTGGATCAAATGTTGAATTCTGGTTTGAATCGATATTTCGATTGTTGGGAAATCACAGTCAAAGTTTAAGTGGAATTCATGTATCCGGATCGAACTAGAAAATTATGAAATTTTACTATATGATAGAAGAAGGATATAAAAAACTATTCCAAGTTTTGGAAATATTTTTAGTTGATTCAGGATGAATCCTATGATTTATTTTGATTAAGGAATTTATTTAGTAGTCAATAAAATTCTCGATAATTATCGGTAAATCGGATCGAGCTAAAATTTCAGAGATAGTTCCATGGATCTTAGAAGAGTCATAAAATATTATTTTATTACTATTTGGATGTTAAAAAGATCATAAAAAATTTTAAATCGATTGAAATGATATGGAATAGCAATTTTGTGAATAAGTTGATCGGTAACGGGTATTTTGGTCATTTTTTCCAAAAGGGACATGGAAGGAATTTTGAAATTTCTTTTATTGATGAATAGTGTCTGATTAGAATCCATCTAAGTCTAGTTGGAATGTTACAAAATGGCAAATTAGAAATATAGATCTAGTTGGAGGGTATTTTTGGAAAGTGGAATTTATTGAATTAAAAATTCATTTTTTATAATACAAGTGGCATAAATACATGAAAATGTGAAAGAATTATCAGCAAATAACTCTCCAAAACCGTGGTGAAGAGGAGAAAGAAGAAGGAAATTTTCCAAGCTCGATTTAAGCCCCGAATCTCGATTTTAAGTTAATCTTTCGAACTACAAAGTTTTTATATTCTTCGAGCTCTATATTTTGCTGTAAATAATTCATAGAATACTTGCTTCGCTGATGAGATTTGATATGAGGAAGAAATTATGGTTTATGAACAAATTGGGGCTTTTGAAATTTTATGATTCGATGGTTAAATTTAAGTTGGAATCAAGCTTATATGATGTTAAAATCAAGTTATTGAGTTAGGATTTAAACCCTACATATTTTGGTTTGTATGGAGAAGATTAGGGTTTATAGATTCAAGTCTAACTTAGGGTTTGTGATGTTGGATTAAGGATCTAGTAAGCTTAATTTGTTGTTTGGAAGCAAAACCCTAAGTTAAATATATAAGGACCAATTCGGCAAGCTTCAAAGTTAAGGGACCGAATCTGAATTTTATGAAATTTGAGTGTATTTGTGTAATTAATGATGTTGGAGATGTAAAATTGATGTTAGAATGCTAAACCGATGTTGAATCGAGTTAGTGACCATTTTGACAATTTGTCATAATCAAGTGACCAAATAGGAAATGAATTCTTGGATGGGGATTAAATCTTATTTTTAGTTAAAATAATAGAATTAAGGTAGTAATGTTGATTTAAGGACTAAATTGCAAAGTTAAGAAGTTTGAATCCTTACCTTTGCATTTTAGTGACTATTCCGGCAAAGAAAGAAAATTAGAGGGAACTATTTTGAATAATTATTTGATGAAGAAGATGATAAATTTGTGGTTTGAAGCAAGTGATGGGACTAAATTGACAAGTACAAAAATAAGAAGAAGTTAGGATAAATTAGAAGTTTATTATGGAAAGCTATGTAGAAGATTGAATTTTTGGCAGTGACTTCGAAAATTCACCATAAATTCTACAAAAATGTTTAGATGATGAATTTTATATCGATGTAAAGATTTGTTTGTCTAGTTTCGTTTCTAACAAACGAAAACTGATTTCGAGTTCCGAGTTAAAAGATATGAATTTTTAATCGAATGAAGGTAAGAAAATTTATAGAGCAGTTTCTGTCAGGAAGCTCTATGACGGGAGTTTGAAGATTTTTCATAATTTTTGTAGATTATATTAATTTATGTGGCTTATACCGATAGAACCGTTATCAAATCTGGTTTCTCCAGTATAAAGGAAATTAATATCAGTATGTATTCTGCGCTGTACAAGTAAATCTTTGAAGGTAGCTCAAGTTGTCAGAAAATAGAATTTGAAACATTTTGTATTTAAATGTTAGTTATCATGTTCGGAAGAGTTAATGGAAATTCAAATTGGTCACTAAGGACCATAATGAATTTTTGAAAAGTACTAGAAGAAAGGAAAATAATTGGAAATTTTATTTTCGAATGATTATGTTAAAAAGCAAGTTTTAGGTATTGTTAGATTTGAGTCTAACAAATAATTTACTATAATTATGTGATTAATGGAGTCAAGTCCGAATCAGAGAAGGTTCGATGTACTATGAAAGAAAAGATCGAACTAGAACTTAGTGAGACATCCTGTCAAGTGGCCAAGGTGAGCGCATTTTTACTTATTTATTATATATGTGATATGAATGAGTGCATTTTTATTTATTTTATAAATATATATGACATTAGAAAGACTTGGGAGAAGTCGACCTTAATATTAATGAAAATGTATGTTGATCAAAGTTATGTGAATGGCATGAAGTATTAAGTGGTATATGTGATACATTGATATGACATAATGATTTATCTAAGATAAATTGGATTTTAGATATTTGGGTATGAACTGCCATTATCGAATTATGGATAATAGTATTGAAGGATTGGATATTGAATAAAAAATATTATATTGTTATGCCCAAGTACTAGTGTGAGAGGCTTTGCTATAATTGGATATCCAAAGAGTCATAGCAGCTGCAATCCAGCACTACGGTGCGATCCAGACACTTCGGTGTTGATATCAGACGCTACGGCGTTTCAGTCACTTCGGTGATGTTTAGACACTTTGGTGTCGACTAGCACAAAAGGTGCGATAATGAGGAGCAAAGGGCATCATTGAGTACATACTCACCATCAGACGCTACAGCGTTGCAGACACTACGGTGTCGAGATGACTCGTATACCATAGGTTCACATGAGAATCTTTGGTATAGTTGGATATCCATAGGGTCTTAGCGGCTGTGTCATAGCACTACGGTGCGAGATAGACTCTTCGATGTCGAGATAGACTCTTCGGGGTCATAGATAGACTCTACGGAGTTGGTTCAAACACTACGGTGTTACATAGCACAAAATGTACGAGTATGAGGAGCAAAGGGCGTCCTCGAGTACGTACTCATCTCAGTCACTTTGGCGATGCAGACGTTACGGTGTCGTAGACACTACGGTGTCGTGATGACTCACGTACCATGGCATCACATGATTTTGTACTTTGGGCTATAATACATGAAATGCATTTATGCAGAGAGTTAAGTTAAAAAAAACTTAACGTATGCTTGATTGATAAAATAAAGGTTTGATGATATGATATAAACTGCAATTGGGACACTCTTGCCATTTTGAATGAAATGTATAACACTGTTAAATGACAGGGGAATGACTTTGATAAGTTTATTTTATGTTATTTCTATACATTGAAATGCTTTACTTCAATTTATAGTTGCCTCACTAAGTGAATACTTAGCGTGTGCTGTTTCACGTGTAGGTTATTGGAAACTTACCGGAAGAGGAGTCAAGCATGCTAATCAAGCTGTAATCTGTCAAACATCAGTAAGACATTCTAAATTTATGATATTCTTTAGTGGGCATGTATCAATTTATTCGTTGGATATTTTATAAGCTAGTTTTATGTCAGATGTTAAAAAAAATTAAAAAATTACAAGTCAGGAAATCAGCTAAATAATTTAGTAACATCTTCAATGTGTATTTAATCTTCGAATATACGTTAAGGGTGTTACAGCTCGACTTGGCTAGAGCTCGGCTCATGACTCAACTAAGTGGCAAGCCGACAATAATATTATATTGCTGAATTTGCTTTAGTGTTTCATCTTGTTGCCTAATTTCTTTGTGCTTTTTTTTTTCTTCTAAGCATATTACTTTAGTGCATATGGAGTAGTAGATATAGATATATTGTAGCGACTAATTTAAAATATATATATAGTATCACACGTTTTAAAAATTATTTTGGAGGGATTTATTTTAAAAATCATATTTTGAAAATAAATTTGAAGTCGCCACCGGTCACTTGGATAAGGTAGTTCGGACACCATGAAACCATATATTGTTTAAAAATGGATTTGGGAATTGGTTACGTCTGGGGAAGGGTTAGCACCCCTACCACGCCCAAAATCTGTACCAAATCACACGTTTCTTCTATATCGATGGAAATAAATGAAATTTAAATTGGATTTAATTAAATGTTCTCAATTGAATATAATATTTAATTAAGTGGGCTTTAACACTTGGCAGGTTTGAATTAATTAGTCATTTTAACTAATAAGGGCGACTTTAGATTTGGACCATAGATTAAACCGACATCAATCAAGCCTGACTGTTATGTTAATTTATGGTTCGAATTAAGTACATCACCATGCATGATGCAAGTAGTTAAGTATGATGTTACGACTTGTCAAATTTTATTCATGTTAAGTTTACCTTTAGACAATATAAATTAATTTGAATATTTGGTCAATATCCATTATGTAAAGATATTACAACACAAATATTTGAGTTAATAAATATCTCCTTTTTATAGTTAAAGATTAATTAATTAAAAAAAGTGAATGTGACACCCCCTTCCCGTGATCGTACACCAGACACGAGTCAAAAATATCACGACTTTTTAAAACAGTCTTTTAATTAAAAATTGGGGAAATTTAAAAATTTTAAAATAACTTCTCAGTGGTCACCAATCCTGAAATTTCTCTAGTCTAAGCACGCTTAACTTTGTCTAATTTAGAAATAAAATATTAACTTAATACCAGATAGTAAAACTTTTTACGTAATTAATATAATCATATCAAATCACGTAACAACAAGTAGTAAACATATTTAACGTCTATAAAAGGTTTATAAAACTAATACATATCTGGTTAAAGTATTTAACAAAATAGACAGGTTTATCTAGTACATGCCACTACTAAATACACAAAACATGGATGTCATAAGTACTGAAAATAACCTGTCGATTATTATTCTCAGAAGAGAAGATGATGCAAAAGCCATACGCTCCTAGTTTCGATCACCTATGTGTATAATAGAAATACATGCTAAGTATAACTTAGTGAGACATAGTAAAATATATATATATATATAAAATACTGCATAATGCATGATAACTTCGAAAGCATGATAATCATTTAAATCATATACTCGGTAATATAGGAATAGTTAAGAAAGAAACTATACAATGATTATTATATACTGTAAAGACATGTAATTTATGCTGTAAATTCATATAGCCCAAAGACAAATATCAAGAGAAGAGTAAACGAGCCCATAATAACCCTTAGGTGCATACAGTAGACATAATTAAGTGCCAGATAAACTGTGGACACAATTAAGTGCCAGTTTAACTATAGACACAATTAAGTGCCAGATAAACTGTGGACACAATTAAGTGCTAGATAACTGTTAGACTCTTATGGTATACCATAATACTATTATTCTCAATATTATACTACCAAGGGAAAACATTTAAAGCAATTCCTGCAAAATGACAAGTGATTCCAATAACAGTTTATATCATATAAAACATATTCGTATTGGAGCAGTTCATACTCCAATATGTTCTTTAAAATTTATGGTATACGCGCCACTTTAAACTATATAGAATAACTTGTCATATATATATATATATATATATCATGCTATAAATCATTTTTAAGCATAAAAATATTTACCTTTTAGGTTGACTTATCACAAGTCTCCCTATAAAGTGTATGTTAAAAAACATACTTTTAAATACATATATGCACTCACCTTAGCCTTGTATTGAGGTCGACTTTATTCTTGATATTACTCCCGACCTATTTTTTCCCTTTTTTGCTAGTATGATCTCGGTTTGTATCGGGAACTACATCAAAAAAAAAACATATACCATTTCAAGTATATGTTAGTACATATTCACTCTAATTATAATAAGGAAAGTAAATAAAATAACTATCCATTAAATATAAAATTGATCCGATAAAGCTTCCTATATTAGAGTCACAATTTCTCACATTTTCCCTTAAATCTTCAATTTTTACCAAAATACTTATTTTAGTCCCTAAGGACTCTTCCAAGCTTCCAATAGTAAATTTTAAACTTAATCCCTACATTTCTCATCCTTTACACATTAGGGCCCCAAACTTTACAATCTATTCATTTTGGTCCCTAATGCAATCTAATTAGGGATTTTCATTCCAATCACCTTAAATCAACACAAAACACCATTCATCCTTCAATCATTTTCTAAATTTCCAAACCTTAACATAAACCCTAATTCTTCTATTCAAGAACATGAACAATTCTTCATCCAATTAACATAATCAAGCATATAAAACATCATTCTTATCATTTCCATCATCAAAATAATTTTTGCAATATTTCCCCTAATCTTTCTCCACTTAGCCAAATGGTCCCTATACCATATACCATAAGATTTTCGTCACTTTAAGCATAGAAACAACATCACAACCTTATTTCCAACATGAATAAACCTTAAAACATGAGATTTTAATATGCTCTTCATCCACCCTAATCATCAATACCAACTTAGAAGCATGGAAACTATGCAAAACTTGTACCAAATGAAAGAGAATTTCATGGAGAACAAATCTATATTTCATGTCTTACCTCTAAAATCAACCAAATCAAGCCTAAAAATTGAAATGAAATTTTGCTTACCTTGGTTGGAAAACTCACGGCAAAGAGGAGGAATTTGAGAGAAACAATTTTCTTTCTTTAATTCCATGCCAAATGGCATTATAAAATCCTTTATTAATAAAAAATCCCTTTAATAGTTAAATGATTATTTTACACCTATATTTTCTCCAATAACATGTTTCTACCTATAAAATCTCCTTTTCCATAATCAAAGATATTTAAAAAGTATATGCAAAATAACCATTTTGCCATTAATGAATCATCATATCTTCAAAAAATGCCATTTCACACACTACACAAAATACTGCATACAATAGAATCTAAATTAATAAAAAACGATTCAGCACCATAATGTCATGTTCCTTGGGTCTTCCTAAAACTCCCATAAAATTTCCATAATATTTTGAATTCAAATAATCGTTCGAACTAAATATCGAACTTATCTTTTTTATAGCTTTTCACACAAATCTCGTACTGAAAATTTGATTCCCACTAAAATTCTTATATCGAGATAAACTATTCATTTATGGAGTATAAAATAATTTTTGGGAAAATTACCATTTTTGTCCCTGAACTTTTCTCAAGTTTTCACTTTAGCCACCAAAATTTAAAAGTTTACGTTTTAGTCACTGAACTAAAACAACCAACCTTTAATTCTTTATGTTTTAGTCACTAAACAAATACTAGGGTATTACAATTCTCTCCCCCTTAAGAAAATTCGTCCTCAAATTTTGAAAATGTACCTGTTCTAAGTAAATGTGGGTACTGCTTTTCCATTGTATCTTTAGCTTCCCATGTTACATCTTCAACTTTGTGATTACGCCAAAGGACCTTCACCAAGTTATTTGTTTGTTCCTCAATTCCTTGACACCATAGGCTAATATCTTCACTGGTTCCTCTTCATAAGTCAAATCTGATTGCAACTCAATTTCCTCCGGTATAATCACATGTGAAGGATCTATATCTTCGGAGCATCGAGACATGGAAAACATCATGGATTTTACTCATCTCTGGTGGAAGAGCTAGTTGATACGCCACAAGGCCAACTTTCTTTAGAATTTCATAAGGTCCAATATACCTGGGACTTAGTTTTCCTTTGCGCCCGAAACGCATTATTTTCTTCCAAGGGGAAACCTTCAAGAATACTTTTTCTCCAACCTTAAAGTGGATATCTTTTCTTTTTAAGTCTGCATAAGACTTCTGTCGATCAACGACCTTTCTATGATTTTCTTGTACAATCTTAACTTTTTCTTCCATTTCTAGCAACAAATCTGGCTTAATCAGCTTGCAATCATGTAATTCAAACCAATTTAATGGCGATCTGCACTTTCGACCATAGAGGGCTTCATAGGGTGCCATCTGTATACTTTCTTGGTAACTGTTATTGTAAGCAAATTCTGCTAATGGTAAATATTTTTCCCATGATTCTTCAAATTCAATTACGCAAGCTCTTAGCATATCTTCTAGTATTTGAATTGTCCTTTCAAATTGGCCATCTGTTTGAGGATGAAACGCAGTACTGAAGTTCAATCGTGTCCCCAAAGCTCAGTGTACTGCACTCTAAAATCTTGATGTGAACTTTGGATCTCGATCCGATACTATAGATATTGGCACTCCATGCAGTCGAACTATTTCCTTTATATATAACTCAGCATATTTGCTTATCTAATAGTCTATTCTAACTGGTATAAAATGGGCGGATTTGGTTAACCTGTCCACTATTACCCAGATAGAATCTTTCTTGCTGGGGGTCAATGGTAGTCCTGTCACAAAATCCATATTAATTTTGTCCCACTTCCATTGCGGAATAGAAATAGGTTGTAACTTTCCTGACGGTACTTGATGTTCAGCTTTTACCTGTTGGGAAGTCAGACACTTGGCAACAAATTCCATTATCATTCTCTTCATACCAGGCCACCAGTATCGACTCTTCAAATCTTGATGCATTTTATTTCCCCCGGGATGCAAAGTCAAGGGACTGTAGTGCACTTTGGAAAGCAAATCTCGCTTCAACTCAGCATCTTCAGGAATATACACTCTATCTTTGTAATAGAGACACCCATCAGGTTTAATCTCAAAATCTTTAATTTCACCCGCCTCCACTTGTTTAATCTTTGCTATATACTCCTCATCTTGTTGTTGACTTTCTTTAATCCGACTTAGCAATGATGATATTAATTGCAGCTCTACTAACAGTGAACCATTTGGTCTTCCTTTTAATTGTGCATTTAAAGCATCTTCGTTACCGTAGTTTCAACTTTTTCTCACTTAAGGCATTGGCTACAACATTTGCTCGACCTAGATGATAATCGATGATCAGATCATAATCCTTTATTAGTTCCAACCATCTTCGTTACCGTAGATTCAACTCTTTCTGTGTCATCAAATATTTTAAACTCTTATGATCAGTATATAAGTGGCAACGTTCACTATAGAGATAATGTCGCCACACCTTTAGAGCAAAAATTACAGCTGCTAGCTCTAAATCATGAGTCGAATAGTTCATTTCAGCGGCTTTGACTGTCAGGAAGCATATGCAATCACCTTTCCATCTTGCATTAACACGCACCCCAATTCATTATAAGATGCGTCACTATACAGAGTAAACTCTTTTCTTGACTCTGGCTATACCAAAACCAGAGCTTCTGTTAAAATTTTCTTTAACTGATCAAAGCTTTCTTGACACTCCTAGTCCATACGAATGGAACATTCTTTCTCAATAACTTTGTAATTTGAGCAGCTATCATCGAAATGTTTTTCACAAACCTTCGATAATATCCAATGAGTCCCAAGAAACTGCGAACCTCGATAATATTCTTGGGAACCTTTCACTCCACAATAGATTGTATCTTTTTAGTATCCACTCTGATTCCTTCAGCTGAAGTAATATGACCCAAGAAAACAACTTCAGATAACCAGAATTCTCATTTTGAGAGCTTAGCATACAATTTCTTCTCTCTTAAAATCTATAACACTATTCTTAAATATGTATCATGATCCTCTTTAGTCTTCGAGTATACTAGTATGTCATCAATAAAGATTACAACAAACCAATCAAGATATGGTTGAAATACTCGATTCATTAAATCCATAAATGCTGCTGGAGCATTTGTAAGGCCAAAATGGCATCACTACAAATTCATAATGCCCATACCTTGTTCAGAATGTTGTCTTTGGAATGTCTTCCTCCTTAACTTTCAGCTGATAATAACCCGATCAAAAATCAATCTTCGAGATTACAACAGCTCCTTTCAGTTGGTCGAACAAATCTTCTATTCTCGGTAATGGATACTTGTTCTTTATTGTCACTTTGTTCAACTATCGGTAATCAATGCACAGTCGTAGTGAATCATCTTTCTTTTTGACAAATAATACAAGAGCTCCCCACGGTGATATACTAGGACGTATAAATCCTTTATCCAACAATTCTAGCAACTGTGATTTTAACTCTCTCAACTCAGCAGGTGCCATTCTATATGGAGTCATAGATATTGGGTCAGTACCAGGAATAACCTCAATCCCAAATTGTACTTCTCTCTCTAGAGGTAATCCTGGTAACTCTTCCAGAAATACATCAGGAAAATCTCAAACTGTTAGAATGATACTAAGGTCATTATTAATCTTCTTAGTGTCTACTACATGGGCTAGAAAAGCCTCACAACCCCGCTCCAGTAGTTTCTTGGCTTTAAATGCCGAAATCACATTCTTTATACATTGAGGTCCTTCGCCCAATACTATAATCTCTGAGCCATCTGTTGCCTTTAAAATCAATCGCTGTAAGCGACACTTCACAGTGGCATCATAAGCATGAAGCCAATCCGTTCCCAATATGACCTCAAGATCACTAAATGGTAGTTCTAACAAGTCAGCTAGAAATTCAATTTCTTGAACTACGAGTGGGCATTTTCTACTTACTTTAGTTACCCGAGCAATTTGGCCTAAGGGGTTTACGACTATCACATCACTCTAAGTTGGTTCTAAGGGAATTCCTCTTTCACGTATTAACTTTGAACTAACATATAAGTGTGTAGATCCAGTGTCTATCAAAACAAGAACATGTTGGCCATATAGTTGGAAAGTACATATAACAATGTCGGGTTCTTCTCTGTCATCTCTGTCGCCTTGCGTTCGAATATGATATATTCTTGTTGAAGCTTTAGTCTACTTTCAAGAACCCATTTTAGATGATCCTGTAGATCCACGGCCTCTACCTCTTTGCATTTGAACTAACCTATAATCTCGATTTAGGCAGTCGCGCATGAAATGTCTAGTTTCACCACAACGTAAACAGGCTCCTATGATAATTCGACACCCACCATGATGATTTTGATTGCAATACTTGCATTGAGAAAGTCCTTGTCTCCTTCGATGTGTTTTTGGACTTCCCGACTTGACTTGTTTGTCCCTGTGGTGCTAAAAATATGGATCGTCCCTGTTATGAATATCCTTTGCCTCGCTTTGAATATTGCGATGCGAAATATGTTTCATCACTTCTTTTCTGGCTCTATGATTCTTTTTCAGCTTTCTCTCAGACATTCCCCATCGCTTTAGCTCTGTTATCTGCGTCTTGGAAATCCCTGGGAGTAAATGCCACTAGCACCTCTTGATATTGGATATTTAGTCCATTTATAAAACTGTCAGTGATAGCTCTCTCATTCAGAAGCAATTCAGAGGCAAACCTACACAATCTCTTGAACTCGGACTCATACACCAAGCTTTCTCCTTGTTTAAGGTCCAGGAACTACTGTCTCATCTCCCGAATAAATGCATCTCTAATATATTTCCTCCTAAACTCACGGAGGAAAAACTGCCAGTTCACTTCTTCTCATACACGAGCAGTAATATTGTTCCACCATACCAATTCTTGTTCTCTTAACAGGGAAACATCTCCTTCCAGCTTTCCTCGATCATCACATTCAATTCGAGCTAACATTGTCTGTATGTCATTCAGCCAAAAATCAGCCGATATAGGATCCCCATCAATATCACCCTGAAAGTCAGGAGCGTGTAGCTTCTTTAACTTCTTAGGAACAGAAACTCAAAGAGGTCTATTAATTATCGCATCCAGGTCTTGCAGAAATGTACCCCGGTCTTGCACCGACATTTCCTGTGCAGGTGCATCAGCCTCCTGTTGCTTAGGCTGTTGTACTTCTTCCCTGACCTCTGGGGCATTTTCAGGCCCCACTTGTTGAGTAGCATGTCGGGATCCGATTCCCTCCAAAATCTTTTCTCACAATATTTAATTAGACTAATAGGCAATTGCATCAATCAAACAAACATTACTTTAAAGTAAATATGACATCCTAGTGGTATGTATACATTTTAATACTTTTATCGAGTTCAATTCAACTCCAAAACCGACTAAACTTGCAGCTCTGATACCAATAAATGTGACACCCCCTTCCCGTGATCCTACACCAGACACGAGTCAGAAATATTACGACTTTTAAAACAGTCTTTTAATTAAAAGCTGGGGTAATTTAAAAATTTTAAAATAACTTCTCAGTGGTCACCCATCCTGAGATTTCTATGGTCTAAAACTTTGTATAATTTATAAATAAAATATTAACTTAATACCCGATAGTAAATTTTTTTACATAAATAATATAATCATATCAAATCACGTAATAATAAGCAGTAAACATATTTAACGTCTATAAAAGGTTTATAAAACTAATACATATCTTGTTAAAGTATTTAACAAAATAGACAGGTTTATCTAGTACATGCCACTACTAAATGCAAAAAATATGGATGTCATAAGTACTGAAAATAACATGTCAATTATTATTCTCAGAAGAGAAGATGATGCAAAAGCCTTCCGCTCCTAGTCTGGATCACCTACGTGTATAATAGAGATACAGGCTAAGTATAACTTAGTGACGCATAAAGTAAATATATATATATATATATATATATATATATACTGCATAATGCATGATAACATCGAAAGCATGATAATCATTTAAATCATATAATCAGTAATGCATGAATAGTTAAGAAAGAAACTATACAGTGATTATTATGTACTGTAAAGACATGTAATTTATGCTGTAAATTCATATAGCCCAAGGAAAATATAAAGAGGCGAGTAAACGAGGCCATAATAACCCTTAGGTGCATACAGTAGACATAATTAAGTGCTTGATAAACTGTGGACAAAATTAAGTGCCAGATAAACTGTGGACAATTAAGTGCCAGATAAACCGTGGACACAATTAAGTGCCAGATAAACTGTGAACACAATTAAGTGCCAAATAACTGTTAAACTCTTATGGTATACCACAATACTGTCATTCTTAATATTATACTACCAATGGCAAACATTTAAAACAATTCCTACAAAATGACAAGTGATTCCAATAACAATTTATATCATATAAAACATATTCGTATTGGAGCAGTTCATACTCCAATATATTCTTTAAAATTTATGGTATACATGCCACTTTAAACTATGTAGAATAACTTGTCATATATATATATCATGCGATAAATCATTTGTAAGCATAAAAATATTTACCTTTTAGGTTGACTTACCACAAGTCTCCCTATAAAATGTATGTTAACAAACATACCTTTAAATACATATATGCGCTCACCTTAGCCTTGTATTGAGGTCGACTTTATTCTTGATATTACTCCTGACCTATTCTTTCCCTTTTTTGCTAGTACGATCTCGGCTTGTATCAGGAACTACATAAAAAATAACATATACCATTCAAGTATATGTTAGTACATATTCACTCTAATTATAATAATGGAAAGTAAGTAAAATAACTATCTATTAAATATAAAATTTATCCGATAAAGCTTCCTATATTCGAATCACAATTTCTCACATTTTTCCTTAAATCTTCAATTTTTACCAAAATACTTATTTTAGTCCCTAAAGACTCTTCCAAGCTTCCAATAGTAAATTTTACACTTAATCCCTAGATTTATCATCCTTTACACATTAGGGCCCCAAACTTTACAATCTATTCATTTTGGTCCCTAATGCAATCTAATTAGGGATTTTCATTACAATCACCTTAAATCAACACATAACACCATTCATCCTTCAATCATGTTCTAAATTTCCAAACCTTAACATAAACCCTAATTCTTCTCTTCAAGAACATGAACAATTCTTCATCCAAATAACATAATCAAGCATGTAAAACATCATTCTTATCATTTCCATCATCAAAAATAAATTTTGCAATATTTCCCCTAATTTTTCTCCACTTAGCCGAATGGTCCCTATACCATATACCATAAGATTTTCATCACTTTAAGCATAGAAACAACATCACAACCTTATTTCCAACATGAATAAACCTTAAAACATGAGATTTTAATATGTTCTTCATCCACCCTAATCATCAATACCAACTTAGAAGCATGGAAACTATGTAAAACTTGTACCAAATGAAAAAGAATTTCATGGAGAACAAATATCTATTTCTTGTCTTACCTCTAAAATCAACCAATCAAGCCTAAAAATTGAAATAAAATTTTGCTTACCTTGCTTGGAAAACTCACGGAAAGGAGGAGGAATTTGAGAGAAAATTCTACAATTTTCTTTCTTTAATTCCATGCCAAATGGCATTATAAAATACTTAATTAATAAAAAAATTTCTTTAATAGTTAAATGACTATTTTGCCCCTAGATTTTCTCCAATAACATGTTGCCACCTATAAAATCTCCTTTTTCATAATCAAACATATTTAAAAAGTATATGCAAAATGACCATTTTGCCATTAATGAATCATCATATGTTCAAAAATGCTATTTCACACACTACACAAAATACTGCATACAGTCAAATCTAAATTAATCAAAAACGATTCAGAACCATAATCACATGTTCCTTGGGTCTTCCTAAAACTTCCATAAAATTTCCATAATATTCTGAATTCAAATAATCGTTCGAACTAAATATCGAACTTATCATTTTTATAGCTTTTCACACAAATCTCGTATTAAAAATCTAATTCCCAATAAAATTCTTATTCCAAGATGAACTATTCATTTATGGAATATAAAATAATTTTTGGGAAAATTACCATTTTTTCCTTGAACTTTTCTTAACTTTTCACTTTAGCCACCAAACTTTAAAAGTTTACATTTTAGTCACTGAACTAAAACAACCAACTTTTAATTCTTTACATTTTAGTCACTAAACAAATACTGGGTATTACAGTGAATGTAGAATGAAAAAAGATTAAATGAATGACAATTAAATGCATGTCACATAAAGGCTATAAAATAAACACACAAAAGACCCAATAAAGTTCTAACCTAAAAAGCCCAAATTTATGAAAGATGTAATTACTGATCTACCATTAACAAAGTTATTCTACTATTAACCATAGATTGATTAAAACCTAAGATCTAGAACCTAATGTTTTATGGAATTATCTTGAACCAAAATGACTAATTTGATTTATTCTAAATCGCATTCCATTAAGCCAAGCATACTATTTAAAATAGATCAAATAAATAATTATGATTTATTGTTTTTTTAACTAAATTAAATATTACTTTTATATCCTAAAATGATTAAGAGATATGGAATAAATTTAACTAATTTAAAATATGGTGTTGAGATATTTGATTTTGATATAACTTAAATGAAAAATGTTTTTGGACTTAAACACATTTGCAAAAATATTTCAGAAGTCCATAAACTTGAAGAATATGTTTGAAATATTTTCAAAGGGTTTTTGACATGTTTAAATGCTTTCAAAATAGTCAAAGTGTCAACAACATGATGTGAGTACCGATACCCTTTACCAGGTTTCGATACCCAGTCAGCCGTATCGGTACTCGTTTTAACCGTACTGATATGCCCATTTGTTTTCCCAAAACTCCATTTTCCACTAGCAAAAAGATGTAACGGTATAGGCTTGGCTGTACCGATACCCTAGGGTACGTACCGTCTACTTGTATAGTGTATCGATACTAGTGTAAAGATGTGTTGAGTTGATTGAACTCGAATTCCTTCAACCGAGTTACTTGCCAAGTGGTGGAGAAGTCGATTTTTGGGTGTTGGTGGTGGAAGAAAAAAATAAAGAAAATAACACAAAGATTTAGAGTGGTTCAACTTTCTAACCAAACCCTACATCCACTACCTTAGCTTCCCCACTAAGGATTTCAACCAATTCACTAAGAATTCTTCCCCTTTTCTAGGCTTAGGAGGCAACCCTTACAATCAGAGACTCACTCACCAAACATCCAAAGCTCACAAACTGAGATTTGGGATCACTCTTAAATAAAAGAATTCTTAAGCAAACTGAAATCCCTCTTAAAGGTGTTTGTTTGCACTATAAAGCTCACTAACCCAAACCTAAACACTTGAGAAAATATAACAATTAAATCTCACAAGTGTTGTCTATACAAAGAATGAGAATTAAAAGCCCTAAGACAATTTTGGCATCATGATGTTGTTAACAATTGTTTCATTAGTTGTTGCTGAAGCTTGAAGGGTCATTTTACAGTCCCAATTGAGTTCCTAGCCGTTGAAGACCGTTGGGATTGAATTGGAGCCGTTGGAGGCTTTATTTCCCACAATAAATGTAGTTCTGTAGCTTTTCGTATCGGTATGCGTGTTTTCATATTGGTACAGGTACTAGCCGTTGGGGGTAGTTGAAATTTGGATCGGTACGCGTACAAGCATATCGAAATGATCCTTCCCGTATCGGTATGGTCAAGCCTGTACCGGTACGGTTTTTTGGTTTTGGAAAATCACTGTAGCTTGAAACCCTTAGCCGTATCGAAATGGAGTATACCGTATCGGTACGCCTCTGTTGAAAACAACATTTTGGCTACTTTAAAAACGTTTAAAACATTTCCAAAACCTCTCAAAAAATTCTAAAACCTATTTTCAAGTTGTTTGGACTTAAAATCATTTTTGAAACCTTTTCAAATTAGTCCAAAACTATTCAATTATTATATCAAAACATAAATCCTAACAATCTCCCCCTTTTTGATATAATAAAACCAACATGAAAAATTGTTTTTGAGATTCTCCAACTTAGTAAAAATAAAATTTGAATAAGAGATTAATTGTTGAAAATCTTATAAGCTCCCCCTTATTCATTTGAAAAATTAATTTTTCAAAACATTCTCCACCTTTTTGTTATATCAAAAATGGTTCAAACTTTAAAGACAAATAACAATAGAGAGTAAAAAATTTGACAAAAATAAGTTTTGTTTTAAAATTGGCTTCCCCTTACTCAAGCATCATTCAAATGTTAGTCTAACATATATGATAAACTAGTTGAATTAAAATAAATAAATCAAATTAAAGTAAACAAAATTCAACTAATTTTTACCACACTTGAATCAAAGGGTGGATGTGAAGCCTTCCTTCTTCAAGTGCTCATCCTTTGTGTGTATAGAGCTCCCCCTTAATTCCATCACTTGTTGATCAAAGCTCCATCACACCTAAACAAGACAATCACAAAGATTTGGTATCCAAATTGCGTTGGATCCATATACATTAGTAGCACATAATTTACTCCCCTTAGGAATCCATTTTTCAATTTCATTATGTGAAGTACTTATTCCTTTTGGGACCCAAATACTTCTAAAATATTTTCCATTTACAAATCTAGGGGCACTAGATTGTCTCACATATCGGTTGAGTCTTCATCACTCCATGTAGCCACATATTCTTTCTTTGATGATGATCCCTTCATGTTGAAGCGAGGGCAATCATATTTGGCATGCCTCATCTTCTTGCAATTTGAACACTTGGGGAATCCACCATCTTCTTCTTTGATTCATGCTTGGGTTCTTCTTTGTTGCTCTTCATGAATCGGACAAATTCATTGAAGAGATAGGCTATCTCTTCATACTCACTTTTGTCCTCACTTAATTCTACTTGGTTGCTTGTGGAGGATTTAAGAGCTACAATGTTGAGATCTTCGATTCCAAGATCTTTGATTATCTTCTCCTTATCCCTTCTCAAGGGTAGAGACATCATCTCATGGGTGAGAAGAGATCATATAAGCTCTTCAAGCTTGAGCTTCTTTAAGTCTTTGACTTTAATGATAATCGTCTTCTTGCTCTCCCATGATTCGAGAAGTGAATAAATCAACTTTCAAATGAGTCTGCCTTTTGAAATCTCCTCTCCAAGTCCTTTTAGCTTGTTGACAATCATTGAGAACTGGTCGAACATGCTCTTGATGTCTTCATATGGGTGGTCCATCTTGAAGTTTTCATATTCGAGGTTGAGTAGACCAATCTTTGTCTCCTTCACCTTATTTGTACCTTCATGGATTGCTTCAAGCTTGTCCCATAACTCCTTGGCACTCTCACAAGAAGATAATTTGGCATACTCATCCAGGCCCTATGCACAAAATAGAATGTGCAAAGCCTTGCAATTGAGCTCCATCTTCTTGCAATCTTCCACGTTTCATTCCGCCTTGCTTCGAATTAGCACGAACGATTTATCTTCAACTATGTCCCAAAGATGGTAGTTTTTACTTTTCATGAATAACATCATTCTATGCTTCCAACAAGCATAGTGATCACCGTTGAAGAAGGGCGGTTTGTCAATGGATAATGCCATGGAAACCAGTCGACTTGTTTGATGGTCGAGCTTGCTGGATCACCTCAATAGGATGTTAATCCTTCTCGATTGACCCTCACTCTAATACCAATTGTTAAGTTGATTGAGCTCGAATTCCTTCAACCGAGTTGCTTGCCAAGTGGTGGAGAAGTCAATTTTTGGGTGTTGGTGGTGGAAGCAAAAAATAAAGAAAATAACACAAAGATTTAGAGTGGTTCAGCTTTCAAACCAAAGCCTAAATCCACTACCTTAGCTTCCCCTCTAAGGATTTCAACCAATTCACTAAGAATTCTTCCCTTTTTCTAGGCTTAGGAGGCAACCCTTGCAATCCTAGACTCACTCACCAAGTCTAGCATCCAAAGCTCACAAACCGAGCTTTGGGATCACTCTTAAATAATAGAATTCTTGAGCAAACTGAAATCCCTCTTAAAGGTGTTTGTTTTCACTCTAAAGCTCACTCACCCAAACCTAAACACTTGAGCAAATATAACAATTAAAGATCACAAGTGTTGCCTATACAAAGAATAAGAATTAAAAGCCTTAAGACAATTTTGGCATCATAATGTTGCTGACAATTGTTTCATTAGTTGCTGCTAAAGCTTGAAGAGTCCTTTTATGGTCCCAATTGAGTTCCTAGCCGTTGAAGACCGTTGGGATTAAATTGGAGCCGTTAGAGGCTTTATTTCCCGCAATAAATGCAGTATGTAGCTTTCCGTATCGGTATGTGTGTACCCGTATCGGTACAGGTACTAGCAGTTATGCACAATCTGGCTGCCCGTATCGAAATGCCTTGGGCCGTATTGGTATGCCTTGGTCCATTTTGGTATTCCCTGCAATTCAAATAGCCATTGGGGGTAGTTGAAATCTAGATCATTACGCGTACAAACGTATCGAAATGATCTTTCCCGTATCGGCACAGTCAAGCCTGTACTGGTACGGTTTTTCGGTTCTAGAAAATCAATACAACTTGAAACCATTAGCCGTATCGAAACGGGGTATATCGTATCGGTACGCCTGTGTTGAAAGCAACATTTTGGCTACTTTAAAAACTTTTAAAACATTTCCAAAACCTCTCAAAAAATTTTAAAACCTATTTTCAAGTTCTTTGGACTTAAAATCATTTTTGAAACCTTTTCAAATTAGTCCAAAACTAGTTTTCAATTATTATATCAAAACATAAATCCTAACAAGATGCCCAACAACTCTTTCTATTTTGAGCAGGTGTACCGATACACTTGCATCTGTACCGATACCGATGAGCCCAGAAGTGCATTTAATGCTGGAAATAAAGTCCCCAATAGTTGTAATCAACCCCCAATAACTAGTAACGCCATGAAGCCATTAGAGGGTTTAAAAGACCTCTTCAAGTAGCCATGCAACAACAAGAAACCAACTATCAACATTCAATGATAGAGAAAGTGTCTTAGTGCTCAATTTTGTCATATTTCTTTGTAGAACACACATGTGAGCTTAATTGTTATATTTGCTCAAGTGTTAGGTTTTGGGTGAGTGCTTAGAATTGCAAACACATTTGCCTAGAGAGGTTTTTCATTGCTTTCTTATTTGTTTTTCTCTTGTAAGAGAGTGTATTCAAGACTTTGGGGTATAAGTGTTGGTTGTGAGGGTTATCTCCTTGATACCGAAAAAGGAAAGACAAATTAGTGAATTTGTGGAAAATCCTTAGTGTGCATAGCTAAGGTAGTGGAGGTAGACTTGGTTTAAAAGTCGAACCACTATAAATATTTGTGTCAATTTTTTATTACTTAGCCATTCATCCACCAAAGCAAAAATCCAATCCCACTCCTCTTGGCTATCTCGGTTGATCGTACGAGCCTCCCAACAATTGGTATCAGAGCTTCGCCTCTACATCGAATTAACATCCTAGAGTCGATCCTTGAAGAACTCAACCTTTTCTACATCAACCAGAGATCATGGCGCAATCTATCGATAAGCCTCTTTACTTCAACGATGCCAACTACTCCTGTTGGAAGAATAGGATGATGTTCTTCATGAAAGCTAAAGACTATACTCTTTGGGATACTGTCATTGATGGCCCATTCATCCCACAAAGAAGCAAGGCAAAATGGAGTGTGGAAGATCACAAGGAAATGAAGCTCAATACAAAGGCCTTGCACATTCTCTTTTGTGCACTGGTCCAGAAGAATATTCAAAAGTTTCTTCTTGCAAAAATGCCAAGAAAGTATGGGACAAACTTGAAGTCACATATGGAGATACAAATAAGGTGAAGGAAACCAATATTGGACTTCTCAACCTCAACTATGAGAACTTCAAGATGAACTCAGAAGAAGACATCAAAGCTATGTTCAATCGGTTCTTCACCATAGTCAACGAGCATAAAGGATTTGGAGAGATGATCCTAGAGGACAACCTTGTAAGGAAGTTGATTTACTCATTTCCCGATTCATGGGATTCCAAGAAGATGACAATCATTGAAGCAAAGAACTTGAAGGAGCTCAAGCTTGACGAGCTTATGAGATTTTTGCTAACCCATGAAATGATGATGTCAAAGGGGAAGAAAAAGATAGAAGAGCAAGGCATTGAAGAATTGAATGTTGCTCTTAAATCCTCCACAAGCCAACAAGAAGATTCAAGTGGAGAGGATAGTGAAGAATAAGATGTGGCCAAGCTCTTCAAGAAGTTCACCCTATTCATGATGCAACAAAAGGAAGAATCAAGACATGAATTGAAAATGAATAAGAGGGATCCCATCATATGCTTCAAATGCAAGAAATTGGGGCACACCAATTATGATTGCCCTCGTTTCAAGAAGAAGAAGGCATTTGTGGCTACATGGAGTGATGAAGAAGACTCCACTGATGATGAGGTAGCCAACCTTTGTCTCATGACCATCGAAGAAGATTCAAGGATAACTTCTAATTCATCTACTTCAATTTTATATACATTTGATGAATTACAAGATGCCTATGATGATTTAGTTTTGGAATTTAAAGCCTCATTTTTGAAAAATAAGAAATTGATTTCAAAATTAAAAATTGAAAATGATTTGCTTTCCAAAACTAATTTAGAACTTGAAGCAAGGTTTGAAAACTTTGAGAAAAAGATTTTTGATTTACAAAACTTGCTTTCAAAAGTTCAAGAAGAAAAAGATTTGATTTACAAAGGCCTTGAAAAGAAAAATGGAGATTATTCCAAAAATAATTTTGTAAAATCAAATTTTTATGTTAAACAATTAGTTCCCCTAGACTTTTCAAAGGAAAAATGGTTTAAAACATTTGGGTCCCTAAGGGAATAATTTGTTAAAACAAAAAGGAAGACATTGAAAAATGGATTCCTAAGGGGACTAAGTTATTTGGGACTAACACCATTGGATACAAAGCAATTTGGATACCAAAAATTACTTGATTGTATACTTGTAGGTGTTCTTGAGCCATTGATGATCAAAGTCATAATTTTGGAAGCTCTTGACACACAAAGGAGGAAGGACACTTGAAGAAGGAAGGCTTAGCATCCTACCTTGGTTCAAGTGGTACATTTAATTTTCATGCATTTGCTCGATCATGCCTATATTGTTTAATTTTGATGATGATCTAAGCATGTTTGTATGATTCCATGTTGTGCATAATTGCATATAGTTAGGGGGAGTCTCAATTGCATGAGTTACATGTTTTTGGCCTTGTATGCGTATAACTATATTTTTGGCCTTAAACTTGTAATGTTTGGTACAATTTGGTGAAACTCATGCTTTGTATATTTTAAATGTTATGTTTTGAGAAGCATGTGTAGCAAAATGTGCAAAATGTATATCGAGGATTTAATAGAGCCTTTGTATGAACTTAAAACTATGTTGTAAGACCTTTTAAGTTGTTTTTGCTGCATTTTTCACCAGTTTCGTGCTTTCGGTATTGGTACAACCCATATCGTATCGATACAACCTTCAACTAGTACCGATACGACCTATACCGTACCGGTACGCACAGTAAAAAAGAGTTTGTTTTGTCTCCTTTTTGCCATGCTTTGTGTGCATATTGTATATCTTGTTAAATGGCATGTTTAATTGAATTTCATGTATTTATTTGATTTATTATTTGAAATTCAATCTATTTCTCTTGAATTGTTGGACTAACAATTTACTTGATGTTTGATTAAGGGGGAGCCAATTTTAAATTTTCTTTCATGTAAATTTTTTTTGGTCTCTTTTCTCCATTTTTATTTTACATTAACAATTGATATTTCCTAACAATTGGTACTAAATTTCCAACGATTAGTTTTAACCTTTCAACATTTGGTTTTTTGAACTTTAATGATATTTCAACCACAATTTTGAAATTATTTTTGATATAACAAAAAGGGGGAGAGATATGTTTGAAAAATTCAATTTCAAAAAGAAAAAGGTTGAGCTTTAAATATTTTCTAAAAATATTATCTTTTTCTAAAATTATTTTTCTAAGGGGGAGTTTTCACAAAAACAATTTTCAAGTGGTTTTGTTATATTAAAAAGGGGGAGATTATTAAGATATTTGATTTTGATATAGCTTAAATGAAAAATGTTTTTGGACTTAAAAAAATTTGCAAAAATATTTCATAAGTCCATAAACTTGAAAATATGTTTGAAATGTTTTCAAAGGGTTTTTGACATGTTTAAATGCTTTCAAAATAGCCAAAGTGTCAAAAACATGATGTGAGTACCGATACCTTTTACTAGGTTTCGATACCCAGTCAGCCGTATCGGTACTCGTTTTAACCGTACCGATACTCCCATTTGTTTTCCCAAAACTCCATTTTACAGTAGCAAAAAGTGTAACGGTATAGGCTTGGCCATACCGATACCCTAGGGTACGTGCCGTTATACCTGTATCGTGTACTGATACCTAGCGTAAAGGTGCCCAACAACTCTTTCTATTTTGAGCAGGTGTACCGATACACTTGCACGCGTACCGTTACACTTGAGCCTAGAAGTGCATTTAATGTTGGAAATAAAGTCGCCAATGGCTAGTAACGGTCATGAAGCCATTAGAGGATTTAAAAGACCTCTTCAAGCATCCATGCAACAACAAAAAACCAACTACCAACATTCAATGACAGAGAAAATGTTTTAGTGCTCAATTTTGTCATATTTCTTTGTAGAACACACTTGTGAGGTTAATTGTTATATTTGCTCAAGTGTTAGGTTTTGGGTGAGTGCTTAGAATTGCAAACACATTTGCCTAGAGAGGTTTTTCATTGTGTGCTTATTTGTTTTCTCTTGTAAGAGAGTGTATTCAAGACTTTGTGGTATAAGTGTTGGTTGTGAGGGTTATCTCCTTGATCCCTGAAAAAAGAAAGACAAGTTAGTTAATTTGTGGAAAATCCTTAGTATGGATTGCTAAGGTAGTGGAAGTAGACTTGGTTTAGAAGTCAACCACTATAAATCTTTGTGTCAATATTTTTATTACTTAGCCATTCATCCACCAAAGCAAAAATCCAATCCCCCTCTTGGCTATCTCGGTTGATCGTGCGAGTCTCCCAACATATGCCCCATTAAGCCAATGGCAAATTTTAATTTAGTTAAATTAATTCAAGCCAAATTCTAACTAAAGGGTTTAACAAATCTAATAAGCCAAGGGCATATTTTAAATTAACTAAGTTAAACTTTAAACTCAACTAAGACTGCCATAAACTTAGTCTAGCTAATTTAAACATATATCTCATTAAACCAAAGACATATTTTAAATTAAGCTAAACTAGCTATAAATAAAAAAGCAAATTAAACAACATACAAATAAAACAATATAAAACACATAAACATGATAAAAAGACTGAAATTAAATTAATTTAAATCCAAGACTGAAAATTAAATATGCATGAAATCAGGGGCCAAGAATTAAACAAGATGAAAACGCATGGGCTAAAAGAAAACCCACAAATTTGGACTAAATTGAAACAAAGCTAGATTTGGGGGACCAAAACAGAGATTAAACCACCCAAAACTAGATTCAAGCTTGAAATAGGGACAAAATTAAAAGGTTCTGAAGACTTTGAGGGACTGCGGTGACAATTAAAAAAGATGGAAGGGCTAAGAGTGTTAACTCAGAAACACAAAAGGGTTTAATAATGTAAATAGCCCATTTAATCTGAAACATCATATAAAAACAAAATTTAAATTGCAATCATACTTTTTTCATTCTAAAAAAATTCTGCATAAAAAACCAACCTTTCTCTCTGGAAAATGGATAAACACCGCTGTGATGTTCATCCGAATCTGTGGATAAACCCAGATTTTGGTCACCCCCACCGTGCCAAACACTAAAATACTAGATTTCGACAATCGACCGCAGTAATCTATCGCACCGGCCACCGCTACTCGGCATCGAAAACTAACCTATTTTCAAACCCTTTTTCTATCTCAAACCCAAAACCGAAGCTTGATTTTAGAAAAGCAAACGAAAAGTCCCCTTTTCAGAAAACATATACCCCTTTTATATAAAAACAAAAATATATTTTCTTCAAATAAGGATCTCTTCCTCCTTTAATCGATTCACTTCAACTGACCCTGAAGGACAACACGAAACTTATCATCGGAAGGAGAAAGACCGACTGGCGAGAAGGTAAACCCTAAAACTCCTAACCCTAATGCATGCACTAAAAATACGACTCGAAAATACCTCCAAAATTCTTGCTTTTCTTTGTATTCCTCATTTCGAAATCCTATAATAGGGTTACAAATGTGTAGGGTTTTCTATATATGCCCTGTTGCATGTATAAAAATGAAAATGAAAATTTTTGATTGGTTGCCCTTTGAAATTTGGTCGGATTCGTGTGTATATTTGAAGATGTCGGATCTGACATTCTCTATTTTTGCTCCCTTGTGCGAGGTGGCATTCGAAGGTAAGGAGGAGATCAGGGAGAAGAGCAACGCTTGGATTCGATGTGGCCATCGGAAAGAACGAGGGGACCAAAGAGAGAAGTTGGAGATCGAGCACGTAGACGCGTGGAAGCTGAAGGGGCAAGGACGATATCCTGCAAGCGCGCCTGGCAATTGAACGGTCATAGGGCCTTGGTCTGGCTCAATCTGAACTGTTAGATCTAATCTAGATCTAACGGTTGGGGAGAGGCTGTACAAGGATAAAGATTTAGATTAGGGTTTTAGTTTAAGCTATCGGGCCCAAAACGGGCTTACTTGTAATATATTTGTATTTGGGTTTTATATAAAAGGACTGTTTATTTAATTTAACTAGACTTTTATTTAGTTAATATAGTTTATAGTTTTTATATTTTGGTTATGATAATGATGATAATAATAAATAATAAATATGATAATTAAAATAATAAGACAATAATAATAAAAAACAAAATAAACTGAGTTAAATAACCTGGAAAAAATTAGTGATTACATATATATAAATTATTTTTGAGCTTGTCCATGAGCATTTCGAGTCAAGCTTGGGTTAGCTCAGCTTGTTAAGGTCTCAAGTTGAGCTCACTCGAGCCGAGCTTAGACTGAGACGAGCTCGAGTAGCTTGCGAGCTGGTTAGGCTCGTTATCACTCTAGTACCATTAACAATGCAAACGTTAGTACAATTTGTGCTGCATTAGAAAATTTTATCTTTTAGATCACAATTGTTGGTTGCTTCTGGATGTATCAGGATCCCCTATTCTAGTTATCTAAGTATCTCTTTAGTAATACCTAAAATTTTTCCAGGTAAATAAACCAATAATAACCAATGTTCATTTCAATACCCCAATGCTTAATGTCCATTTACACCCAACAAACCCATCAAACATGACACATTACATTAATTTACAGATGGTTCTTACATGGTGACAAAAATACAAAATGAGAAAACTTGAACGACTTGCTCAGTTAGGCTTTACTCTCATTGGATGAAGGAATGTTTCCCACTCATTGGTTAAAACATGTTTGTTGCCCAAGGTTATCTAGGATTGGTCATCTTTCACAAGATAGAAAAGTAGAAGCTCTCTATTATCTCCACTTCAAAAGCACTAAACCGAGGGGGATTGATCGGTTGTTTAATGTCACATCAATAATGTGCAAGCGTACATTGTCTATGCAGGTATAGTAGACAGATGTGAGTTTGTCGGATATCGATCCCACGAGGTTAGTTGTTGTTAACTCTCTAAAAGTACTATTTTAACGCCAATCTTACAACGGTTTTGCTTGTTTTTAGGTACATATAGTTGCATTAGGATGTTAGAATCATGCATTTGCATAAAGAGTTTAGAGTTTTGTCTATGGCAGTGTGAAGGGTTGTTTTGCTGGCAATTTTGTAGGTTTGACATAGGATTTGGCCCAGAAAAGTACCACAAGAAGGAATGTCAGAGAGAATGCCGAGTGTTGTTGGCACAGATGGACCAGACAATGCCAAGCACCGGTTAGCAGAAAAGTGAACTTGATGCCACGCCAAAAAGCTATTGGACCCTGAAAAAATAGAAAATGACCAGGCTCCGAAAAGATAGCAATTAGAACAATCTCCGAAAAAATAGTGGATAAGATGGTGCCAAGACTTGTTGGCAGATTCATGCCAAGCTTGGATGCCAGGTCAGCGACGACAGTATGGCGTCAGCCCTAGCCTGATCAGCTCTCGTTCAAACTTGGATAAGAAGATAATCCCTTATCCTTTGGGCAGTTGAAATTCAAAATTTGAAGAGCTAATCCTATTCCTTCATTGCACGCCTATTTAAACACCAACCAAGTAAGCATTTGGGGAGACGAAGAAGAAGATCGAAGTGAGGAGTTGGTGTGTGACGATTGAAAACCGGTTGCACCTAGTAAGGGTGGTCCGACCAACTTGGCCAAGAAGCCTGGATCTTGAAGGGCTTCATTGAGAGACCCCTTCTAGCCCATTTTCTCTTTCAAGTTATTTTATTTTGTTTTAAATGATGATGTACTGGGAAACACTTGTATTTTTTGGTTAAGTCCCTCACCATGAACTAATTTCATAGTTGGTGGGGGATGTTTGCGTTGAATGCTATTTCTATGTTTTAGTTTTTAATAATAAATCTGCCCTGGCATTATTTTCACTATTCGACATACTATAATATTTCCTAAATACTATGCCAAGCGAGAGCTAGCACTGTTGGCCTATTGCTCCTTAATATCTTAACAAACTTGGGGTAACAACAATTAAGTTGTTGAATACTGAGGAGAGAATCTTGGAGAGAAGTCGTTCAAGTAGATGAACTTACTTTGGGAGTGAAATCTACCCCTTAGGAGTATAGATTGGATTTTAATCAAATTGGTTTATTTAAAAGCATGCACTATAGAGATATAGGGTTTTTACATGATCAATTTAGACAATGACCATCGAGAGAGGCTTTGCTAATTTTGAATCTGCTCGGCAAACAATACCAAGATAGGTTGTTATTAAAGGCTGGTACGGCATGAATAGCGTGAAAACCAGGCATTCCCTGCCAACGCTCATCATTCATTAAAGCACCTTCCTTGCCAACGACTTACTTTACTTTTATTTCTTCTCTTTTCATTTATTTTCAAAATCAACTTCAAAACAAATCAACTTCTTCTTAAGGCAAGTAACAATCAAAGCAATTGAGTTCCAAGTCAATCTCTGTGGGATCGATACTCAGCTTACCAGTTGTATTACTTGCAGACCGTGTATACTTGCACGCAAAAGACTCATCTTGACACGTTTTTATACTTTTCCAACACATATCTTTTACCACTTTTACCAGTATTCCACCTAGAGAGTCTACAAGTTTTTGGCGCCGTTGCCGGGGATTGCAACGGAATTGATTGTTTTTAAATTCTTATTTGTCTTTCTTTTATTTTTGTTTTTACCTTTTATTTTTGTCGGTGTATGACCAGAAGCCATTCTGTGGTGGACGAATGGCCATATGATCCAGAAATTGAGAAAACCTTGCGGAGGTTAAAAAGAAGATTTCGAGAAATACAAAACCAAGGTAATGGAGGGAATGGTGTGGTGAACAATGGAGGAAATCCAGTTAATAATTAGATACCACCACATGTTGTCCCAGTTGTTAATGAGAGACCTATTAGAGAACATTCGGCACCAACCATTGACAATTTGATGCCAAGACTTGTTGGCACAGAGGTAAAAGCTGTCAATTTCAAACTTAAGCCGATAATGATTCAAACTCTTTTAAATGTAGGTCAGTTTGATGGAGCACTCACTGGAGATCTGAGGCAACATCCAAAGCAGTTCATGGAGATTTGCCAACTATTCCAACAAAATGGAGTACCTGAAGATACCGTGAAGCTGAAGTTATTTACTTTCTCTTTGAGAGACATGGCAAAGGCTTGGCTTAACTCCTTGCCACCTGGCTCAGTTACTTTAGGGACAGACCTATGTCAGATGTTTTTGACAAGATTCCAGCCGCCAAACTCACTGCCAAGCTACGATGTGAGATCATTACATTCAGGCAGGCTGAGGATGAGACCTTATATGATGCATGGGAACGATTTAAAGACCTGTTGAGGAGGTTTCCTATGCATGGATTCCCGAATTGGTCCCAGATCTAGAATTTTACAATGAATTGAATGCACAAACGAGGACTGTCATTGATGCTTTAGCAGCTGGTTCATTGCTTGACAAGACATATACTGAGGCTGTTGACACTTTAGAAAGGAATGCAATCAATAATTTTGAATATCCAGTTGCGAGACTCGGGACCAGAACTAAAACCAATGGGAAATTTTAGGTTGACGAACTAACACCATTCATGCTGAGATTTCCAACCTTACTAGTATGGTAAGAACGTTGCAAAAGAACAACGAGTCCCAGGAAGTCAAAGCATTAGATCATTTTTGTATAATTTGTGGAGAGAATCATTATGTGGATGAATGCCCTCCCAACCATGAATCAGTAAACATTGTTGGTAATGTTAATCGTTACTATCCTAACTCCAATACTTATAATGCAGGTTGGAGACAACACCCTAGTTTAGCATGGGGAAATCAAGGAGGTAGCCAGTACAATGCCCAGTGCCAGAATACCCAGAGGCAAAATAACAATGCCATGCCACAGAAAGCCCAAAACAATTTTTAGCAAGGGCAAAGACTCAACCAAGGAGGCACACTCACAGAGTACATAGAGAGGAATGATGCTATAGTCCAGTGTTTGGCAGCATCAATGAGAAACTTGGAAGTCCAAATAGGGCAGATTGCCAATGCACTCAGCAATCGACCCCAAAGAACATTGCCAAGTGACATAGAAGACGCTTGACACAAAGAAAATGAGCAATGCAAAGCCATAACTCTCTAGAGCGGTAAGCAGTGTGAGGTGGAGAAGGCTGCCAAGCAGCCAGTTAATTGCCAAATCGAGAAACCAGCGCCAGTAGATAATCCCAGTGAAGTAGAGAAAGAACAACCAAAAGCAGATGATGCCAGCACCGATGCCAGATAGCATATTGATGTCAACACTGAAGCCAAATAGACTGATGCCAACACTGCTTTGGCAAAGCCAGCAACGCCGGCATAAGTTTATCTGCCACCACCATTTCCAGCAAGACCTCAAAAGCATAAGCAAGATCAGCAATTCAAGCGCTTCTTGGAGGTTCTTAAGCAATTGCAAATCAACATTCCATTGATAGAAGCCCTTGAAAAAATGCCCAACTATGTCAAATTTATGAAAGACATTTTGTCCAAAAAGAGGAAATTGAGGGACTTTGAAACTGTTGCTCTAACCAAAGGATGCAATGCCATGATCCTAAACCAATTGCCACCAAAGCTGAAAGATCCAGGAAGTTTAACTATTCCCTGCACCATTGGCAACAAGTTCATGGGCAAGGCACTGTGTGACCTAGGAGCTAGCATCAACTTGATGCCAATGTCAGTTTTCCAGAAGCTTGGTATAGAAGCAAGACCTACCACAGTGACACTACAGCTGGCAGACCGATCCTATGCACATCCTAAGGTTAAGATTGAGGATGTGTTGGTAAAGGTAGACAAATTATTTTTCCAGCTGATTTTATCATTTTGGATTATGAGGCTGATATTAATGTCATGATTATTTTGGGGAGACCTTTTCTTGCCACAGGTAGGGCTTTGATTGATGTTCATAAAAGGGAACTAACAATGCGCATGAATGACCAGCAAGTTACATTTAATGTGTTTCAAGCTTTGAAATGTGCAAATGAACCTGATGAGTGCCAAGCAGAGGAGATGATGGAGTCCATTTTACTTTGGATACGACACAGTTATGCCAAGATAAAAAATTTGATGCCAACAATTTAGATGGCATAGCTGATCTGTTTGATGAACCAAAAGAACCAGTCTTGGAGGTTGAAGAGGCGAGTTATTTTGAGCCACTACAGTTGGCCGGCAGAGAAATCAAGGCACCTAGACCATTAATTGAGGAGTCACAAGTGTTTGAACTAAAACCATTTCCAGATCACTTGAAGTATGCTTATTTAGGTGAACACTCAACTCTGCTGGTGATCATTGCCACCGGTCTCACTAATGATTAGGAGGAAAGATTATTGGCAATATTACGCGATTATAAGCAAGCATTAGGGTGGACCTGGGCAAACATCAGAGGTATTAGACCAACCATTTGCATGCACAAGATTATCTTGGAGGAGTACCATGGCAAGACCATTGAAGGCCAAAGAAGGCTAAAACCAAGCATGAAAGAGGTAGTGAAAAAGGAGATCATAAAATGGCTTGATGCCGGGATTATATATCCCATTTTCGGTAGCTCTTGGGTTAGCCCGGTGCAATGCATGCCAAAGAAGGGTGGCATGATCGTGGAACAAAACTGTGAAGCTGAGTTAATCCCCTCCAGAACTATCACAAGATGGAAAGTGTGCATGGACCATAGGAGGCTAAACAATGCCACGAGGAAGGACCACTTCCCATTGCTATTCATTGATCAGATGCTAGACAGGTTGGCAGGTAAAGCTTTCTATTATTTTTTGGATGGTTATTTAGGTTATAATCAGATTGCCATCGCTCTTGATGATCAAGAGAAGACCGCGTTCACGTGCCCTTATGGGACATTTGCGTTTAGAAGGATGGCATTCGGCCTATGTAATGCACCAACGACATTTCAACATTGCATGATGTCCATTTTTTCTGATATGATCGAGCACAACATGGAAGTATTCATGGATGATTTCTCAGTGTTTGGCAAAACATTTGAGGAATGCCTTCTGAGTTTGGAGCAAGTCTTGAAGAGATGCATAGAGACAAACCTAGTGTTGAATTGGGAAAAATGCCACTTCATGGTGAAGGAGGGCATTGTTCTCGAGCACAAGGTAACTGAGAGAGGGTTAGAAGTGTATCAAGCAAAAGTTGAGGTAATTAAACAGCTACCGCCTCCAATGAGTGTTAAAGGTATAATGAGTTTTTTAGGACATGCCAGTTTTTATCAGTGTTTTATTAAAGACTTTTCAAAAATTGCTAAACCTTTATGCTTGTTGTTAGAACATAATGCCACTTTTACATTTGACAATTCTTGTTTAAGAGCATTTCAGAAGCTTAAAGAGAAGTTGATCAATGCCCCTATAGTTGTGGCACCGAACTAGATTGAGCCCTTCGAGCTCATGTGCGATGCCATCGACTATGCCGTTGGAGCAGTATTGGGACAAATGCATGGCAAGGTTTTTCATGCCATCTACTATGCCAGCCGAACCTTGAACGAAGTACAACTGAACTACTCTACGACCGAGAAAGAATTTCTTGCTGTTGTATTTGCTTTTGACAAATTTAGATCTTACTTAATTGGTAACAAAGTTGTGGTTTTTACAGATCATTCGACATTGAAGTATCTCTTGGCAAAGAAGGATGCTAAGACCAAACTAATCCGATTGACGCTCTTACTTCAAGAATTTAACCTTGAGATCCGAGACAAGAAGGGCAGTGAAAACCTAGTATCTGACCATCTCTCACATTTAGAGCATCATCTTGAAGATGGTAAGACCAATTCTGTAAGAGATGAATTTCTTGACGAGTATTTGCTTGAAGTTAATGCCGTGCCATGGTATGCTGACATTGTCAACTACTTGGTAAGTAACGTTCTGCCACTAGACTTGGCATACAATGCCAAGAAGAGGTTCTTGAAGGAAGTTAGGCAATACTATTGGGACGAGCCAATATTGTTCAAGTAGTGTGCAGACCAAGTGATCCGCCAGTGTGTGCCCGAGGATGAATAGCATAACATATTGCATCTATGCCATGCCGCACCATATGAAGGTCACCTTGCTGGGGTAAAGACTGCTGTCAAGGTACTGCAGTCAGGATTCTTTCGGCCCACATTATATAAGGATGCTCGCGAGTATGCCAAGGCATGTGATCGATGCCAATGGACAGGAAACACATTTGGAAGACACCAACTACCACTCCAAAACATTATGCCTATAGATTTATTTGATGTATAGGGGATAGACTTTATGGGTCCTTTTCCACCTTCATTCGGTAATGTATATATTCTTGTGGCTATTGACTATTTATCTAAATGGGTAGAGGCTGTGGCCTACCAACAAACGATGCCAATGCCATTGCCAAGTTCTTGCACAAACACATTTTTACTAGATTTGGCGACCCTAGGGTGATTATTCACGATGACGGCACCCATTTTAAATGTAGTCTAATCTCTAAAGCTTTGTGCAGGTATGGTATACAGTAGAGAATTGCCACGGCATATCATCCACAAACAAACGGGAAGCCGAGATTTCAAATAAGGAGATTAAAAACATTCTAGAGAAGACTGTTAATCCATCAAGGAAAGACTGGACCTTGAGACTAGATGAGTCCTTGTAGGCTTACAGGACTGCATTTAAAATTCCTTTGGGTACATCACCATTTCGACTTGTTTTTGGAAAACCATGCCATCTGCCAGTGGAGCTTGAGCATAAAGCCTACTAGCCCATCAAAACACTTGGCATGACATGGAGAGCTGCTGGAGAAAAGAGGTTACTAGACGTAAATGAGTTGGAGGAATTCAGAACACAAGCCTATGAGAATGCCAGGATCTACAAGGAAAAGGAAAAATGATGGCATGACAGTAGGATAATGCCAAGGCAGTTTAAGGTAGGCCAAAGTGTTCTATTATTCAACTCACGGCTTAAGTTTTTTTCCAGGGAAACTCAGATCGAGATGGACAAGCCCTTATGAAGTTGTGAAGCCCTATGCTCATGGAGCTGTGGACATTAAGAACTTGAAGATGGGAGAAATCTTTAAGGCGAATGGACAACGTTTAAAGCACTACATGGAAGGTGATCAAAACAATGCCAAAGAGGTGATCCTCTTGGCAGATGTAACATGAAAACACCATCAGGTTTGAACCTTTGTAAATATTAGGATAGATGTCTTCTTTGTTTTTAGGTTTCAAGGTTTTTATTTGTTTTTTTTCTTTCTTTTTATATTTCAAGTTTTATTCCTTTACTGTGTTGAAAGGTTTCCTTTGAGTTGAGCAGGTTCGTTATGCCAGGAAGCATGCCAGGATTATTTGGCAGGAGCTGATGTCCCAATAGCGAAGTCTGCTAGACATAGTGCCAGAACAGCTTGGCATGCAGCGGTGCTAAATTTAGAAGAATGAGAAAAACCCTAGCTTGACCGGCCCATTCAATAGGATATAGAGTATTTTCTTTTAACCTTAAACCCTAGCCGCCCAAAATTTGGGTTAAAATTTAAAATTCAAACCAAACACCTTATCACTCCAATCCTTACCCTATCATATCACCTATCACCTTATCACTTCATCCTTATCACGTCACCTCTTTTAATTTAATTCTTATTATTTTTCATCATTATCCTTAATTACTCCTCCCATTAAAACACTCAACCGACCCAAAACCTTTCACTTTCTTACCCTAACCTGTTAAAAAAACCAAAACTCTCTCTCAACTTTTACTTTCATTTTCGACAAGTAAGTACCAAAACCTAAGCCGCTTCTTCTTCTTCATCTTTGTTCAACATCATCCAAGATCTTTCAATGGCTTCCTCTTCGACTTCCTTCAAGCGATTCTTCAATGAGGAGATTTAGAAAAAGTTCGAATCTAATTTTTCCTCAAGGAATTTTTGCTATGAGAAGCACTTCGACCTTAAAATAGAGGCGAACAATGGTTTCCCTCCGGAAGTCATGTATATGATTAACTTGCACAAATGGACTCAGTTCAGCCAGCAAAAAGGGGAGATTTATGCCACCATCGTCCAATAATTTTATGCGCACCTCCCTTCTTGATGATTAGAGGTAAATGTGTTCGTTTTGATGAAATGTGTATTAACAATATGTTTCAGTTAGATGGTGTAGAGGATGAGTATTTCGAGTATGCTGACTCAATGAATGCTGCCAAGAGGAAGAGGCTACTGGCAGATCTGTGTGAGCCTGGCACGGCATGGACAATGTCATCCAAGGGGCACCGTACGGTGAAGAGGTTGGCATTGAAACCGCAATGGAGAGGATGTAATCACTTTCTCAAGGCTAATCTGATGCCCGCATCCCATAATGAGACTGTGTCAGAAGAGAGGATGATCCTGTTGTACTCTATTGTTACAGGGCGCAAGATCAATGTTGGCAAGCTCATAGTTGAGGAAACTTACAAGTGTGCAGCGAAAGGTACTGTCAGCTTGTTTTTCCCTTTGTTGATTTCTAACTTTTGCATGCTCCATGATGTGCCAAGGCTTGATACAGATAAAGGGCAAATGATCAAAGGAACAACAATTACTGTTGCTATATAGAGGAATCTAGTGGTTGCCGAGCCCAAGGACAATGGGAATGGAAAGGCAAGGGCACCCACGCCAAAGCCCAAGGAGTCAAAGGTCGCGCTAGCATCCATGCCAGAAACTGTGCTAGACAGTTCAATGGCAATGCTGTCCCAAATTCACCAACACCAAGAGATTATTCTCCAAAAGCTGGAAAAAGCTGAGGAGCTTAATGCCAAGATGCGACATTACATCCAGGCCAGGGATGTTGTAATCAGGGAGGCTCTTACAAAATTGTCAATTGATTGTGTGCCAGAATTTCCAAACTTCCTTGCCGAGCCCTCTGCCAGTAACAATACCATGCCAGCTAGTCCAGTTCATACCCCGTCCGATGCCACAGTCCCGTTGTCTCTAGTTTAAGTCGAGTCTGCTAGTTCTGATTCTTCATCTGAATCAAAGGAAACCAAAGCCAAGTCTGCCAAAGTCAAGTCGCCAGTGACACCTGCTATACATATGCCTCTGATGCCATCGATGCATCTGCTATATCGGAACCTGCCAAGGAAAAGGAGGAAGTTAGAGCCTCCACTGCCACTTCAAAACTAAGCCTGAAAAGAAAGAAGCACATGGCCCCTGATCGAGGGCCATTTGTGAGAAGAAAAACCCGTGCTGCAAGCTAAATAGTCTCCGAAAGGGAGTCTTATTCTTCCTAAACTCCTTTACATTTCATTCCATTGCATTTACATGATCATGTATTTTTAATTTTTTTCTTCTATTTTTCTTGTATATATGTGTTGTTTCATGCATTGGGGACAATACACATCTTGGGTTTGGGGGTGTGCATTTCTTCACATTTATGCCATGCAGTTCATGTTTAATTTTCTGTTGCCATGCTATTTAGGTCATTTAGGATAGATGCATACCGAACCACTAAAAAAAGAAAATATTGCCTCGATTTAATCTTGGAAAATGTTAGCATTTGTTAGGCAAGTCTATTTGATCTAGGTGTCTGTCCAATGAGGAAATTTTAATCTTTAGTTGTCATGCCATGCCAGCAGAATAGTATGCTAGGTTAGCTTGGCAATTGATCTCTAGTTTAGGGAACTAAAATTCCACTTAACACGTAGTATGTATCTAGTTACTTAGCAAACATAGACTTTTTCAAACTATGCTCAGATTTTAAAAAAATGATGATGCCGGGGTAAAAGAAACTAATAAGGTAGCAATGTTCTGCCAACACAAGAAAAATCGAACTTTTCTCTACCTTAGGGATAATAAGCTACTTGGGACTTCGTGGTTTGCTCCTTCTTAGTTCTCACGTCCAAAACCTTATGGTGTGAGTTGAAGAGAAAGCCTAGTGATATCTAGATTAAGGTGGGGATTTGTGGTATGCTCCCTCTTATCTCTCACGCTAAATAGTGTCACGAAGCAAGCTTAAATGAATGCCAGCAAAAACCCTTGGCAATGGAAAAGAAAAAGAAAAAAAGAAAAAAAATCTGAGTTAGGTATTAAAATTTGTCTAAGGGAGTGAAAGGATACTTGTTGCATACTACCTACACTCATGCACTCTTCATGAACTTAGATTAGAGTTATATTGCTGCACTTGAATTACTACATGCTTGGCATTATTGTACTGAGATACTGAGGACAAAAATAGAGCCAAATTATGTTTGCTAGCACGTGTTGGCATTCAAACAAAATTTTGTTGAGGTAACATTTTCATAGTTTTTGTTTTTATTTTGATTGCATTACTCGAGGACAAGAAATGAGTTAGGCTTGGGGGGTGTTACCTCTCCAAAAGTGTTGTTTTTAACGCCAATCTTACAACGCTTTTGCTTGTTTTTAGGTACATTTAGTTGCATTAGGATGTTAGAATCATGCATTTGCATAAGGAGTTTAGTGTTTTGTCTATGCCAGCGTGAAGGGTTGTTTTGCTGGCAATTTTGCAGGTTTGGAATAGGATTTGGCCCAGAAAAGCACCACAAGAAAGAATGCCAGAGAGAATGCCGAGTGTTGTTGGCACAGATGGACCAGACAAAGCCAAGCACCGGATGGCAGAGAAGTGAACATGATGCCACGCCAAGAAGTTGTTGGACCTTGAAAAAATAGGAAATGATCAGGCTCCGGAAAGATAGCAATTAGAACAATCTCCGAAAAATAGCAAATAAGATGGTGCCAAGACTTGTTGGCAGATTCATGCCAAGCTTGGACGCCAGGGCAGCGACGGCAGTATGATGTCAGCCCTAGCCTGATCAGCTCTCATTCAAATTTTGATAAGAAGATAATCCTTTATCCCTTAGGCAGTTGAAATTCAAAATTTAAAGAGCTAATCCCATCCTTTCCTTGCACGCCTATTTAAACACCAATCGAGTAAGCATTTGGGGAGAGGAAGAAGAAGATCGGAGTGAGGAGTTGGTGTGTGGCGATTGACAACCGGCTGCACCTAGGAAGGGTGGTCTGACCAACTTGGTCTAGAAGCCTGGATCTTGAAGGGCTGCATCGAGAGACCCCTTCTAGCCCATTTTCTCTTTCAAGTTATTTTATTTTGTTTTAAATGATGATGTACTTGGGAAACGTTTTTAGTTTTTTGGTTAAGTCCCTCACCATGAACTAATTTCATAGTTGGTGGGGGATGTTTGCGTTGAACGCTATTTTTACGTTTTAGTTTTTAATAATAAATCTGCCTTGGCAATGTTTTCACTATTCGACATACTTTAATATTTCCTAAATACTATGCCAAGTGAGAGCTGGCACTGTTGGCCTATTGCTCCTCAATATCTTAACAGACTTGGGGTGGCAACGATTAAGTTGTTGAATACTGAGGAGGGAAGCTTCAAGAGAAGTCGTTCAAGTAGATGAGCTTACTTCGGGAGTGAAATCTACCCCTTAGGAGTATAGATTGGATTTTAATCAAATTGGTTTATTTAAAAGCATGCACTATAGAGATATAGGGATTTTTACATGATCAATTTAGGGCAATGACCATCGAGAGAGGCTTTGCTAATTTTGAATCTGCTCGGCAAACAATGGCAAGACAGGTTATTATTAAAGGCTGGCACGACATGAATAATGTGAAAACCAGGCATTCCCTGCCAACGCTCATCATTCATTGAAGCACCTTTCTTGCCAACGACTTACTTTACTTTTATTTCTTCTCTTTTCAATTATTTTCAAAATCAACTTCAAAACAAATCAACTTCTTCTTAAGGCAAGTAACAATAAAAGCAATTGAGTTCCAAGTCAATCTCTGTAGGATCGATACTTAGATTACCAGCTGTATTACTTGCAGACCGTGTATACTTGCACGCAAAAGACTCATCTTGGCACGTTTTTATACTTTCCAACACATATCTTTTGCCACTTTTGCCGGTATTCCACCTAGAGAGTCTACGGTTGTTCCAATGTCTAAAAATGTTAGTGCAATATTAAAGCAAATATGAGATAATTGTAAGAGACATTGTTGAAGCAATAAACTAAAAATAAAAGTGAAATATGATAATGATAAACGTGGGTTCCCCTCAGTGAATCTTCAGTAGTATACCAAGTGATTTCAATAAATAAAGAAATACATGATTGCCAGTACAATAAAGTTCATGCTTATTTTACCAACTGGACTTCTATATTTGATCATTGACTTATACATGCATACTCACCACACATTCCAATGATAGTAAATAATACACATATAAGAACAAGTGAGTCAAATTCCTTTAACTCTTATACAACTTCCATTGTCATGCTTGTTAACCTGAATTGTCGTTGCACCTTCCAATGAAAGTGGCTACAATAAACACTCCTATGCCACCTGATCAGTTCACTAAAAATCACACATCATATTTTGTAACCAAACATCCACTGTCTAGAGACATTAACATGTTTGATTTTTCTACTTCTCTATTTTTGTTTTCTTTTCTACTAATCCAATTGTGATTGTAGCTGACCCAATTGTGATTGTAGCTGACAAAAGAAAGCTTAAATCGATGAAAGAGCTACATCGAAAAATGCAAGGAAATAAAGAGAAGAAAGCCAAATAGCACAAAACCACAAGCATCAACAACTAATCATTTTTGCACTAACCAAGCGGCATGCAAGCAAAGATCACCGAAAGCACAAGCAGACAGTCATTGAACCTAGAGATTAGTTTTGGTTTGAAAGGCGAGTGAAGAAGTTCTCGGCCCTACGCAAGTCGAAGTTGTTCCCTTTTATAGCAGGCGCCAATTTAGGGACAAATCGCTTTCAAGAAGGGGGAATGATATGATCTAGGCCAGCACCAAACACTACAACAATATAGGTTTTTAGTGACAAATTGACAATGGCTATGAGTAATATTGTCACAAATATTAAACTTTTGTGACAATTTTTTGTGCGACACTACTAATATAAGTAATTGTGATGTATTTTTATTTGGTCACTGTTATAGTAGTAATTGTGACAATTACATTTTTCACAATTAAATTCTCACTATAAGTCTACAATGTGACAAAAATTTCATTGACACTAAAACTTTGACACATGATAGTGACAATATATAAATTGGTCACTATTATTTGATATTTGTTGTGACAATGAAATTGTCTATCACTTAAAATTTTACTTCTTGTTGTGATAAATTTTGTCACCAATGAAAAAATAAAATTAATGACAAATTAGATATTATCACAATAGTAAATTTATTTTTAAAATAATAGTGATAATAACAATTATAAAAAATTGAAGTTACCATAAACTAGTTTGTCAAATGGTAAAAATTCTATTAGTCTCTATGCTATGTATAAATTATTGTTTTTTTTTCATTTTATTTTGATCGATTTTAGTCCCTATATTTTTCAAATTTTAATCCTAATCCAAACGGAACAATGACAATATGACTAAATTGCAAAGACTAAAAATGATTAAATAAAACAACAAAATCAAATATGCAACTTATGTATAACAAATTGGCTAAAAAATTTACTTTTACATATTTAAAGACTATCATTAATGTCAAGCTCATAATTTCAAAATTTAAAAAGTACAGAAAATTAAATTGACCAAATTAAAGTACAAATACTAATATGTAATCTTGACATAATATACGATAACAAAATTTTACCTTGTGAAAATTTTACACTTGATATTTGTTTCAACTTTTCTTGTGGAGTTTAATTTTTTATTGTCATTATACCAAATAATGATCACATAAAAAAGATAATTCTATCAATATTTTGAATTAAATTAATTACATGTTTATATTTTAAAACCAACTTAAATATTTTTATACATTTTCTTCAAAAAAACATATTTCATGTAAGAAACAATCAAAAAATGAATTAAATTATTATTATTATTATTATAATTAATGTTATAATTGATACATATTTTAAAAATAAATAAAATTAATTTTAATTACAATTTAACCTAAATACTATATTTCTTTCAAAATAATATTAAACTTCTTGCTTAGTGTCGACTGTGCTAACGCTTGGCAAAAGATTATATATTTAGTGTAAAAGTGCAAGAAAATAATGCCAAGGATATGCCTTCTTGCGTGCAAGTATACACGGTCAGCAAGTAATACAACAGTCAGCTGAGTATCAAACCCATATGGAATGACCAAGAACTTAATTGCTCAATATTTACTTGTTAGAGGGGAACAAGAGTGTTTGAAAATGGTTCGGGTTTTTGATTTTAAAGATAGCTAAAACAAAGTAATAAAAGTGGAAACAATTTGGCAAATGAAAAAGTATTCAAATAAATGATGAGAATTAGCAAGGAATGCCTGGATTTCACACTAACTATGCCAGCTTATAATAATGTCCTGCCTTGGATTTACTGCCAAACAAATTTAAAAATAGTATGGCCTTAGTCGATGGCAATACCCTAAGTTAACCATGATAAAACTACTATATGTCTATAGTGAAGATTTTCATTAATTAACTTAATTAAGTGTCAATATTTATCCCTAAGGAGTAGATTCATCCCCGAAGTAAGCTCATCTACTTGAACATCTTCTATCGAAGTTCATTTCCTTAGTACCTGGCAACTAATCGTTACCCCTTAAGTCTGTTAAGATATTAAGGCATAATAAGCATACAATGCCAACTGTCCTATGACAAAGAATTTAAAGAAATGAAGTGCTAGCAAATAGACAATAATGCAAAGGCATTTAAATTATTAAAAACCAAACATAAACTGAACGTCAATTGCAAACATACCCAACCAACTGTAAAAGCTTAGTTCATGGTTGGGGGTTCTATCCACAAAATATCATCGTATCTCAACATCATCATTCAAATGAAAATTAAACTAAGAGAATAGGCAAAGAAGGAGGTTTGTCGATGCAACCCTTCAATTGCTCCAAATCTCTCGGTCTAAGATGGTCGAATCACGTAGCCTCTATCTTCCTCTTTCACCACGGTGTAGCCTCCCAATTATCCCTCTTTTCTCATCGATCAACTCTTTTTAAATAGGCGTGCATGGAAACCCTAGGTTGGGTTTGAAATTTGAAAATTTGGATAAGCACCAGGATAGGCGTTCTATCATCTTATCTTCCTTTTAAATTTTAGGGCTAACGTGTACTTTGTTTAATGACTACTTTGATCGAGCACCAGACTTCAATCTTTTGCTAACTGAGCTTGACAATTTTTGGTCTAACTGTGCCAACTGCGACTCGGTAATTCTCTTCTTTTTTCCTGCTTTCTGCTCCTACGCTACTTTGCCATGCCTGCCTCTGACCTGCATCAATACCAGCAAAAACAACCCTTCACACTGGTAAAAGAACAACTCCTAACTCCTTATGCAAATGCATAATTTTAACAACTAAATGCAAACATATATACTCAAGGATGAGCAAAAACATTGTGAAATAAGCATAAAAATCAATACTTTTGAGAAGTTAACACCCCCCCAAACCTATCTCATTGCTTATCCTTAAGTAATGTATCTAAAATCTATTAAAAATAGGAAATTGAGAGAGTACCTCAGCAAAATTGTAATGATTTCCAGCACCTGCCAGCTAGCTAGAAAAATATGATCCTAGGTCTGTCCTCTGGTATCCAGTATATAAATGCCAAATAGATCAACAATTCAAGCGCAACAATATATTTCTAGCGATGGTTCGTTGAAACTTGCTGATGATTATAAAGTGGTGGTTGAGGGTGAGAATGTTGAGTTCTTATCCAATGTGATTTCGGCAATGGAAGCACAGAAGTTGCTGGAGTGTGGGTGTCAAGCATATCTGGCTTATATTATGAACCCGAATATGGAAGAAGTGTTGACTAAGCATATCTGTACTGTTTTTGATTTTTCAGGAGTGTTTCTGGAAGAGTTACCTGAATTGCCATTGGATAGAGAAGTAGAGTTTTGTATTGAGACGTATGCGGATACGACACTGGTGTTGATTACACCGTATCCATGGCACATAAGGAGTTGAAAGAGTTAAAGATGCAACTCCATGAGCTGTTGGATTGTGGTTTCATCTGACCTAGTATGTCACCGTGGGGAGCATCGATGCTGTTTGTGAAGAAGAAGGATGGCATTTTGAGGACGTGCATTGATTATCGACAACTGAATAAGTATCTTTTGTAGCGGATTGATGATTTGTTTGATCAATTTCAGGGTGCTACTGTATTTTCTAAGATTGATTTGAGATTTGGATACTATCACTTGAAGGTTAAGGATAATGACATGCTAAAGACTACTTTTTGTACGAGGTATGGACATTATGAGTTTTTGGTGATGCCGTTTGGATTAACAAATGCTCTTGTAACATTCATGGACAAGATGAATCGAGTGTTCCATGAATTCTTGGATCAATTCGCAGTAGTGTTCATTGATGACATTCTTGTGTACTCTCGTACCGAGGAGGATCATGATCGACACTTGCGGATTATGTTGCAAACCATGTTGGATAATCAACTTTATGTAAAGTTGAGTAAGTGTGAGTTTTGGATTAAGGAAATGGTCTTTCTTGGTCATGTTGTTTCGGCGAAAGGTAATCGAATGGATCCGCAAAAGGTTAAGACATTTTTAAATCAGAAGCAACCTAAGTTAGTGATAGAGGTCTGTAGTTTTTTGGGGTTGGTAGGTTATTATCGATTCTTTATGGATGGATTCTCAAGGTTGGCTGCTCCGTTGACCAAGTTGTTACAAAAGGATGTGCTTTTTGAATGGACGAAAGTTGGACAACAAGCTTTTGAGAAGTTGAATGAAGCTTTGACGCAAGCTCTAATCTTGATTCAACCTGAGTCAGGAAAAGAGTTTGTGCTCTATAGTGACGCATCCTACATTGGTTTAGGGTGTATGTTGATGCAAGACGGGAAGGTTGTAGCTAGATGCAATTGAAGGTGCACGAACGCAATTGTCCTACGCATGATATAGAACTGGCCACAGTGGTGTTTGCGTTGAAGATTTGGAGACATTATTTGTATGGTGAGAAGTGTACCGTGTATACGGATCATAAGAGTTTGAAGTATTTGATGTCTCAAAAGGAGTTGAATCTTAGGCAACGTAGATGGTTGGAGTTGCTGAAGGATTATGATTTGACAATCGAGTATAATCCGAGCAAAACAAATGTTGTAGCTAATGCTTTAAGTAGAAAAGCGGTTGTTGAGTTGAGGGTCATGTTTACTAGATTGAGTGTGACGCGTGATGAGGTTTTGTGGGGTAAAATTGAAAGATTTTGGAAACTTACAGGGACTATGATGATCATTTCAAAAAGCGGAAGGGTTGCGGGTGTAATTACTTGGGGACATAGGGATTTAAAATGTGAAAAAAACATTTTTAAAAGGGGGATCGAGTATAAATCATAATTTAGAAAGAAATCTGACCCTTTTTTCATTTTTTAAAACCGAAACTAAAAATGCTCCCATTCTTTGAAAATATAAGATTAAAACCCAAAAGTCGGTGGGTTTGGCCTCTCTGGCCACTACAAAACCCAGAAGCTGGCAGTGGTTTTGCCATGCCCCGACGCGTCGACATCGCTAACCAACGCCAAAAATTTAAAACGACCCTTTTTCTGAACTCCTTTTTTTGTTTTAAAACCAAATCTGAAACTCACTTTTAGAAAACTACACCAAAAACCCCATTTTTAAGAGATCATATTAGAAAACCCTTTCGTTCTTTATATTTTTAGACCCAAAAAATGGTTCTTCAACTGATTCACCCATGAGGCATAGAAGGACCAAGGGATTATCACCAGAGAAAGCCTGATCGACATGACGGTAAGCCCCAAAACCCTTATTTTCTTATGAATGCATGCAATGAAAAAAGAGAGAAAATACCTCAGAACTTTTTGCTTTGTATTCCTATTTTTGAAAATCCCATAATTGCTTGCAATAGTTAGGGTTTTCTATTTTTATACCCTCGAATATTACAATGTTTAAAGAAAAATCAATCAAAATCCTAAAATCTTCTATTAGTTCCCTCTATTTTGGTTTGGCCAGATTTATATGCTATACTGCCAATATTGGTTTGCCTCCTGAGATAACTGACATTCTCTATTTTTGGCTACCTTGAGCGAGGTGGCACCCAAAGGAGAGGAGGGGACCAGGGAGATGAGCAACGGTCTGATTCGACGTGGCCATTGAAGAGGACGAGAGAACCAGCGAGAGAATCTAAAGGGGCCTGAATAGCGTGTGGGTGCGCATCGAGAGCAAAACGGTCGGGTGGTGAGGTCCTCGCGCGTGTGGGATTTGGAAGGTTCACCTTATCCTTCATCAAAACTACTAGATATATTCTAGATCTGACAGCTAATAGTCGGCTGCGCAAAAGAAAAGGCATTAGTAAATTCTAGGGTTTAGTATATTTAGGGCTGGGGTTTAATTAGTTGGGCCTAACAAGCCACCTATGTATATATGTATATTCTTTTTTGAGTTTTAGATTTATGAGTATGGACTCTTATATTATAATGAAAACATGGGCTTTTTATTTAATTTATATTATTTTTCTATTTTTGTTTAATATAATAATATTAAGGATAATAATAATAATGATGATAGTAATAATAATACTAAATTATAATAAATAAATAAAAACACAATACAATAAAAGAAATAAACTCGGGTCTAGGACCTAGATAAAATTAGTGATTACAGTTGCCCCTCTTTGCTCATTCTGGTGAAACAAGGATAGAGCAAATACCATAAGCACTAATTGTAGCACCCCTTTCCCGTATCCGTACACCGGACATGAGTTGGAAATGTTACAACTTCTTTTATCAAAAATCAGGGTAATTTAAAATTTTTAGAAAAACTTCTCAATCGCCACCCATCCTCAAATTTCTCTAGTCCAAGCATACTTAACTTCATTTAGAACCGACATAAATTATTTATTCGAGTTCCAATCATAAATCAATTATCTTAGCATGCAACTCATCACCATATTCTTAACCTTGAATCTTTCTAGAAACACCAATTATCTTGAAACAATAACTAACTTTAAAGGCCAATCACAACTCAAATAGGTTTAGCAAGTATACATGCCACTATAATAATTAAACCTTAATTAGGATGTCATTACTGTGATTACCTATTGAGCTTTCCAATTTTGATGCAATACTCTTCTCACTCTCATCTTGATTTACCTACGTGTGTACAATTAAACACACGCTAAGTACGAACTTAGTGAGGCAATAAAGGACGTAATAACAATTATTTAAACTTTATTCAATTTCATGGCTACATTTATATAGAATGATATATGCCAATGCATCAACATTCACATTGCATTAGTAATTATTTACTATATGCCAATGTCATAAGATTTTCATGCTTGTCCGTTTATTATAATATGCCTTATATGCATAAATGCATCATGATCACTAGATAAGTATACCTTCATATTAATCATATATCAACATAATATAAACCGAATATAAATTTCTTATCGATATACTTACCATATGTTCCGAGAGTTCACATACTCCCTAACTTGTTTACCATTTATTGTCCATTTATTTGTAGCCCAAACAAAACCTTGAGGACCCTGGGTACACGAGTCAAATATGCACCGAAGTGCTAATAGACATAAGGTCATCCCCACCATTCGCACATTTATAAGGCTGTGCTAACCATAATAGACATAAGGTCGTCCCCACCATCCACACATTTATAAGGCTGTGCTAACCATAATAGACATAAGGTCATCCCCACCGTCTGCACATTTATAAGGTTGTGCTAACCATCCACACGTTTATAAGGTCGTGCTAACCTTCTTTATATACACTATAGTGCTAAACCGAATAACTGAATATGCAGCCTGCTGTTGGACTCTATGGCATGCCAACTATACCCTGTCCCTCAATGACTTATTTGGGCATAATTTCTATATTTATTCCATCCATGGCAATGTATATCAACATAATTTAACATTGGGCAGTTCATACCCGAAATAACATTCATAATATAACATCATATATAACTAGTGATCCATGCATTTATATTCAACTTTTGACATATTTAGAACATGTCAAATATATGAGTATGACATAAATATCATGTCAATATAAACAAGGTAGACTAATTGCGATTCTTCCTTATGATGTATAAAACATCCATATATCATGTTATGTATGCATTGCACTCACCTGGCCATTTATTAGCATGCCTCACTAAATTCTACTTGATCCTCTCCTTTATAGAACCTCGAACCTTTTTTGATTCGGACTTGACTTCATTAATCACATGAATAAGATAAAATATTTGTTAGATTCAAATCTAACAATACCTTAACCATGCTACCTACTATAATCATTCGAGTATAAATTTTCCAAATATTTTTCCTTTCTTCCTTGTACTGTTCAAAAACTCATTATAGTCTTTAGTGACCAATTTGAACTTCCAATAATTCATCCGAGCTTGCTAACTAAAATTTAAATACAAAATGTTTCAAATTCCATTTTCTGACAGCTTGCGCTACCTTCAAAGATTAACTTATACCGGGCAGAATACATACTGGATCTTAATTTCCTTTCTACTGGAGAAACTAGATTCGATAACGGTTCTAACGCTATATAGCTACATAAATTGATAAAATCTACAAAAATTATGAAAATTCTTCAAACTCCCGTCACAGAGTTGTCCTGACCGAAACAGCTTTGTAAATTTTTTGACCTTCATTTGATTAAAAAGTCATTTCTTTTAACTTGAAACTCGAAATCAGTTTCTGTTTGTCGAAAATGAAACTAGACGGACAAATCTTTACAACGGTATAAAATTCATCATCTATACAATTTTTAGAATTTATGGTGAATTTTCGAAGTCACTAACAAAATTCAATCTTCTACATAGCTTTCCATAATAAACTTCTAATTTATACTAACTTCTTCTTATTTTTCTACTTGTTAATTTAGTCCCATCAGTTGCTTCAAACTACCAATTCATCATATTCTTCATCAAATAATTATTCAAAAATTATTCCCTCCATTTTTCTTTCTTTGCCAAAATAATCACTAAAATGCAAAGGTAAGGATTCAACATCGGTTTAGCATTCTAACATCAATTTCAATCTCCAACATCATTAATTACATAAATACACTCCAATTTTTAAAATTCAGATTCAGTCCCTTAACTTTGAAGCTTTCCGAATTTAACTTAGGGTTTTGCTTCCAAACAACAAATCAAGCTTACTAGATCGTTAATCCAACATCACAAACCCTAAGTTAGACTTAAATCCATAAACCCTAATCTTCTCCATACAAACCAAAATATGTAGGGTTTAAATTTAACTCAATAACAAGATTTTAATATCATATAAGCTTGATTCCAACTTAAATTCAACCATGGAATCATAAAATTTCAAAAGCCCCAATTTTGTTCATAAACCCTAATTTCCTTCTCATGTAAAATTTTCATCAATCAAGCATGTATTCCATTAATTAATAATATCAAAAGATAAAGCTTGAAGAGTAAAACAACTTTGTAGTTCGAAAGATTACATGAAAATCGAGTTTTGAGGCTTGAATCGAACTTGGAAAATTTTCTTCCTTTCCCCCCCCCAAATTTCAGAAGTTGAAAGATGAAGAAGGCTTCATCTTTTTGGCCTTTTCAATTTTGAATTGCTCCAATTATGCCACTTGTATTATATAAATGAATTTTAAATTCATTCAAATAGGAAAATTACAAAAGTGCCCCTTTATCCAACGATTGAGATTGATCTTATCATCAATCAAGAGCCAAGATTTAATTTTTAATTTTCTTCTTCCAAAAATGGCCTTTGTGACTTCAAATATTTCAAAATTGCCATCCCTGCCAAATGACCAATTTGCCCTCCAACTAGTCTTTATTTACTAGTTTGTTTCAAAATTGCCATTCCATTATAATCTAACTAAATTAGTTCCTTCTAAACCGGCCACTATTCTATAAATATCATTTTATGATTTTCCATGGCTTATGGAATAGCCTCTGAAATTTCAATTCAATCCGATTTCACAATAATCTCAAAATACTTCTCCTACGATTTTACCTTTACCGAGCTATCGGATCTATTCCAAAAATTCTATATTTCCATAATTTTCCTCATATCATCATCCTTCATCCAATGATCTAGATTTAATCTTGAGTTAATAGTTTACCAACTTTGCCCTTGTGATTTTCCAAAAATACGATCTTGCCATTTTTCATCCAGCGACTCATACTTACCATGGAAAATCAACTTAAATCCAAGGGTTCATATTCTTCAAACACAAAGAAAATATCTTAGACATGTAAAATGACATAATCAACCTTGGCTTATCATCCTTCAAAATATCCTGGATATTCGATTTGATCCTATTATCCGAATATTTTTTTTGAACTTTATCACTTTAGAGCCATTAATACAAACTCCGTACGAAAAATCTGGGTAACATGGAAATGTCACTCTTGGGGGTACACTATTCATTTACGGGATCAAAATACATAACTTTTGAAAATTCCACTTTGGTCGCTGAACGTTTCCAAAGTTTACATTTTAACCACAAAACTTTCAAAATTTTTATTTTGGTCACTAACCAAAAATTTGGATATTACAATTATCCCCTTAAGAAATTCGTCCTAGAATTTTCAACACATACCTGGTTAAAAAACAATGAGGAAACTGTTTTCTCAAATCTTTTTCTCTTTCCTAGATCGCTCTTTGACTTCATAATTTCACCAAAGAGGTTTAACAAGCGAGATCATCTTACTTCTTAGTCCTTTGACTTCATGTGCCAAAATCTTTACTGATTATTCCTCATAAATCAAATATGGTTGAATCTCTATTCCCTCCGAGGTAATGATATGTAAAAGATCTGATTGATACTTCTTGAGCATCGATACATGGAATACATTGTGAATCTTGTCCATTTTCGGAGGTAAGGCTAACTAATAAACCACCGGATCAACTATTTTCATAATCTCATAAGGCCCAATAAATCTCAGACTCAACTTCCCTTTTTGTCCAAACCATAACACCTTATTCTAAGGTGAAACTTTTACGGAATACTCTATCCTTAACTTCATATAAATATATTTTCTTTCAAGATTAATAGATAATATCCATCATTCTAAAGCAATTGTAGATTGCTTCGAACCATTCTTACTTTATTCTCCATATCTTGACCTGAATCAAATCAGATTCAATCACCTCTTGTTCTCTTTTCATCATCATCTGGAATATAAATTACCTCTTGATAACATGAACATCCTTTAGACTTAACACTGAAGTCTTAAATTTTCCCTTTTCACCTTACTGACTTCCTTCCAAATATATCTTATCTTTCATCTATAAATCTTTGATCCGATTTGTCAAAGTAGATTTAAGCTGAAGCTATGTAATCAATATACTATTTTCTTCCAAAGGTAAATAGGCATTTAATGCTTATAAGCCAAAGAATGACTTTTGGCTAAGTACATCAACTACTATATTAGCCTTATTACATCAATACACATCCCGACCTATTATGGGCGTATTATTGAATAAGGTAGAATCCTTACTAGATTCATACTGCACTAATACTAGTGTTACTATCAAATCTTCTTTTACTGGTAATAATATAATTGTAATTTAATCTTAGAGGAATATTACTGCTTCTTTGACTAACCTCACTGGAGCTTCCCAGCATGATATACCGAGTCGTATAAAACCTTAATCTAATGACCCTTGCAACTAGGTCTTTAGCTTTCTCAATCTAGTAAGAGTCATTCTGTAGAGTATAATCAATATAGGTACAATATTTGATTAAATCCAATCCTAAACTTAGCCTCTCGATTAAACATCAAGCCTAACGGGTTCTCTTGGGCAACCCATTTAAATCTTACAAACAATAGGAATACTCTTCCAACTTACCCTTGATGCTCGGTATCCATAGCATAAGTTAAATATTTTTCACATTGGTAAGAAATTACAATAAAAAATTCTGCATGCTCATGCATGCCAATTATCACAACACTTATATGATTAGTTTTGTGGTTTTCTTGAATCTCCGACATTAATTATAAATGTCAAAGTGTTCTTAATTTTCCTTGTCTCGATCTCTTAGCGGAACTATGTAATAAATTCAGCATGATATCTTTGTCGGGAATCCTCACCACTTTTTAGAAGTGGTGAAATGAATAATGATTTAATGTTCCTCTTTACGAGCTGTGACCTCTATTTATATATTTTCTCATTCTGAACCCCTTTGTATTGCATTTGACATAATTACTACTTCATGAAATTTTAAAATACATAGGGTAGTCAGTACTTCTTTGTACCTGACCTCTAGCCCTCTATGAGCTCTCATAACAGCTTTTTTTCTGTATGTAAGAAGTAGTTTAGAAGCAAAGCAGCTCAGTTTATTAAACTTGCACTCATATCCGTAATAATCCAATTGCCCAAATTAAGATGCAAGAACTCCGTTGCATCTCTAAGATAAACTGTTACGGAACCCTCAAAGAAAGAACTTCTAGCTAACAGACTTTTGAGTATGTACCGTAACATTACTTTATCAAATACGGTTCTAATCCTTTTCAGATAAATACTACTTTATTTTTAGTCTCCTCTGATCATCAATACAGAGTTCCCTCAACCTAACCTTTATATCCTTAAATCATAGATTAACAATCATAGGATCTCCATCAATGTCTCTCTGAAAATCTAGTGTGTCAGAACTCTCAATTCTTTTGCAATCGGTGCCTAAGCAGGCTGATTCATGATCGCATCTAATGTCTGGAAGAAAAGCTCTTAGTCCAGAACATGCATATCATGTTACTCTGGTGCCTCTGCACCATGCTAAGCTGAGGGTAGAAAATTATCATAACCTTATCATGCTCGTGAATCTCTTATTGATCAACTCGCCTAAACATCTGACGTGATTTTTTACGCTCATACATTGGAATTTAACATTATTATCATAATGAAGTAAACAATTGCATCCATTCCAACAAGTAAAATCATCAGTAATTCTGACATCCCAGTGGCATGTATACACTTTTGACCTTTACCATACTTCGTTTAACTCCAGAACCGGCTAAAACTATAGCTCTTATACCAATAAATGTAACACCCCTTTCTTGTATCCGTACACTGGATATGAGTCAAAAATGTTACGACTTCTTTTATCAAAAATCAAGGTAATTTAAAATTTTTAGAAAAACTTCCCAATGGTCACCCATCCTCAAATTTCTCTAGTCCAAGCATACTTAACTTTATTTAAAACCGACATAAATTATTTATTCGAGTTCCAATCATAAACCAATTATCTTAGCATGCAACTCATCACCTTATTCTTAACCTTGAATCTTTCCAGAAACACCAATTATCTTGAAACCATAACGAACTTTAAAGGCCAATCACAACTCAAATAGGTTTAGCAAGTATACATGCCACTATAATAATTAACCTTAATTAGGATGTCATTACTGTGATTACCTGTTGAGCTTTCCAATTTTGATGCAATACTCTTCTCACTCTCATCTTGATTTACCTACGTGTGTACAATTAAACACACGCTAAGTACGAACTTAGTGAGGCAATAAAGGATGTAATAACAATTATTTAAACTTTATTCAATTTCATGGCTACATTTACATAGCATGATATATGCCAATGCATCAACTTTCACATTGCATTAGTAATTATTTACTATATGCCAATGTCATAAGATTTTCATGCTTGTCCGTTTATTATAATATGCCTTATATGCATAAATGCATCATGATCACTAGATAAGTATACCTTTATATTAATCACATATCAGCATAATATAAACCGGACATAATTTTTTTTCCGATATACTTGCCATATGTTCCGAGAGTTCACATATTCCCTAACTTGTTTAGCATTTATTATCCATTTATTTATAGCCCAAACTAAACCTTGAGAACCCTAGGTAACCGAGTCAAATATGCACCGAAGTGCCAATAGACATAAGGTCGTCCCCACCATTCGCACATTTATAAGGCTGTGCTAACCATAATAGACATAAGATCGTCCCCACCATCCGCACATTTATAAGGTTGTTCTAACCATAATAGACATAAGGTCGTCCCCACCATCCGCACATTTATAAGGCTGTGCTAACCATCCGCACGTTTATAAGGCCGTGCTAACCATACACTAAGTGTCCTTTATATACACTATAGTGCTAAACCAGATAATTTAATATGCAGCGTGCTGCTGGACTCTATGGCATGCCAACTATACCCTGTCCCTCAATGACTTATTTAGGCATAATTTCCTTATTTATTCCATCCATGGCAATGTATATCATCATAATTTAACATTGGGCAGTTCATACCCGAAATAACATTCATAATATAACATCATATATAACTAGTGATCCATGCATTTATATTAAACTTTTGACATATTTAGAACATGTCAAATAAATGATTATGACATAAATATCATGCCAATATAAACAAGGTAGACTCATCGTGAGTCTTCCTTATGATGTATAAAACATCCATATATCATGTTATGTATGCATTGCACTCACTTGAGCCTTATATTAGCATGCCTCACTAAATTCTATTTGATCCTTTCCTTTATAGAACCTCGAACCTTCTTTGATTCGGACTTGACTTCATTAATCACATGAATAAGATAAAATATTTGTTAGATTTAAATCTAACAATACCTTAACCATGTTGTTTAAAATAATCATTCGAGTATAAAATTTCCAAATATTTTTCCTTTCTTCCTTATACTGTTCAAAAACTCATTATAGTCCTTAGTGACCAATTTGAACTTCCAATAATTCTTCTGAGCTTGCTAACTAAAATTTAAATACAAGATGTTTCAAATTCCATTTTCTGACAACTTGTGCTACCTTCAAAGATTTACTTATACCGGGAAGAATACATACTGGATCTTAATTTCCTTTGTACTGGAGAAACTAGATTCAATAACGGTTCTAACGGTATAAGCTACATAAATTAATAAAATCTACAAAAATTATGAAAATTCTTCAAACTCCCGTCACAGAGTTGTGCTGACCGAAATAGCTCTGTAAATTTTCTGACCTTCATTCGATTAAAAATTCATATCTTTTAACTCAGAACTCGAAACCAGTTTCTGTTTATTGGAAACGAAACTAGAAGAAAAAATCTTTACAAATGTATAAAATTCAACATCTAACCTTTTTTAGAATTTATGGTGAATTTTCGAAGTCACTACCAAAATTCAATTTTCTACATAGCTTTCCATAATAAACTTCTAATTTATACTAACTTCTTCTTATTTTTCTACTTGTCAATTTAGTCCCATCACTTTCTTCAAACCACCAATTCATCATCTTCTTCATCAAATAATTATTCAAAAATAATTCCCTATAATTTTCTTTCTTTGCCAAAATAGTCACTAAAATGCAAAGGTAAGGATTAAACATCGGTTTAGCATTCTAACATCAATTTCACATCTCCAACATCATTAATTACATAAATTCACTCCAATTTCATAAAATTCAGATTTGGTCCCTTAACTTAGAAGTTTGCCAAATTGGTCCCTATATATTTAACTTAGGGTTTTGCTTCCAAACAACAAATCAAGCTTACTAGATCATTAATTCATATCACAAACCCTAAGTTAGACTTAAATCCATAAACCCTAATCTTCTCCATACAAACCAAAATATGTAGGGTTTAAATCCTAACTCAATAACATGATTTTAACATCATATAAGGTTGATTCCAACTTAAATTCAACCATGGAATCATAAAATTTCAAAAGCCCCAATTTTGTTCATAAACCCTAATTTCCTTATCATGTAAAATTTTCATCAATCAAGCATGTATTCCATGAATTAATAATATCAAAAGATAGAACTTGAAGAGTAGAACAACTTTGTAGTTCGAAAGATTACTTGAAAATCGAGTTTCGGGCTTGAATCGAACTTGGAAAATTTTCTTCCTTTTCCGCGCAAATTTCTAAAGTTTGGCCTTTTCAATTTTGAATTGCTCGAATTATGGCACTTGTATTATATAAATGAATTTCATTCAAATAGGAAAATTACAAAAGTTCCCTTTTATCCAATGGTTGAGATTGATCTTATCATCAATCATGAGCCAAGATTTAATTTTTAATTTTCTTCTTCCAAAAATGGCCTTTGTAACTTCAAATATTTCAAATTTGCCATCCCTACCAAATGACCAATTTGCCCTCCAACTAGTCTTTATTTACTAGTTTGTTTCAAAATTGCCATTCCATTATAATCTAACTAAATTAGTTTCTTCTCAACCGGCCACTATGCCATAAATATCATTTTATGATTTTCCATGGTTATGGAACAACCTCTGAAATTTCAATTCAATCTGATTTCCCAATATTCACAAAATACTTCTACTACGATTTTACCTTTACCAAGCTATCGTATCTATTCTGAAAATTCTATATTTCCATAATGTTCCCCATATCATCATCCTTCATCCAATGATCTAGATTTAATCTTGAGTTAACAGTTTACCAACTTTGCCCTTATGATTTTCCAAAATTGCGATCTTGCCATTTTTCATCCAACGGCTCATATTTAGCATGGAAAATCAACTTAAATACAAGGGTTCTTATTCTTCCAACACAAAGAAAATATCTTAGACATGTAAAATGAAATAATCAACCTAGGCTTATCATTCTTCAAAATATCCTGGATATTCGATTTGATCTGATTATCTGAATTTTTTTTTGAACTTTATTGCTTTATAGCCATTAATACAAACTCCGTACGAAAAATCCGGATAACACGAAAATGTCACTCTTGGGGGTAAAATATTCATTTACAGGATCAAAATACATAACTTTTGAAAATTACACTTTGGTCCCTAAACTTTTCCAAAGTTTACACTTTAACCACAAAACTTCCAAAATTTTCATTTTGGTCACTAGCCAAAAATTGGGATATTACACTAATTTTATCCCACTTCCCTGTTGGAGGATTCGGAGTTGCGAGTTCTTCCTATATAGAACTGTTCGTTTTTCTTTTTTTCAAAGCCTTGAAGCCATAAGTTCTTCCTATATAGAACTCTGTCTTCCTTAGCAAATTTTTCGAGTTGCAAGTTCTTCCTGTACAGAACTTCCCTCTTCTCCTCATTCGGAGCCTTGGATCTATAGGTTCTTTCTATACAGACCCTTTCTCTTTTGAGATCCTAGATCTACAAGTTCTTTCTATGTAGAACTTTTTGATTACAAGTTCCTCCTATATAGAACCCTTTGCTTTGAAATCTTGGTGAATTCTTCTCATTATGAATTCTTTGCTTCATTCTCTTCTAGAAAATATGAACAAGTTCTTCTCATTATGAACTTCCCATATGGCCCACAAATATTTCGTATCTTCCTCTTTAGAAAGCTTGAACAAGTTATTCTCATTATGAACTTCTTATTTTTCCATCAAGGATGAGGTCTGAACAGTTCTTCTCAATACGAACTCTTCATTCTTTTGGAAATGTTGGTGAATTCTTCTCATTATGAATTCTTTGCTTCCTCTTCTACTGGAGAACACGAACAAGTTCTTCTCATTAAGAACTTATCGTATTGCCCACAAGGATTTCGCAAAGGTTAATTCAGAGATTAAAATAGTTCTCCTCATTATGAACTATTTCATCTTTGCTGAGCGAGTTCTTCTCATTAGGAGCTCTTCAATCTTTGTATGGTAAGTTCTTCTCATTAGGAGCTCTTTAACTTTGTCGGGGTATGCTCTTTCAAAAATGAAGTCATGGTTTGAAATTTTTGCTTGCGTCCATGAATATTTGGACTAAAATCTTGGCTGATATCTACTTCTCCAAACATGAAGTTACAAATAAAAATATTTTCTAATATTTGAATGCTTGTCAAAATAGGCAGAAGGATATGATGTATGTATTAGCATGCTCCTAATCTAGGGATGTCTAACTATATATGATGCATGAATTACATCATCTCAAAATTGCTCGAACGTTTTCACTTTCCTGATCGTTCGATTTTGACCTTCTCATTACTTTCTTCTTCTCTTTGGTCTTTTTAATGGTGGTACACCATCTCACATTTGGGTTCAGTTGTACACTTTTTTGACATACATTCTTTCCATGTGTTCTAATGCAACTGTCAATTTTAGGTTCCATGATCATCTTCATTATGATTTTACCACTGTTGGGTCATTCCTCCATGTTAGTCAAGCAACATATATCCAACGAAAAGGTTACTTCAATTCAACCTAAAAACTGATTCATGAGATTCTTATATTTAACCATGCCCCTTTCCACGTATGGGTACTAGTTTGTGTCAGGGCCCCGGCATGCTAAACTATTTCAAAGCAATACAAAGAAATATTTTGTTATCATTGTATATTATTCTGTTTATTCATTTTTTTGCTTACTTGCTCTTATTCAAATACAAGATGCCCCTATGTGGAATTTATATGTAATGGAAGCTATTAGTGCTTTTTTGGCAAGACAAAATACATTTAAGCCTAAGACACCATATTTTTATTAAAATTAGGTGGCCCATATATCAAGTGCTTGAATACGATTGTACTTGATCCATTGTAGAAAGGTCTACAAACATGAACCATTTTTTTATTTTCTATCCAATTCAAGCCAAACTTGATCTCTACCATAAATTTCCTTTTAAAGCATTTTATTTTATTCTTTTCTCTTTTTACAAGAATTCAACTCATCACAGTCCTTTGTCTTGAGAATAATGATAGAGCATACAACAAAATCCTGAGTTACTCGGTATAGTCATGATTTGGAAATACCAAAATTACTCATGAAGCCAAGGTTTTTGAATTATTTAGAGTAAATGGAGCAAAGCATCCTTATTAGCCTTTTCTGCCACAACGGAGTACCCTTTCGATTTTTCTTTTCCTCACTTTTAAAATAATCTTATCTAGGAATGCCTTTTAGCAAACCCAAACATTGGAATCTTTCCTCTATTCTTTAAGGGAATTCAACTCATCACAATCCTTTGCCTCGAGAATAATGATGGGGCATACAACAAAACCCCGAGTTACTCCACATAGTCATGATTTGAAAATACCAAAATTACTCATGAAGCCAAGGCTTTTGACTCATTTAGAGTAAGCATCCTTATTTAGCCTGTTTTGCCACAACGAAGTACCCTTTTGATTTTTCTTTTCCTCTCTTTTAAAACACTCTTATCTAGGAATACCTTTTAGTAAACCGAGACATTAGATTATACTCTATCTTCTTTTCCCTTTTTCTTTTTCTTTTTTTGACATTTTTAATAGTGTTTTAAATACATTACATGAAGGGTCTATTGTTTTATTGACAAGAAAAATTCATTTTTCCATTACAGATAATCTATTTGCACTTAATATATGGAGACCTGAAAGAATACAGAAGAGAAATGATATATATAGATACGGGGGAAATTACCCATAATGTTACTTGAAAAAAACTTATATATTATAAATACAAACTCATACGGTCAAAATGTTTGTCAATTAAGAATAAAGAAAATGCGATTCTTTCATTCTAGAAAAAAAAAAGTAGACATATGTCCTCAAAAAAGATTCCTACTGATTTCAGACTTAAGCCGTAGGATTGGTTATGTGCATTACTTTCAAAAGGAATCTAAAATGCAACACCTATGACATGAAAACAAAAATGGATAAGATGAGAAACTTATGCATCGATACTTCAAATCATTCATTCATTCTGGCTTTTCAATGTTGTGCTAGCTTCCCCTATCGGTTTATCATTTCATATGCCAGCTTTCCATCACCGACAAGCTTCTCAATCTCATCTTTCAAAATCCAACATCTTTTTGTAGGGTGTCTTAATGACCCATATGAAACTTGCATATACTTCTTGGGTTATAAGTATAAAGAAAAATATCTAATGTTTCCTGCATTGACTTGTGGAGGAGAAGTTACTCTTGTATCAAATGGGGAAGTATAAGTGCAATGGACACATGGAAGACTTTAATAGGTTTCTTTCCTTGAACCCTTGATTGTTGTAGATGCTTTTTCCCAAATGATTTTGCTTTTCGTATCGCCCTCCTAATCAAATGCATCTTCTTCGTGTCCTCTTTGTCTTGATCCTCATCTAATTTTGTAGTGTGGTTTGTAGCTGGATGACTGATCTTCAGACCTGGACCTGTTGGTTCAAACTCCAATACCCCGAGATCTAGAAGATGCTAAACTTTACGCTTAAAGTTTATGCATTTCTCGATGGAATGTCCCTGAATTTTGACGTAGAATTCACAATGATCCTCCTACTTGAACCAACTCAGATATAGAGGTGACTGAGGATTGACGAAGCACAGTGCAATTAGTCGGGCGTTTATCAACTTGGAAAATAGTTCTTTGTAGGTGAATGGAGTAGGACTACTAAATTGGAAGTCCTTCAATTTCTTCTCTTTCACTTGAGAATCAGAAGCTTGATTAACCGGTAACTGATAAGAAAAAGCCGACACCAAATTTTGACTTTGTGTCAGATGAGGTGACACTTCAGATGTCGATGGAATCAATATCTTCATCCTCTTGTTGTATTTTTCATTTTCCCTAACTTGCAGATCTATCTTATTTGAACCTCCTTTCATTGGTGAAGATAGGATTTTCAAGAGAGAGCTTTTGATCTTATCCAATATCAATTTAGTGGAACATTCTGAAGCGGTGCACATTACCTCATATTGGTTGATGACATCTTTGTCTTCACCAGACAAGACCTTTTCTACTGCTAAGTCGCAATCCTTATTCTCACTAGTTTTTCGGTCTATTTTTGCACGAAAGGGTCTTCTGCCAAATCATTTCCTTTGGTTATGGTAGCTATCATACCCATCAGTTCATTAATTTGCCCCTCGTTTCATCTTGAAATTTCTTTACATATGTCATTATCTCCTTTTGAGTCCCAACCAAATGTTCTTGGAGTTCTTCGAGCTTATCTACCCTAGACACTAGGTCATTCATAGTTCTGAAGCTATACTGGCGAGAAATCATTCTCTTGTCACTTCTACTTTCTCTAAGACAAATGCTTATCCCAATTAGCAATGTATATGATGTAGTGAATGTACAAAAATGCATTATTGAACAAAAATTGAAGATTTAAATAATGTTGTAAGCAAAAATGTCATGAAATAAAAATTAATAATGCTACCATGTAAGAATGAGTGCAAAGAAGTATTGATCGACGGATATCCTCATTAAACAATTTTCCATAATGGAGACCAAGTCCCATTACAACGAGAAAAGAACAAAAAAGACTACTACATAGGGCACAACTAAAAACCTAGGTTAGCCTTTGCTCATTGATCAATCTTGAACTTCAGGGTTCTTCAACTTGTTATTATAGACTCTTTCTCCCATTAGGAAAGCCTTCAACTTTAGACTATCCTCAAATCAACACTTCATTATGAAAATGTCGTGAATATGCACAAAAACAAACAAACAAACAAAGCAAGACAAGAAAAGTAAATGAGTAAGTAATAGATATATAAATAAATCAATAATGAATAATGAAAAAAGGAACAAGATGAATAAAGCAAATAGATAACACACCAAAGCGGATTAAAAACAAAAAGGCCTAACGGTGTTGACCGACTATTGCTTGGCAAAATGATGACGATTTAGCGTAATAATGCAAGTAAATAATGCCAAAAATGTGTCTTTTTTGCATGCAACTATACATGATCAGCAAGTAATATAGTAGTGAGTTGAGTATCGTATTCACAGGGATTGTCCAGGAATTAAATGCCATGATAAATACTTGTGATTGGAACAAATAAGATAGCAATAGTTTTTAGAATTGATTAAGAAAATGATTAAAGGAAAATGAAACAAAGATTCAGGAAGATTGACAAGCACTTGTGTCAAGATGATTGATGGGTTTAGCAAGGGATGTTTGGATTTCAGGCTAGCTATGGCAATAATTAATAAAGTTAAGCCTTGGTTTTATTGTCGAGCAGATTTTAAGCTAGTATTACCTCTGTAGATGGCAATACCGTAAGTTGATTGCTTTTAACACTTATATGTCTATAGCGAGTTTTCAAACAATTAACTTGATGAAGATTTAATCTTTACTACTAAGGGGTAGAGTCACTTCCAAAAGTAAGTTCATCTACTTGAACATTTTCTATCGAAGCTTCTCTCCTTATTATTCGGCAATTATCTCCTAAGTTTGTTAAGATATTAGGGGATAATGAGCATTCAATGCTAACTGTCGTATGTCATAAAATATATGAAATGGAAGCACATGCAAAATAGACAATAATGTCACGATATTCAATTATTAAAAACCTAAAACCTAAGCGTTCATCGCAAACACCCCTAGCCAACTTAAAAGATTAGTTCATGGCTGGGGAAACCAACAAAATCATATCATTTTTAGACATCACCATCAGATCAGAAATAAATTTAAGAGAAATGGACTAAAGAATGAGATCTATTGATGCATCCCTTCAATGGATCCAGAGCTCTCGAAAATTGCCTGGTTTGAACTACGGTTCGCCTCTACCCTTTCTCTTCCTCACGACTCAACACCCATTTGCTCAATCATTGGGCTTCTTTATATAGGAAACCCTAATTAGGGATAGGGTTTTGAAAGTTTGTTACCACCATTTGTAATTCCCCAAAAATAGGGTTGGAAGTTTAGGGGTATGTTCTGGTCAGGTCGTGTTTGACTCGGTCGAACTAGATTACCGATAAAATGAGTTTTAGGGAAATTAATATTTTTTAAAAAATAAAAGTTGCTGGATAAAAATTAGTTTGGCATGCTAAATTTTTTTAATTAAGTTATCAAGTACTTTGGTAATTAAATTGGAGGTTAATTAATTAATTAATTAAGGTGACATTTTGGTTTTAGTGACTAAATTGTAAAGATAGCAAAACTTTTTTTTAATGACTAAAGCGTAATTGGGCCAATACTAAGAATCCTTGGAGAGCTATTTTTCCAAATGTTTTAATTAAAGGTTTTCCACCTTAATTGAGTACGGTTTTGACGGTTAATTGGTTTTCCAAAGCATTTTGCTATGTGATAAGTGTTCAAAAGTACAATTTTTCTTACCCTTTTTACTCATATTATTGTTAGACTTAGGCTCATATTAGTTGCATAATTAGCCATTCATGCATTAATCCATGTTTCCTTCCATCGTTGAGCTTGATTACATAACTTGGTAGTTTTTGTGGGAAAAGATGCTGCTTTGGGGTGTTTTGTGTGTATGTGCAGGATCACTTGCCAAAGCAAGGCTAGAGCTAGTTGCCAGGGCAATACATGAAGGATATGTCGAGCTAGTTGCCAGGGCAATATATGAAGGAGACGTCGAGCCAGTTGCAAGGGCAATTGTCGACAAAGAGCAAAGGTGATATGGTAGTCGAAATTAATTACTAGACAAGCCCAAGATGACGTGGAGCAAAGCCCAAACCCAAAGGAATTTGATTTCCATGAAGAGATTAAAGAAGAATTAAATTCCAAGAAGATAGGAGAAGTTCTAGTAGGAATATAATTATAATAAAGAATTATATGCTTTAAAGATAATTTAATTCCAACTTAACTTCCTCCTCAAAGAAGGACTTTGGCCTAGCCCTATAAATAGGAAGGAGATTTCGACAATCCATAGAAAGCACAATAGGGGAATTTTGACAAGTCCAAGGAGGGCAAGAGAAGAGAATTTTCGACAAGCATATAGGGCAAGGAGGGTTTCGACAAGCCTCCTTCTTCATCCTTTTCTTTCTTGTTCGATTGGGTTCATGCTAGGGATTGTTTATCTTGTGTTTCTTTGGAACCTAGCCATGAACTAAATCTATTTGGCTATGGTTATTGTGTTTTGTGGTTGTGAGAAACTATTGGTTTTTGTTTAGATAATAAGAGTTTACACTTTTCTATTCAAGGTTTATTCATTCTTGGTTCTTATTCTTGTTTGCGAGTGAATTGGGAGAGGATCTCGTAACTTCATCTATTTATCTAATATCGGGAGAGTTAGATTCAAGAAACGAATGAATATGATCTTTATTCAATCTATTGACGGTGAAGATTAATCCGGCTTAGGAATAAGTTAAGGATTTCAACGGCTAAGAGGAGCGCAAGATTGGTTGTTGTTCACCCTTGATTCACGCAGGGATGTATTATCAAGGCATGCACAAGTAGCTAGAGTTTCGACTTAGGGATAAGAAGAAACCATTGAAGAACGCTCTGCCGAACCTTGAAGGTTGCTGCCCAGACACCCAAGTAGTTGCCCAGGCAACCATCGATTAGTTGCCAAGGCAACCCCGTTATGCAAGTTGCCACGACAACTGAGTTGGCCGTGCACTCTTTTACCAAGACGATCCAATCGGCTATCACACCTCAACTCACGATAACCTGGCCTATCTCTCTTTCATTTGATCTCATTTATTCTTTTACTTTATTTCTTTCTAGTTTAGTTATTAGATAAACTCCTATAATCTTCTATTTGTGTTTTTACTTTTTACAGTGCAAGAGACTAGATTCTTGAAGTGGCACCAATCCCTGTGGAGACGATATCTTTTATACTATAACTTGCAACGTGTATACTTGCACAATTGCATAGCACTTATTACGCGCAACATGTTTTTGGCGCCGTTGCCGAGGATTGGCAATAGTGACTTTGTTTTTATTTTCTTGCACTTTCTTTTTACTTTTCTTGTTTAAGATTCAAAGGGCTAACAAACTTTGGTTTTGCATTGGTATATGACCAGGGCGAGACCGACTACACCAGAATATCCCTTTGATCCAGAAATCGAACGAACCTTACAATGACTTAGACGAAGGATAAGAGTAGCAATGGCTAATCAAGACGGCAATATGAATCAAGATGTTCTAGCAGGAGGAGGAGTGATTCTTGCACGAAACAGAACTATTCGAGACTATCTTGAAGAAGATCTTGATGGACTTAATCCAGGAGTTGTCGCACCTGAAATTGAAGCCGACCACTTTGAGTTGATACCGGTAATGTTTAATATGATCAACACAATAGGTCAATTTGGCGGCTCAACAACTGAAGCTGCACGACAACATCTAAAATCTTTCCTCGAGATTTGCAACTCGTTCAAAATACACGGAGTCACCCCCGATGTCTTACGATTAAGATTATTCCCCTATTCACTGAGGGATAGGGCGAAAGCATGGTTGAATAGCATTCCTGCTGGATCAATAGCATCTTGGACTGATCTTTGTTGTGATTTCCTTGCTAGATTTAATCCTACAAATTTGACTGATAAGATTCGTAACGACATTACTTCTTTTCGGCAGGCAGATGATGAATCCATGTACGAGGCTTGGGAGCGATATAGAGAACTTCTACACAAATGCACCCTACACGGATTCCCGGTGTGGACTCAAGTAACAATGTTTTACAACGCCGTGAATACACCAACAAGGATGATGCTAGACGCCTCGGCAAACGACATACTCCTAGATAAGTGGCCCGAGGAAGCAATGCAAATTTTAAACAGGCTGGCCAAGAATGATTATCAATTCCCATCTACTAGAAGAGGAGGAGTTAGACGCCAAGCCACAATACATGAACTAGGATCATCAGATTCAATTTCGGCACAATTGGCCACTTTAACCAAGATGGTCCAGAACATGCAAAAACCAAACAACACACATGAAGTCAAGGTAATGGATTCTTTTTGTGAGTTATGTGGTGATAACCATAATTCTTCCGAATGTATACAGAATCCAGAATCCAACTTCTATGTGGGGAATGTATGAAGAAGCACCCGAATTTTTCATGGAGTAATCCCAACAATGCTGTAAACTAGAACAATCAGAATGCACAAGCATCGGGATTCCAGCAGAATATGCCACGGCAACAGTTGCCGCAGCAACAACCAACGACATCTAGTTCTTTGGAAAATTCTCTAAATGCTTTTATGATGAAAACTGAATCTTATATGGCTGGGAATAGTAATTTCATAAAAAGAACTGATGCTTTTATTAACAGGGCCGAGATGAGATTGCAAAACCAAGAGGCGGCAATCAAGTCATTAGAAAATCAAGTCGGACAGTTTGCTCAAAATCTGAATACTAGACCACAAGGAGGTTTACCTAGCGATAATGAAGTCGAAAGAGGAATTGGCCATGAGCAATGTAAGGCAATCACCACCAGAAGTGGCCAACAACTTAGAGAGGCTCAAACTCGCTCATCAAACAAAACTCCACAAAAGGATCAAGATGAACCTAGCGGCAAAGCCTCAGATGCTGAACCAGGAATTGCCACGGCAATCGGCAATAAGCATGCCTCGGCAACCGACGATAAAGATGCCTCGACAACTTGCGATAAGCACGCCTCGGCAACCCCATTTGATACCGCCTCGGCAACTCCAGATGTCCCGGCAATACCGTCAATCAGGTTCCAAACCAATGAAAGGATCAAAGATATCTGACTTCCACCACCATTCCCACAAAGGTTGAAGCGACAAAAGCAAGAATACAAATTCAAGAAGTTTCTTGATATCCTAAAGCAAGTCCACATCAACTTGCCATTGGTGGAAGCAATTGAACAAATGCCAAACTATGCCAAGTTTCTTAAAGACATTGTGTCCAAGAGAACAAGGCTAGGAGAGTTTGAAACAGTTGCCGCAACAGAGGGATGCATGGCAATGTTGCACAATCGTATGCCACCTAAGTTGAAGGATCCCGAAAGTTTCACAATACCCTGTTCTATTGGAAATCACTATATCGGGAAAGCACTATGCGACCTTGGGGCTAGCATAAACTTGATGCCTAAATCAGTTTTCCAGAAACTAGGAATCGGGAAGGCAAGACATACAACAGTTATGCTACACCTAGCCGACAGATCCTATGTGCATCCAGAGGGAAAAATCGAGGACATACTTGTAAAATTTGATAAATTTATTTTTCCCGCTGACTTTATTGTCTTGGATTATGAAGCAGATGAGCATGCACCCATCATTCTCGGGAGACCATTCCTAGCAACAGGGAGAACCTTGATCGATGTTGAAAAAGGAGAACTCACAATGAGGGTGAATGACCAGCAAGTTAAACTAAATATGTTCCAAACACTAAGGCATGCCGATGATCCAGAAGAATGCCAACTTCTTCATGCCACGGTAGAGTTTAACTTCGACGAGGAATTTAGTTGCCTCAGCAACTACATTGCCAATCAAGAGGAACCTGATGAGTATGAAGAACCGGTCGATGAGAAACAACAAGAAGAGGCAAATTGGCTAGTCAATCGACCATGTACATACTTTGAACCACTGGATTACTCAGGTAAGGAAGGTAAACTCGAAAAACCCTATATTGAACAACCACCGATTCTTGAGTTGAAACAATTGCCAGAGCAACTAAAATATGCATACTTAGGAACCAATAATACATTGCCTGTAATTATTTATTCTAAGTTACAGCCTGAGCAGGAAAAGAAGCTGATCAAGATGTTGAAGCTACACAAAAAGGCAATAGGGTGGACAATTGCTGACTTGAAGGGAATTAGCCCGGCAGTGTGCATGCACAAGATTTTTTTGGAAGATGATCACAAACCTTCAATTGAGGCCCAGAGGAGACTGAATCATGCCATGAAAGGGGTTGTAATGAAAGAAATCATCAAGTTGCTTGACGCCATCATTATATACCCTATCTCTGATAGTACGTGGGTAAGTCTGGTACAATGTGTACCGAAAAAGGGAGGTATAACAGTGGTAAGCAATGAAAATAATGAACTCATTCCAACCAGGACTGTGACCGGTTGGAGGGTTTGTATGGATTATCGAAAGCTAAACAAAGCCACCAAGAAAGATCACTTCCCATTACCCTTTATTGATCAAATGCTTGACCATCTTGCAGGTAAACCCTTTTATTGTTTTCTTGATGGTTATTCAGGTTACAATCAAATTGCCATTGCACCAGAAGATCAAGAAAAAACAACCTTCACATGCCCATACGGTACTTATGCCTTTCGAAGGATGTCGTCCGGATTGTGTAATGCCCTGGTAACCTTCCAAAGATGCATGATGGCACTCTTTTCAGACATGGTCGAAGACTTTCTTGAGATCTTCATGGATGATTTTTCTGTTTTTGGTAATGACTTCGACAGTTGTCTCGAAAATTTAGAGAAGGTGTTGGCAAGATGTGAAGAAGCTGATTTAGTCCTCAATTGGGAGAAATGCCATTTTATGGTAGATGAAGGAATAGTGCTCGGCCACAAGATTTCATCCAAGGGAATTGAAGTAGACAAAGCCAAGGTGGACGTGATCGAGACATTACCCCCACCAAGTTCGGTTAAAGGAATTCGAAGCTTTCTTGGACATGCAGGTTTTTACAGGAGGTTCATTCATAATTTTTCTAAAATCACTAAACCCTTGTGTAATCTGCTTGAACAGGATAAAGTCTTCGATTTTGATGATTCTTGCACCCCAAGCATTCAAAACCCTAAAGAAAAAGCTTACCTCGGCACCCATTGTCGTTCCACCAGATTGGACGCTACCTTTTGAGCTCATGTCTGATGCAAGTGATTTCGCGGTAGGAGCAGTCCTAGGCCAACGCACAGGTAAGACCTTCCATGTGATATACTACGCTAGTAGAACTCTTAATAGTGCTGAAGTGAATTACACAACAACAGAGAAAGAGTTACTAGCTGTAATTTTCGCATTTGACAAGTTCCGGTCCTATTTGATTGGTACAAAGGTAATTGTTCATACGGGCCATTCGGCAATCAAATACCTATTTGCTAAAAAGGATGCTAAACCTCGTTTGATTCGTTGGATATTACTTTTACAGGAATTTGATATTGAAATTAAGGACAAGAAAGGAACAGAAAATCAAGTGGCCGATCACTTATCACATTTGGAACGCAATAGGGAGGAGGACGCGGATCTAGAGATATGCGATGCATTCCCGGATGAACAAATTTTAGTTGCCTCGGCAACCATGGACGCACATGCCTCGGCAACCCTTGACACCTCGGTAACCATGGATGCGCATGCCTCGGCAACCCTCGACGCCGCAGTAGCCTTTGACGCGCACGCCTCGGCAATTCTAGGAGCAGTCACCACGGCAGCACATGCCTCGGCAATACCCTGGTACGCGGATTTAGTTAATTTCCTTGTTTGTGGTATTTTTCCTTATGGCATTACTCACCAAGGGAAGAAGCGGTTCCGCCATGATGCTAAGCATTACTTTTGGGACGAGCCTCTTTTGTTTAAACAATATGCAGATCAGGTTATACGCCGATGTGTCCCTGAATAAGAGCAACAGAATGTACTCCGGTAATGCCATTCTTCACCCTATGGAGGATATTTTGGAGGAACTCATACCGCGGCCAAAGTTTTGCAATCCGGTTTGTATTGGCCAACATTGTAAAAAGATGCCCAAGACTTTTACAAGCAATGTGATCATTGCCAGAGGACGGGCAATATCTCTAGACGACACAAGATGCCGCTCCAGAACATCATCAAAGAGGATTTGTTCGATGTGTGGGGGATCGATTTTATGGGACCCTTCCCATCTTCATTCGACAACCTCTACATCTTACTTGCCGTCGACTACGTGTCTAAATGGGTTGAGGCAGCTGCAGTTCCCAACAACGATGCCAAGACCGTGCAACGATTGTTGCAGAAAAACATATTTACACGGTTTGGGATGCCAAGAGCAATTATCAGTGACGAAGGCAAGCATTTTGACAACAGACTAATTGCCAAGATGTTGCAACGCTTCGGCATATCACACAACATCGCCACGGCATATCACCCACAAACCAACGGGCAAGCAGAAATTTCCAACCGGGAATTGAAGGGTATACTCGAGAAGGTTGTAAATCCCTCAAGGAAGGATTGGTCATTAAGACTAGATAACGCACTTTGGGCATATCGCACTGCATTCAAAACACCCTTAGGTATGTCCCCCTTCTGTCTTGTCTATGGCAAAACATGCCATCTACCGGTGGAAATCGAACACAAGGCATATTGGGCAATCAAGACCGTGAATATGGATTGGGAAAGTGCCGGACAAAAGCGTTTGTTGGACCTCAATGAGATAGAAGAATTCTGTGCACTCACCTATAATAATGTACGAATCTACAAGGAGAAAACAAAGCGATGGCATGACAAGAAACTATTGCCAGGGCAACTAGTTCTCTTATTCAATTTTTGGCTAAAACTTTTCTCACGAAAGCTGAAATCAAGATAGTCGGGACCATTCGAAGTCGTCAAACCATTCTCCCATGGTGCTATGATAATCAAGTCCATCTCTGACAACCATGAATTCAAAGTTAATGGACAAAGATTGAAGCACTACAATGGTGCCCATGTAGAACGTAACAAAGAAGTGGTCAACTTAGGAGAAGCATGAGCATGCTCTCCTTTCAATATTTTCTTTTTCTTTTTCTTTTTATTTTTAGGAGATATTTTATTTTTCTTCATTATCTTTAGTTTCCAGGTTTTCTTTTCCACAACAAGACTCACGACCAGGATGTCTAAGAAAATTTCCTATCGAGATCCTTGCCCCTACAACCAATGAAGCAGTCACCATGGCAACCGCAACAGATGATACCGCGGCAACCTACATCGTGCATGCACAAGCTGACGCCATGGCAACCAACCCTGAAGATGCCACGGCAACCAAAGCTAAAGACATCCCGGCAACCACTGCAAAAGCCAAAGGTAAAGCACTTATGCCCAAATCAACTCCTACGGAATCATTTTCTGATTTTTCAGATTCGGACGAGTCCTCTGTTGAACCAACAAAGACCGCACCAATTGAATCCTCCAAGCAAAAAGCCAATGACATTGATGAAGAGGACGATGAGGGGACAACCCCGTACGAGGATCGATTCCACCACCGACAACAAGAAAACAACCATCACGTTCAAGCAAGAGAATCAAGACACCGACCAAAAGGAAACTAATCATCTACGATGACAAACTCTCGGAGTAATTCCTCGTATGCATTTTATTTTTCGTTATTTTTATTTTTATTTTTCTTTAAATGCATGCATTGAGGACAATGCCTCACTCGAGTTTGGGGGGGATTGTTATTAGTAGTTACCATGTTTAGTTACATTCATCTTAAGTATTACATTTAGGATACATAAATTTCTTGCCATGCCTTTAGTTGGAACAAGAATTGCTTAGATTTGATGAATATCCGATGATGACTTTGCCAATGCACTTAATTGATAGAATTTTTATTCTAGGATAACCATGGAAAAACTTAGAATTTTACTATGATGCTAAATTTGATGAAACACTGTTGTGGTTTGATTGATTTAAGGAATTCAAGTGAACTTAGGTTGATAATTAACAAATTGGGGGATTAGAATAAAAATTGGATGAATGCTAGAGGTGCCCGAAATTGGCTCTAGCATGTGCTAGAAATTTATCACTAGAGGTGCCCGAAACTGGCTCTAGTATGTGTTAAAAAAATTGATCGCTAGAGGTGCCCAAACCGGCTCTAGTCGAATAAATTAACTTAAGAAAACTAAACACTAGTGGTGCCCAAAACTGGCTCTAGTTAAAACATGTTAAAAAGAACCCAATGACGTAATTTGAAAACCTATTGTTTGCATAGAATCTGAAAAATCAACTTGCACACAACTCCGCACACACTCACAAGCATTATAGTTTGATTTCGAGTAACTCCTAAGTTTTTCAAAAAATAAAAAGCCAATCATACTTTGTGCCCTGGTTCAGAGAATTGAAATCAAGTTCAAAGCTATGTTTGTGAAAATTGAAGTCTTGGCAGGTAATTATGAGTTTGCATTGCTTGAGGACAAGCAATAGTTCGAGTTTGGGGGTGTGATAAGTGTTCAAAAGTACTATTTTCTTACACTTTTTACTCGTATTATTGTTAGACTTAGGCTCATATTAGTTGTATAATTAGCCATTCATGCATTAATCCATGTTTCCTTCCATCGTTGAGCTTGATTACAGAACGTGGTAGTTTTTGTGGGAAAAGATGTTGCTTTGGTGTGTTTTGTGTGTATGTGCAGGATCACTTGCCAAAGCAAGGCTAGAGCTAGTTGCCAGGGCAATACATGAAGGATATGCCGAGCTAGTTGCCAGGGCAATACATGAAGGAGACGTTGAGCCAGTTGCCAGGGTAATTGTTGACAAAGAGCAAAGGTGATATGGTAGTCGAAATTAATTACTAGACAAGCCCAAGATGACGTGGAGCAAAGCCCAAACCCAAAGGAATTTGATTTCCATGAAGAGATTAAAGAAGAATTAAATTCCAATAAGATAGGAGAAGTTCTAGTAGGAATATAATTATAATAAAGAATTATATTCTTTAAAGACAATTTAATTCCAACTTAACTTCCTCCTCAAAGAAGGACTTTGGCCTAGCCCTATAAATAGGAAGGAGATTTCGACAATCTATAGAGAGCAAAATAGGGGAATTTCGACAAGTCCAAGGAGGGCAAGAGAAGAGAATTTTCGACAAGCATCTAGGGCAAGGAGGGTTTCGACAAGCCTCATTCTTTATCCTTTTCTTTCTTGTTCGATTGGGTTCATGCAAGGGGTTGTTTATCTTGTGTTTCTTTGGAACCTAGCCATGAACTAAATCTATTTGGCTAAGGTTATTGTGTTTTGTGGTTGTGAGAAACTATTCGTTTTTGTTTAGGTAATAAGAGTTTGCACTTTTCTATTCAAGGTTTATTCATTCTTGGTTCTTATTCTTGTTTGCGAGTGAATTGGGAGAGGATCTCGTAACTTCATCTATTTATCTAATATCGGGAGACTTAGATTCAAGAAACGAATGAATATGATATTTATTCAATCTATTGATGGTGAAGATTAATCCGGCTTAGGAATAAGTTAAGGATTTCAACGGCTAAGAGGAGAGCAAGATTGGTTGTTGTTCACGCTTGATTCACGCAGGGATGTATTATCAAGGCATGCACAAGTAGCTAGAGTTTTGACTTAGGGATAAGAAGAAACCATTGAAGAACGCTATGCCGAACCTTGAAGGTTGCTGCCCAGACGCCCAAGTAGTTGCCCAACTAGTTTCCCAGGCAACCATCGATTAGTTGCCAAGGCAACCTCGTTGTGCAAGTTGCCACGGCAACTGAGTTGGCCGTGCACTCTTTTACCAAGATGATCCAATCGGCTATCACACCTCAACTCACGATAACATGGCCTATCTTTCTCTCATTTGATCTCATTTATTCTTTTACTTTATTGCCTTCTACTTTAGTTATTAGATAAACTCCTATAATCTTCTATTTGTGTTTTTACTTTTTACAGTGCAAGAGACTAGATTCTTGAAGTGGCACCAATCCTTGTGGAGATGATATCTTTTATACTATAACTTGAAACGTGTATACTTGCACAATTGCGTAGCACTTATTACGCGCAACACTATGCTATCAAATTTTCTTGGATTTTATCATCTCATTTTCTCTCTTTTCCATCTCATTTTCCAAACAAGATTTCTAGATTTTTCTACTGATTTTCAATGGAGATTTCATCCTTTGTTTCCTCATTCTATTCTTAGAAAAACCTTATTAAGATTTTATCAAGATCTCATATATTTTCCAAGTTGTTTTCAAGAGAAAACTTACGTCAATTTTGGTGGAAGGTTCTTCAAAGGTAAATTTCTTCTTCTCTCTTAAAAATAAGGTTCTTTATTAATATTCCCTAGTAATTGGCTTGTGTTTTGTGGATTATAATATGGTTTTGCAATTTAATTCAAGAAAGTAAGATTAATTGATGGTTTTGATAGTTTTCCTAAATTCTTGTTTTACAAGATGATTGCTGAATATTTTTATTGGGTTAATTCACATTTTGATTGTATAAATATAATGTGAAGTGATATTTTCATAATCAATCCCGACACTATTTAATTGGTTAATTTCTAAGGTAGTTTAAGAATGGTTCTGGGCTGTTATGGTAGATTCTTGATTACTGGAGGTATAAGGATGTTTGGATTATGTTTTTAGGTGTCCTACGATGTTATTAGGATGCTAAAATAGCTGGGTTTTGGCTGGAGATCATTTGGTTATTGGTTAGAGTAGTTTTCGATGTTTCGGAAGGTTTTTGGATACAATTTTGTAGAGATTGTAGTGGATAATTAAAGGTTGTTGTTAGAATGCATTTTGATGCATTTTGCATCTAGTTTTGTGTTGCCAAAACACGGGAGGACCAAGCCTAGCTTGTTTCTTGGAAATCGATTCATTTTGGAGGCTTGGAACGCAATGGCAAGCAAGGCATTGTGTATCGGTGAGTGTATATGTATTTCGGACATTCTTAAGATTTGAATAGGATTTGGGAGTTTAGTGTAAGACTAGCAAGCTTAACTAAGCTCGGAAGTAAGTTTTCCCTAATTTCACCTTTGATTATCAGCTTGATATGAGACTTGATGTACATGTTTTGGTTTAAAAGCATGGATTGGTTTATTTACTGTGTTATGCATCATTTAAATGTTGCAATGGTTTATCAAGTACATGGATGCCTAAGAGCATTGAGAAATGGTTTGAGTGACATTGTAATGGCTTATCAAGCATATGGATGACTAAGCATGAATTGTGTTGGTGGTCTCCGAACTTGAGTGACATTGTCCTCGTTTGTGAGCTTAAGGTGGCATTGGTCCACTTATACGTATTTTCAGTTGTTATCAAGGTTCGTAGAGGGTTTGAGAGACCTTGGATAGGTATGAGGAGAAATTTGAGAGACCTTGGATAGGTATGAGGAGAAATTTATTCGTTTGAGCCAGTATGTACTGAACTAGTTCTGAATGATCGCCAGCGATGCGACAGGTTGCGTTATGGTCTCATAAAGGACGTCAAGACGTATTTGTTGGCAACTGACTACATTAATTTTGATATGTTGGTCAGTACAACCAAGGATATTGAACAGTCCTTGGGTTTAGCTTCTCAGACAGTGAATGCTAACTCGGGGATAAGAGTTGCGGAGTCTGATTACCATGGGAACTAGAGCAAGAAGTCTTGTGATAGACATTTTGAGTCTGACCATAGGCGGGGTGATGGTAGTGGTGGACATGGTCAAAATTCTCAAGCTGTTGTTGCTATTGCAATCGACTATAAGTGTTACGGGAAACGCCACCCAGAGAGATGTTAGGGAACTCTATGAGCTTACTGGTATGTGGTTCAAAGGAGCATAAAAAGTGTGATTTCCTGTAAGTGGTTAAGGATGCTCCAGTTTAGATAGCTATTATGGTTGCACCTGCTAGAGGTCTAGGTCATGGCAGGGGTAGTTTCTAGAGGCGTGACGAGGGTTAGAGGATGGTTGCTTATACCGTGGTTGTTCAGCCAGAGAACGGAGGGCAAGCAAGGGTGTATGCATACCGCGAGGGTCGTAATGACACCAATGTGATTGTAGGTACTTTTACCTTGCAATCTTTGTCATTATTTTCTTTGGTTGATTCGGGTTCCATGCATTCATAAGTTCTGAGTGGCATGCACAATTGTTGGATATCTGTGTTGAAATTTTGAATATGGGTGTCCTAGTAACTATTTCTCTAGGGGAGACTGCTACTATTAGGAGGATGTATAGAAGATGTTCGTTGGTTGTCCAAGGCCATGTATTTGTTGTTGATTTAATGGAATTGTCATTTCATGGTTTTGATGTCATCTTGGGTATGGATTAGTAAGGCGAGTAAAGAGCAATTGTTGATTTCAAAACCAAGAGGATTTCTCTAAGGCTTGCCGACGACTATGTGGTTGTTGTAGCTGGCGAGAATGTTAAATTTTTGTTGAATGTTGTCCCGACATTGTAAGCTAAGAGGTTGATGAAACTGGGATGTCAAGCCTACTTGACTTTTGTAATGAATTCGGGTACCAAAGGTGTTTAAGTATAAGTTGTTCGGACGGTATGTGACTTTTTAGAAGTTTTTTGAAAGAATTACCTAGGTTGCCACCGGATAGAGGGGTTGAGTTCTGTATCGAGACGTACTCTAGAACGACTCTGATGTTCATTACTTCTTATCGCATGGAACCAAAGGAGTTAAAGGAGGTGAAAATGTAACTTCAAGAGTTGTTGGATCGTGGTTTTATCCATCCGAGTATTTCGCCTTAGGGTACACCAGTTTTGTTTGTAAAGAAGAAAAATGGAACTATGTGAATGTGTATTGATTATCAGCAGCTGAATATGTTGATGATGGGGAAAAAGTATCCATAATCACATATTATTGATTTGTTCGACCAATTCTGAGGTGCCGTTGTGTTTTCCAAGATTGATTTGAGATCCATATAGTATCAGTTGAATGTTAAAGAAGAGGATATGCTGAAAGTTGTGTTTCGCACCGGGTATAGGCATTATGAGTTCTTGGAGCTGCTATTTGGTTTAACTAATTCCCCAGCTACTTTCATGGATATGATGAATAGGGTGTTTCATGAGTATTTGGATCGAGTCATAGTTGTGTTTATTGATGATATCCTTGTGTACTCTCATACTGAGGAAGAACATGATCAACATCTTCGGATTGTGTTGCAAGCTTTGAAAGAGAATCAGTTGTTTGCTAAGTTGAGTAAGTGTGAATTTTGGCTCAGGGAAATGGTGTTTCTTGGTCATGTTGTGTTGGTGGAGGGTATACATGTTGATCCGTAGAAGATTGAGGCTACTCTTAATTGGAAGCAACCTAAGGCGGTGTTAGAGGTTCGCAGTTTCCTTGGTATATATGGGTATTATCGTGGATTTGTGCATGGTTTTACCGGTATTGCTGCTCCATTAACTACACTTTTGCACAAGAATGTTTCGTTTGTTTGGACGGAGGACTATCGGCATAGTTTGAGAAATTAAAGGAAGTTTTGTCACAAGCTCTTGTATTGATTCAACTGGAGGCAGGTAAGGAGTTTGTGGTGTTTAGTGACGCATTGTATGTTGGCTTGAGTTTTGGTTTAAGCATCAAGGCAGTTAAAGGTACATGGGCGCAGTTACTTTACTCATGGTTTAGATCTTGCCATGGTAGTATTCGCTCTGAAGATTTGGAGACACTATCTCTAGGGTGAGAAGTGTACCATTTACTCTGATCACAATAGTTTGAAGTATTTGATATCTCAAAAGGAAAATTTTAGGCAATAGAGATGGGTTCAATTGCTTAAAAATTATGATTTGACGATTGAGTATCATTCTGGAATGCTAATATTGTAGCGGATGTGTTGAGCCATAAGGCAATCGTCGAGCTTAGGGCGATGTTTGCTAGACGAGATGGCGGTTTGCTGAAAGAGTTGCAAATTAATCCTACATTGTCTCAAATGATTAAAAAGAGGTAACCGTATGATGATTCATTGGTTCTATATGTTAAGGATATTTAGGATGGTAAACTAACATATTTCATTATAATGATGAAGGTGTTTTATGCTTTAAGGGATGAATAGCGGTGACAGATGATTCGAAGTTAAGATACACTATTTTGACCGAAGCTCATTTTAGTCCTTTTGCTATGCACCCTAGTGGTACCAAGATGTACCGTGGTTTGAGGGAAGAAAAGTATTGGATGGGTCTAAAGAAGTACGTAGAAGAGTATGTTGTTTGTTGTTTGGTGTGTCAATGAGTTAAGGCTGAACATCAGTTTCCTGCTGGGTTATTGCAACCTGTACAAATTTTAGAATAGAAGTGGGAAAGAATCACTACGGATTTTGTGACGGGGTTTCCTTTGACGCTATCCAAAAGAAATTTTATATGGGTGATTGTTGATCGATATACAAAGTGTGCGCATTTTCTTATTGTGCATGCGACGTATATGTTGGATAACTGGCGGAGTTGTATATTGATGAGATCGTGAGGTTGCATGGGGTTCCAAAGTCTATTATATTGGATAGAGACTCTCCCTTTACGTCAAGATTTTGGGAGAGCCTACAGACGACTTTGGGAATCATGCTTAATTTTAGTACCTCATATCACCCTCAAACGGATGGACAATCTGCGTGTGTTATTGAGTTTTTAAAGGATATGTTGCATTGTTGTATCATTGAGTTTCAGGGAACTTAAGAGAAACAACTTCCGTTAGTGGATTTCACCTATAATAATAGTTACCTGTCGAGTATACAGATGGCTCCCTATGAGGCTCTTTATGAATGTAGATGTCAGACGCCACTCTATTGGGCAGAGGCAGGTGAAAAACATGTCACAGGGCCTGATTTTCTTAGGGGTACTAATGCTAAGGTAAAGCTTATTAGTGATCGTTTAAAGGCACCCTCATATCGGCAGAAATCTTATACAGATTGAAGCGAAGGAAGATTGAGTTTGCTATTGGAGATAAAGTGATCCTAAAAGTTATGAGATTTGGACGTAGAGGTAAGTTGAGCCCTAGGTTCATTGGACCATATGAGGTGCTTGGGCAGGTTGATCCTGATGCTTATAGGATAAAATTATCGGCAGAGTTGGAAAGGATACATGATGTTTTCTATGTGTTGATGCTTCTTAGGTATAGGTCAGATCTGTCGCATGTTGTGGCCGTTGAGGAAATCAAGTTGTGTATGGATTTGTCTTTTGAAGAAGAGCTTGTAAACGTGTTGGACTCTACTACAAAGGTTCTCCGTGGCAAGACCATTGAAATGGTCAAGGTGTTATGGCGACATCGAGGAGTCGAGGAAGCCACGCGGGAGACAAAGGAGGACATTAAGAAGCAATTCCCTCATCTTTTTCCCTCTAGGTAAATGTCAGGGATGAAATTTCTTAAGAGGGGGGAGTTTCAATGTCCCAAAAATAGGGTTAGAAGTTTAGGGGTATGGTTGGGTCAGATTTGACTCGAGTCGAACTGGATTAATAGGTAAAATAAGTTTCATGGAAATTAATATTTAAAAAAATAGAAGTTGTTGGGATAAAATTGGTTTGGCATACTAAAATTGTTTAATTATGCTATCAAGTACTTTGGTAATTAAATTAGGGGTTAATTAAATTAATTAAGGTGACATTTCGGTTTTAGTGACTAAATTGTAAAATTGCAAAATTGTTTTTAATGACTAAACTAAGAATCCTTAGGGAGATATTTTTCCAAATGTTTTAATTAAAGGTTTTCCACCTTAAATGAGTAAGGTTTTGACGGTTAATTGCTTTTCCAAATCATTTTGCTATGCTATCAAATTTTCTTGAATTTTCTCTTCTCATTTTCTTTGTTTTCCATCTCATTTTCCAAACATGATTTCTATAATTTTCTACTAATTTTCAAAGGAGATTTCATCCTTTGCTTCCTCATTAAATTCTTAGCAAAACCTTGTTGAGATTTCATCAAGATCCCATCTATTTTCCAAGTTGTTTTCAAGAGAAAACTTACATCAATTTCGGTGGAAGGTTCTTTCTTGATATTCCCTAGTAACTGGCTTGTGTTTTGTGGATTATAACATGGTTTTTCAATTTAATTCAAGAAAGTAAGAATAATTGATGGTTTGCCTAAATTCTTGTTTTACAAGATGATTGCTAGAGATTTTTATTGGGTTAATTCACATTTTGATTTTATAAATATAATGTGAAGTGATATTTTCATAATCAATCCTAACACTATTTAATTGGTTAATTTCTAAGGTAGTTTAAGAATGGTTTTGGGGCTGGTATGGTAGATTCTTGATTGCTGGAGGTATAAGGATGTTTGGATTATGGTTTTGGGTGTCCTATAATGTTGTTAGGGTGTTAGAATCGCTGGGTTTTGGCTAGCGATCATTTGGTTGTTGGTTGGTGTAGTTTTCGGTGTTTCAGAAGGTTTTTGGATAGAATTTTGTGGAGATTGCAGGGGATGATTATAGGTTGTTGTTAGAATGCATTTTGATGCATTTTGCCTCTGGTTTTGTGTTTCCAAAACAAGGGAGGATCAAACCTAGCTCGTTTCATGGAAATCGATTCATTTTGGAGGCTTGGAATGCAACGACAAGAAATGCGTTGTGTATCGGTGAGTGTATATGTGTTTTAAACACTCTTAAAGGTTTAAAAAGGACTTGGGAGTTTAGTGTAAGCCTAGCAAGCTTAACTAAGCTTGGCTTGATATGAGACTTGATTTATATGTTTTGGTTGAAAAGCATGGATTGGTTTACTTACTGTGTTATGCATCATTTAATTGTTATGCAATGGTTTATCAAGTACATGGATGCCTAAGAGCATTGAGAAATGGTTCCTAAATGGAATATGGATGTTTCCTTTGGCAATATGGTTTTGGATATGGAAACGTTTGTTAAATGCATATGGAAAAATAGTTAGTAAATGGGTTTAAAAGTGTGTATTGGCTATGTGTGACAAGCAAAGAAAAGTATCAGATATAGTTGGCATGACATAGGGTTTAAAGTGCACTATAATATATTAAGTTGATCGCACCACGGCCCTTAAGGAAGCGGTTGGCTGCTCGGGCTGTTGGATTGCCACTTGCGGTATGCAATAGACTACCCCAAGCTGATGTTGTACCTTGTGTAGGATTGAGGTGAGTCTCTCCTGGTCAAGGTAAGGTTTGGTAGAAGTTGTCTGTCTGCAAATCCGTGTATCCGATGTGGTTTTATAAAGGTCACTATATTTTCCAATATATGAGAAACAATTGGGAAAAGTATTTTTGCATAAGGTTGTTACGCATGTCATGCTTTGAAAAGAAAGATGTAAAGTGCATTGGCTTTTACACTCATATCTTGCTGCTATTAAACCATGGTTTTGATAATTGTTTTAATGAATTGTTGAGTATGGAAGATCGACACCACTAGGCATATGTTTGCTTACGCTCTCATCCTCCTTCGTAGAAAATTGAGGATTGTGGAAGCATTGGAGCAAGGGTGTAAACCCCTTAATCCGGCATAGCCGAAAACCAAGCTAAAAGGGTCACATTAGGTTTGCCGAAGCAAACTCGAGCTCGTAACCTAAACCGGTCCATTTTTTTCCTTTTATCTTGTCTAAATGCATCATTATAATTCCTAAGGTGAACATGATTCAGCGGAAACGTTTCATTGAAATCATATTTCAAAACAGGATTTAATTGCTCAAACGCGCATATTGGGGACCAAAGCATAATTTCCACGAATTATAAGGTCTAACTTTAAATTAGAATTACCAATCCTTCATTAGTCCAATTTCATGCTCACATGTTAAATTTTAGCTCATAAGAATCATCCAAGCTCAAGTAATTGCATATATGACATTCAGGGACCAAATTGCATAATTTCCAAACTTTAGCAGACTGACATGCACAAAAGCAACAGGGCGTACCGATACGGGCAAACCCGTACCGATACGGCCTAACGACCAAAATGGCTTATCGTACCAATAAACAAACCACCGTATCAATACGGTGTGTTAACCCACCCATACGATACAGTCTTTACCCCGTACCGATCCCCCTTGTGTTTTCTCAAAACTCAAAATTCCAGTAACCAAATAGCATACCGATACAGTACACCGCATATCGATATGGCTCTTTAAAAATAAAGGGGGTGTACCGATACCCAAACCCTTGTACCAATTCTGAAGCACAAAACTCAAGGGCTGTACCGATACTCGGCTAACCATACCGGTACCCCTTTACATTTTACACTTAAAACGGAGCCATTTCAAGCCATGCGTATCGATCCCTGGGTACTCGTACTGGTATGCGAAGGCCTATAATGACATCTAGGTCCAACATATGACTCCTTGAATCACTTAAATCAACTTTAAACATCTCCTAAACATCATATAACATCTTAAGCATGCTTGACATCAACATACCGACATTTAAAGAACTTCTAGCAAGCCTAACTCATTTATTCATAACATCTAGAGGCATGCTTCCTACTTAACATTCAAAACATACATCCAAACATATCTCAAGCACATAAAAACTCTTACAATTCCAAACCAACATATAAAACTTGCACAAACAGGGAGTTTAGCAAACAACCCTCCCAAAACAACATTTGACACATTGCCCTTATTGCTACTATGTATTGTTTCAAATCATACTTTGCAACCAAGTCCTTGGATGTCCTTCCTTGCTTGCTTGCTGCCCTTCAATCCGCTAATCTACATTGATGATAAAGAGAGCGTAAGCACGTAATGCTTAGTGAGGAGCGCTCACAACACAAAACATCATCTAATGCATTTTAAAATCGGTTTATTCCAAAACCTTTCACTTACGTTTTATTATAAAAACCATCATGCCTTACTTTCAAAATATGCACTTAACCTTTTCCAAACCACACATATTAAACCATATGCAACATGTATCATGGATTCAACAGCATAATCCCACATGCAACCCTCAATTTAAGCCTTCCCATGCATAACATCCCATATGCAAAGCTTAAAGAGTATCAACATGTATAAATCACATTATACAAACAATCCATAAACATGATACATCAATTCATTATATTGGCTTACAAGTGATCATTTCCAAAATCTTATTATTTTCATCAAACCACATCGGATACACGGATTTCCATGTGATATCCCTATCACTTACAGCTCAATGGCATAGAGTAAATGCAACACATGCATTACCTCTGCACTACCAAGGCTCATCCTCCAATTTGGAGTAAACACTTCCAATGCATCACCTCTACGGTCCCAGTCGGAGTACAAGCCATTGAAGTATTACTTCAACAATATTGGGGTTCACATGGTCGGAGTAAATACTTTCAATAGATCACCTCTACGAACCATGGGTGACTAATTATAGTGCACTTTAAATCCTATGGCCGACCAACTATATCCGATAACATTTCCATAACCCTTTCATACCATCACTTGCCAATATAATTCTTTTCATTATCATTAACTCACTATTTTCATATGCATCAATTAAAACCATTTATCCAATACTCTCAACCAAGCATTACCAATATTCAACAACATTAACAAAACATGCATTACCTCCAAATGCATCATCATCATTTCATAAACATTTTCCAGCATTAAACCATGCTCAAATCATGCATATACAGTGAGTAATCAGTTTATTAAAACAAGTACATAAAACCAATTGCCAAACCGAATTTGAGAGAGAATTCATCCTTTACTTACGTTCGAGCTTAGGCCAGCATTTCAAGCTAGATCTAAACTCCCAAACACAACTTTCAAACCTTTGAAAAGTTGTAAATCATGTTCTCACTCACCTACATGCAAAGCCCTGCTTGCCGATATAGTAAACATGCCTTCAAAGCTTCCAAAACATTCGTTCAAGCTTGAGGATCAACTTCCCCTATTTTATCCACACCAAAAATAGAGGATTAAATGCATCAAAATGCATTCAACAACCCAACAACATCAATTCATATAAATCCTCAACAAACTCTACCCAAATTCACTTCACAACAACTGAAATTAACACCAAACAGCTTCCAAACTTAACCTAGCCAAAATCTAACTTTTAATCCATCAATTAACATCTAAAAACACATTAACATCATCCTTATACATCCAACATTCATTAAACCTCCACAACTCCTCAAAAACTCACAACTATCAAACTATAAAATTAGAGATTCACTTAGTTTCAGGATTCCAATGTTAAAACCCACTTATTAACATTATTAAACATCAAAATCATGATTAGAATCAATCAAGAACTCAGCAAAACAGAGCCTATACAAAAATACATCAATCTCATCAATTAAACCTTGATTTAACCAATTTTCCATAATTAAGTCATCAAATCAAGTTAGAAAACATTTGTAAAGGATCAATAACTTGGGAATTTCAATAAAGAACCTTATATTACAGGAAAAGAACAAAGCTCACCTCTAACATTGGCTTTCCTCTTAATTGGATGGTTTTATATGAGAAAATAAGATTAAATCAAATAGGTTTTGTTAGGAAATCATTAAGAATCCATTTGGAAATAAAAGAATGTTAAAATCGAGTGATTACCTGAGAAAATTGAAGTAGGAAAGAGTGTTTGGCTGGAGAGAATTTGAGAGAAAATCTTTTGAGGAAAAGTTAGTTACGTAAAATTTCTTTAAATGCTTATTATGAAATTAATTTCCCCAAGCCTTTTTATTTAGCTTAAAACCTTTTTAAAATATCCAATAAAAATAGAAAAGTCTGATATTAGACTTTGGCCAAATAGATCCTTAAAGATTCTAAGTTTTAACCCTTCTACAAAATAGTACTAAAAATAGTTTTAAAACTTTATATTTTGGTCACTGACCAAAATGTCCAATTTCAAAATCCCTTTTTGTAAAATTGATTTCACTAAACTCTTTAACATATTATTTAATGAATGTAGAATATTTTCCACAATTTTTCCTCACTCAAAAATATTTATTCTCATTTAAATCCCGAAACTGACTTGAATCCTCTAATCCGATCCATCAGACCATCTAATCAACCTAAAAGTCCTAGGCCCAAAACTGGAGCGTTTCAACTCTCCCCCTCTTAAGAAATTTTGTCCTCGAAATTTATCTAATGGAAACAGATGCAGAAATTGCTCTATCATGTCCGACTTACTCTCCCACTTGGCCTTCTCAACACCGCGATGTCGCCAGAAAACCTTAACAAGCTTAATCATCTTGCCACAAAGAACTTTACTAATAGAGTCAAGGATCTCCATTGGTTACTCATCATAAGACAAATCTGGTCGGAATTCAACATCCTCCACGGGCATCACATGCGACGAATCCGATCGATACCTCCGTAACATGGATACATGAAACACATTATGAATCTTCTCCAACTCTAGAGGCAAACTCAACCGATAAGCCATAGAACCTATACGTTCCAATACCTCATACGGTCCAATAAACCTCGAGCTCAACTTTCCTTTACGCCCAAAGCGCAACACCTTCTTCCAAGGTGAAACTTTCAAGAAAACTTTTTCACCAACCGCGTACTCAACTTCTTTATGCTTCAAATCTGTGTAGGATTTCTGCCTATCTGAGGCTTCATACGGTGCCATCTTTATACTTGCCTGCTAACTATTATTGTACGCAAACTCCACCAAAGGCAACTAACTTTCCCAAGTTCCTTGGAACTCAATGATGCAACACCTCAACATATCTTCCAAAATCTGAATCACATGCTCAGATTGACCATTCGCCTGAGGATGATACGAAGTACTAAAATTCAAGCGAATACCCAAAGTTCGATGCAAACACTCCTAAAACCTTGATGTAAACAGCGGATCCCTATCCGAAACAATTGACTTGGACACCCCGTGCAACCTCATAATTTTAGGAACATAAAGATCCGCCAACTTATCCAAGGTATACGTCATATGTAGTGGCAGAAAATGTGCACACTTCGTAAACCGGTCAACAATCACCCAATGGAATCCTTTTTATCCGACGTCAAAGGTAACCCCGACACAAAATCCATGGTGATTCTCTCCTATTTCTAATCTGGAATTTTCAAAGGTTGCAACAACTCGGAAGAAAACTGGTGCTCAACCTTCACACGCTGACATACCATACATCTAGCAACAAAATCAGCCACATCCTTTTTCAAACCCACCCAAAAGTACTCTTCCTTCGGATCTCGATACATCTTGGTACTACTGGATGCATAACAAGAGGACAAGCAAATGCCTCGGTCAAAATTATTCGCCTCAAATAAACATCACTAGGCATCACTATCATGTCCTTAAAACACAACACCTCATCACCATTAAAGTGAAAATTCGTAGGATTTCCATCCATGATATCCTTGACATGCGGTACCAATACCTCATCATAAGGTTTCTTTTCCTTAATCAACTGTGACAAAGATGGCTTCACTTGCAACTCAGCCTACAAACCACCATCACGCGTCACACTCAACCTAGCAAACATGGCTCTCAACACCACAACAACTTTTCTACTCAAATAATTGGCCACAACATTCGCCTTGCCGGGATGATACTCAATTGTCAAATCATAATCCTTAAGCAACTCCAACCATCTACGTTGCCTAAGATTCAACTCCTTTTGTGACATCAAAAACTTCAAACTCTTATGATCTTTGTATACAATACACTTCTCACCATAAAAGGTAATGTCTCCAGATCTTCAACGCAAACACTACCGCAGAAAGCTCAAGATCATTCGTAGGGTAATTGCGCTCGTGCACCTTCAATTGTCTCGATGCATAAGCTACAACTTTCCTGCTTTGCATCAATACACACCCTAAAGCAATGTAGGATGCATCACTATAAACCACAAACTCTTTCGCTGACTCAGGTTGAATCAAGATTGGAGCTTATGTCAAAGCTTCCCTCAACTTCTCAAAAGCTTGTTGTTTAGCTTCCGTCCACTTGAACCATACATCATTCTGCAACAACTTGGTCAATGGAGTAGAAACCCCTGAGAACCTATCCACAAAACGACGATAATAACCTGCCAAGCCCAATAAACTATGAACTTCTATTACAGATTTAGGTTGCTTCCATTGATACGACATGACCAAGAAAAACCATTTCTTTAATCCAAAACTCACACTTTCTCAACTTGGCATAAAGCTAATCATCCAACGAGGTTTGCAACATAATCTGCAAATGTCGGTCATGATCCTCCTCGGTATGAGAGTACACAAGAATATCACCAATGAACACTACTAAAAATTGATCCAAGAATTCATGGAACACTCGGTTCATCATATCCATGAATGATGCAGGCGCATTTGTCAACCTAAACAACATCACCAAGAACTCATAATTCCCGTACCTCGTATGAAAAGTAGTCTTCGGCACATCTTTATCCTTAACCTTCAAATGATAGTATCTAAATCTCAAATCAATCTTGGAAAACACCGTAGCACCCTGAAATTGATCAAACAAGTCATCAATTCATGTTAAAGGATACTTATTCTTAATCGTCAACTTGTTCAGTTGTCGATAAACAATGCACATCCTCAAGATGCCATATTTTTTTTTTCACAAACAACATCGGTGTTCCCCACGGTGAAACACTAGGTCGAATAAAGCCACGGTCCAACAACTTTGGAGTTACGTCTTTAACTCCTTCAACTCTTTTCGTGCTACGCGATATGTTGTAATTGACACTGGAGCCGTGTCAACATACATCTCAATACAAAACTCCACCTCTCTATCTGGTGGCAATCCAGGCAACTCCTCCGGAAACAACCCCAAAAAATAAAAAACAGTACGGATGTCCTTAGTCCTCACTTCTTTCATATTCGGGTTCATAATATAAGCCAGATATGCTTGACACCCACACTCTAGCAACTTCTGTGCCTCCAAGGCCAAAACCACATTGGACAAGAACTTTACATTCTCACCCACAACGACCACTTTGTAATCATCAACAAGTTTCAATGAAACTCTCTTGGTCTCAAAATCGTCCACGGCCAGATGTTCAGAGAACCAATCCATACCCAAGATCACGTCAAAGCTGTGAAACGATTGCTCCATCAAATCAGCCGCGAACATGTAACCTTGCACCATCCGAGGACACCTCCTAAACAACCTTCTCGTAACAACCGTCTCTTCAAAAGAACTTGTTATTTGCATACCCACATATAACATTTCTACTGGTATATCAAGCAAATGCACATGCTCATGCAAAATATATGAATGCGTAGAACCATAATCTATCAGAGAAAGTAATAACATAGACTACAAGGTAAAAGTACCTGCTATAACATTCGTGTCATTCCTCCCCTCATGTTGCGCATAAATCCTCACAGGTCTACCACCCTCGGGTCGAATCGCCATTGTATGTTTTATAGTCCTCTGTCTTTCCTCTCTTTTTTGGAAATTTCCTCGACCGTGCCCACGGCCTCTTAGTGGTGCAACAATAGGTGCAGGAGCCCGCACTCATCTAGCTAACATTGGGAAATCAAGCCTCATGTGATCCCCAGACCCACAACCCCAACAAGTATTATCCACAATGGGCGCAAGAGTCAAACCACCTTGCCCTACCTGTGGGTAATCACATATAACATGATCTATCGATTTGAAGCCTCAACGGACTTTTGACAATCTCCAATAGACCATTGAATGTCACTTCACACAATGAGCACACTCGGGTAGCTTTCCTTTCCCAGCTCGATTCTTACCACGAGCTAACTCAGGTCGATGCCTTTGATCGCGGTGCTTCTTGTACCGGCCACCCTTAAAACCAAAATTCACAGCTCTCTTCCTAGAGAAAGAGCCTCTTAGACAAAGAGATAAACCCAAAATCTACTTGATATCCTTTTCCCGTGTAACCAACATGTCAAAATCTATATAATCAATGGCCAACATGTATGTCTTAACATCTTGCTCCAGCCCGTAACAAAAATGGTCACAACGATGCCTCTCACCCGACACCATCTCAGGCGCATACTGACTCATCCTCACAAACTGTACCTCATACTCAGATACTAACATACTGCCTTGAACTAAGGCCATAAACTCACGTCTCCTTTCATCCAAGTATCTAACTCTCAGATACTTTTTTCTGAAGGTAGCCTGAAAGAATTTCTATTTCACATCACTGGTTCCATGCCCGCGATCACAGTGGTCCCCCAACTGTATACGTCACCCTATAATAGGGACACAATACATTCTAACTTACGAGCATCTTTACACCCCATTTGATCCCAAATCCAATTTTTTACTGGCAAACTACTCCTCAGATGCGTTGGGTGCCAACCCTCTAAACTTAATTCCTCTCAGACTGCGCAGATGCTCTAACAACAACCTCGGTTCTTCAGAAGGTCAAATCTGGATTCAACTCAATCTCTTTAACTTTTATCACATGCAAAGGATCTGATATGTACCTCAAAAGCATTGATACGTGAAAAACGCCATTTATCTTATCTAACTCGGTCGGCAACCTCAACTTATATGCAACTGGACCAACGCGGTCTAACACCTCATAAGGCCCAATGAACCTCGGGCTAAGCATACCCTTAGGTCCAAACCTCATCACCTTCTTTCAAGGCGAAACCTTAAGGAACACTCGATCTCCAATAGCAAACTCAATCTCCCTATGCTTTAAGTCATCATATGACTTTTGCCGATCCAAAGCCATCTTCAACCTATCATAAATAAACTTTACTTCTCATTGGTACCCTTCAACACATCAGGCAAGGAAACATGCTTCTCTCCTGCCTCCACCTAGCAAAGTGGCATGCGATACCTTCTACCATACAAAGCCTCATACGGAGCCATTTGAATGCTAGCCTAATAACTATTGTTATAAGCAAACTCACTAGAGGCAACTGCTTCTCCCACGTTCCTTGAAAATCAATGACACAACATTGCAACATATCTTCCAATATTTGGATAATGCGTCCAGACTGACCATCCATTTGAGGATGATACAAAGTAGTAAAATTCAATCGCGTACCCAAAGCCCTATGCGAACACTCCCAAAAACCTCACTATAAAGCGTGGATCTCTATCCGATACTATAGACTTAGGCACCCCTGCAACCTCACAATCTTCGCGATGTACAACTCTTCCAACTTATCCAAAGTATATGTGGTGTGTACAGCTAGAAAATACGCACACTTCGTAAACCTATCTACAATCACCCATACAAAATTCTTCTTTGTTGGAGTCAAAGGAAAACCGAACACGAAATCCATTATAATTCTCTCCCACTTCCATTCTGAAATCTTCAACGGTTGTAACAACCCAAAAGGAAACTGATGTACAGCCTTAACACACTGACATACCATGCACCGAGCAACAAAATCTGCTACATCCTTCTTCAAACCAACCCATAAGTACTTCTTCTTCAAATCCTGGTCAATCTTCGTACTTCTAGGATGCATAGAAAAAGGACTCAAATGATCCTCAGCCAAGATAGTGTGCCTCAACTCTTCATCTTTTGGCACCACTACCTGATCCTTAAAGCACAAAGTACCTTCATCACTAAAACAAAAATCTATCTGATTGCCATCCATAATATCCTTAACATACGATACTAAGGAATCAACATACGGTTGCTTCTCCCTGATCAACTGCAAAAATAATGGCTTTAATTGCAACTCGGCCAACAAACCACCATCTCGCGTTACACTCAACCGAGTAAACATCGCTCGTAACTCAACTACAACCTTTCTACTCAAGGCATCGGTTACAACACTAGCCTTTCCCGAATATACTCTACCGTTAAATAATAATCCTTAAGCAACTCCAATCATCTTCATTGCCTAAGATTCAACTCTTTTTGCAACTTCAAATATTTTAGACTCTTGTGATCCTTGTACACAGTACACTTCTCACAATAAAGGTAATGTTGCTAAATCTTCAATGCAAAAACCACTGTAGCAAGCTCTATATTGTGCGTAGAATAGTTGCTCTCGTGCACCTTCAATTGCCTAGGTACATAAGCCATAACCCTTCCATTTTGCATCAACACACATCCCAAACCAACGTAGGACGCATCGCTATAAACCAAAAACTCCTTCCCTGACTCAGGTTGAATCAAGATTGGAGCTTGCGGTAAATCTTTCTTCAACATATCAAAAGCTTGTTGTCTACTCTATGTCCACTTAAAGCTTACATCCTTTTGCAAAAACTTTGTCAAAGGAGCAGCAATTCTTGAGAAGCCATCCATAAAATGTCGGTAATATCCTACTAACACCAAGAAACTACAAACTTCTGACACTGACTTTGGTTGCTTCCATTTTACAAAAACTTCAATTTCTTGCGACTCTACCCGAATACCCTCGGCTGAAACAACATAACCAAGAAAAACCACTTACTTGATCCGAAACTCACACTTACTCAGCTTGGCGTAAAGCTTATTGTCTAATAGAACTTGCAACACAAATCGTAGGTGTTGATCGTGATCTTCCTTGGTACGAGAGTACACAAGAATGTCATCGATAAACACCACCACAAATTGATCAAAGAATTCATGGAACACCCGATTCATCATATCCATAAATGCTGCTGGCACATTTATCAACCCAAACGGCATCACTAGGAATTCATAATGACTATAGCGCGTGCAAAACGTTGTCTTCGGCACATCTTTATCCTTCAACTTTAACTGATAATATCTAGACCTCATATCGATCTTGGAAAACATCGAAACACCCTGAAACTAATCAAAAAGATCATCAATCCTCAGTAAAGAATACTTATTCTTAATTGTCAACTTGTTTAGTTGCTGATAATCAATGCTCATTCTCATCTTGCCATCCTTATTTTTCACAAACAACTTCGGTGTTCCCAACGGCGACACACTAGGACAAATGAACCCACGATCCAACAACTCATGAAGCTACGTCTTTAACTCTTTCAATTTATTCGTTGTCATACAATACGGTGCAATTAACACCAGATTCGTATTCGCGTACGTCTTAATGCGAAACTCTACCTCTCTGTCTGGCGGCAAACTAGGTAATTCTTCCAAAAGCACTCAGAAAATTGCAAACAATCCGAATATCCTGGGCACGTGCTTCCTTCATATTTGAGCTCATGGCATAAGCTAGATATGTCTGACTCCTAGATTCTAACAACTTTCACGTCTCCAAGGCTGAAACCATGTTAGATAAGAATTTGACGTTCTCGCCCCCAACCACTACTTCGTAATCCTCAGCGTGTTTCAACGAAACACGTTTGGTCTCAAAATCAACCACAGCACTATGTTTAGACAACCAATTTATCCCCAAAATCACATAAAAACTGTGAAACAACAACTCTAACAAGTCGGTCGCAAATACGTACCCTTGAACAATCAAGGGACACCTCCTAAACAACCTCTTAGCTTTTACCATCTCACCAAAGGAACCAGTTACTCGCATACCACATCCAACACCTCTGCAATCACCTCCGAAACATTCATTCCCACACAATACATGAAAACCCTCACTGGTCCACCACCCTCATATTGAACCACTACAGTATGAGCAAATATCATCCACCCATTCTCTTTATGTTAAAAATAACCTTGATCGCACCCACAACCTCTTTGTGGTATAATGGAAGGTACAAGAACCTAACCATCTCTAACCAGTTACAGACAAACACACCTAACGTGACCCCACAAACCACCAGACATCTCTAATACCAACCTTGATCGCCTCAAATTAAACACTACTTCATCCTCCTATAACCCACCTTGAACACTTCCCAAACTCCATAAGATCCTAAAAAACCTCCTCACTGGAACAACATCCCTTGAAGTTTCATCGGTCTCTGAAAAAATCATCTATAAGTGTGAACATATGTATGCATGATTACCTATATGACCTCATAGATGCCTATGCACATGTATGTATAACCTCTAGTGTCATGCCCAAATGTATGCATGTAATGACATATTTAAATATATACTTATAAGTGTTTTGTACTGTGCATGTTCAACAATTCACACTTACTAAAAACGTTCTCGGACCGAATTTACACATCTTAACCACATCCTCAGAACATCTCATTCAACTTTCTAAAACATACTCCTACCTCCATTAAGAACTAACGTTTTACTACAAAGCCTATTAACCAACCTTGTTTATCAGACAAGATCCACCTCGCCACCTCAGAACACAAAGATACAACCATTTTTACACCTTCTTGCTACACGCCATCACAGCTCAAAAGAATTTGGAAGCTGTACCAAAGTACGTCTCAACACCGAACATAACTTCGCAACTAAAAGACAACTCCGATAACATTACCTAGGACATCCCAAGAAAGAATCCCTAACAACACGAACTTTTAAAACCCAAACATCCTCAACCCCTGATTGAATAACACAACCGAGGTAACTTCGCAACAAAAGCCTCAACATCCTTTAAATCCCAAGCCAGCACTACCTCTACCTTAGGGTGGCCCATATCTCATAATTCTCTTCAAGGAATGTGAACGTATTCGATCTCATCTCTTGTCTCAGTTGCATACTCAAAAATATGAATTATAGCATAAAAATATAAAATAATAATCAAACTAGCTTGAAGCAAGAATGCAAGGTGCTTACGTTTCAAAACAAAAATCATTTTATACTAGTGGTCATAAGGCAATGTGTCCCCCAAGCTAAACACCCCAACATATCATATTTCAATCATAATCTCATAGAATCAAGCACCGTGCATACCAAACAACAAAATCATACACCAATAATACATCAAACAACCATAACCCCCTCCCAGCAATCATAACCTGGCTCTGATACCACCAAATGTAAACCCCTTAACCCGGCCTAGGCGCCAGACCGAACCGAGCGAGCTACATTAGGTTTGCCGAAACAAACCTAAGAGATTTACTCAAGAAAACAATCCATTTTTTTGTTTTATCTTCTCTAAATGCTTTATTAAGCCCTAAGGTGATCATGCTGGCAACGGTGAAGATTACAACTCAATCATGCATCGATTTGATATCCAATTGCACGAATTTGTATTTTAGGGACCAAAACATAATTTTAAACAATTAGGATGACTTCCATGAAATTAGAGTTACCAATCCTTAAATAGTCTGGTTTCATGCGTACATGTTTAATTTTAACTTAAAGTAATCATCCAAGCACATTTGATTGCATGATCAAGAAATAGGGACTAAATTGCAAAGAATCGAACTACATCAAGCATTTTAACAAAATTAATTAACTACGTATCGGTACACATGTTTAATGTATTGATTCATTATAATTATTCAAAGGCATACCGATATAGTCCTCAAGCATATCAGTACGGATATGCATCATTTGAAATAGAGAATTCTAGTAGCCAAAAGGCGTACTGGTATGGTTGTCCGTGTACCGAAACCAAGCTAAGATTTAAGCAATGCGTACTGATATGATCCCTAGGTGTAGTGGTATGCCTAGGTATTTTTACCTAGATTAAGTCGAGACATGTCTCGCGTACTGATCCCTGAAGACCCGTATCAGTACGAACAAACCTATAATGACCTCTTGGTTTGACATATGACACTTTGGCTTAATCTAACTCACTCCAATCAACATCTAAACATTATATAACATCTCAAACATTTCTTCTGCAAACATAGAAGCATGGTAGAGAATCAATCACAACATATCAAACCCAAGCATAGATCCTATAGGCATGATCTCTACCCAAGCATGCATTTTGCTTTGCAACCCCTCAAATCCAATCATAATGCATCATACAAGTCAAAAACATCAAACATAACTTGTACAACCAAGGAGTATCCAAATTAAACCTCTTAAATACAACTTGGTCACATTGCCTCTTATTACTACTTAGTATTTATAAAACCATACTTTGAAAATGTCTCAACCCTTTGATCTCCCTTTATTTACTTGATGTCCATGAGAGCCTATTTCTCTGCATTGATAAGAAAAGAGAGCGTAAGCTACAAGCTTACTGAGGGAAACGCAAAAACACTCATCAATGCATTTAAAACCATTTTATAACAAGACATGTTTATAATGTTCATTCCAAAATCATCACATGCTTCTCAAATCTGCCCAAATATGCACATTTAAATCATTTGCAACACATGTATTATAGATTCTATCTCAAACCTCAATTTATGCTTCATACGCCAAAATCTCTATAGCAAGCTTAAAGAGCACCACATGTATAAATCACATTATACAAAACATAATCCATTTCTCATGATACATTATCTCATATATTGGCTTTCAAGTGACTCAAAACCAGTACCATTTTATTTTATAAAAACACATCAGATACCCAAATTTCCCAAGTGGTTTCTACGACCACTTCACATACATCCTCGAACTGGAGCAATGGAACAATTACCCACCTTAACGGTTATGATGTATAAATCCACCAGTGAGAGAATACGACATAATTAACCCCTCGACCGCTGTGGTTCTCATGGTGGAGAAAATGACACAAACCCCTCGACACACACGTGGTGACTTATTATAGTGCACTTTAAACCCTATAGCTAGCCAACTATATTCGATAACATTTAATCTCAGCCACTTGCCAATAAATTCAATAAAACCACATTACATTACTGTTTTATATATGCATCAAATCAAATCAATTTCCAATACACTAAACCATGTATTCTAGTATTTTCAAAATGCTTTCATAAACCATATCTAATTCTCAATAATCATCACATATGATCATATGCAACATCATTCATTTCTAAAACATGCATAACACAGTGAGTAATCAAAACCATAAACATGTGCATGAGATTGTATTTTGCAAAACCAAAAACGAGAGAGAGATCAACCAATAGTTACTTCCGAGCTTAGATAAGTGTTTCAAACTTAATCTAAAACCCCAACAACTTTTTTCAAACCTTTTTAAAATAGTAAAATGCGTTTCCACTCACCGACAACCCAAAGCTCTCTTGCTATTGCAAGAATCAAGCTTCCAAAACTTCCGCAACCTCTCCAAAAGCTAAAGGTTTCAACTCCCATGCTTTACCCAATCAAAAATAGAGGATTAACGCACTTCCATGCATCTCTAATTTCCAGCAACCAACAAACACAACTTCGCTTAACTAAAACCATCAAACGCCTCTCTAAAACAACCGAAATCATCACCAAACTTCATCTAAACAAAGCCCAGCCAAAACCTATTGATTTTAACATCTTAACAATATCAACTAACATCCAAAAACATCTTTATAACGTCCTTATACCTCTAGCAACCTCCAACACCAAGATCACTTCAAAATCTAACTATTAGCAACCTAGAAAATTAGCAATTCACATAGTTTCGGGATTTCTTTAATTAATCTCTTCTAACAACATTAAAGCACATCTTACAAGAAATCTAAATCAATTAGATTCAATACAAAATAGATCCAAAATAGTGTTTATGAAATTTTCACATCAAAACTTAATCTAATCAACATATTCATGTTTTAATCATAATTCCATAACATAAATCAGTTGTAAAGGATCAAGAACTTGAGAATTTCATTGAAGAACCTTTAATTAGAGGAGAGAAATGAAAATCACATCTAATTGTTGATTTCTCCCTTAATTGGCAAATATTGGTTGAAATCCAAATAGATTTTGTTGTAGGAATCAAAGAAATCAATTAAGAAACCAAAAGGAAATCAAAAGAGATTGATTCCTGGAAATTTGAGAAAGATTTTGATAGTTTGGTTGCTGAGAAAGTTGGGAGAAAAGTGAGAGCAAAGTTAGTTACGTTAGAAAATAATTTATGAAATTAAAAATCCTTTTATATGAATTATATTTTATTTTATTATTAAAACCATTTAAAAAACTTTTTAAAATAGCCTAAATTATGGGAAAATCTGATGAAAAAGTTTGGTTAATTAGCTCCTTAAAGATTCTAAGTTTTGACCCTTTTACGATTTAGTCACCAAAACAATTTTGAAAACATTACATTTTAGTCACTGAACCAAAATGTCCGAAAATCAGATTTAATTCCTTCAAATTGAATTTACCAAAATACTTAAAATATTAATTAAGTATCTTCTAGCATTTTTCCATATCGTATTTCAGCCAGAAAGTATTTTATAAGATTTAATTCCTGAAACTAACTCGAATTGCCTAACCCGGTTCTCCAAAACTGTCTATCCAACCTATTCGACATCTAGGCCCAAATTCAGGACGTTACACAACTTTCCCTATTTTTTCCACACCAAAAATAGAAGATTCAATGCATCAAAATGCATTCAACATCCCAACAACATCAATTCACATAAATCCTCAACAAACTCTACCCAAATTCACTTCACAACAAACAAAATTAACATCAAACATCTTCCAAACATAACCCAGCCAAAACCTATTATTTTAATCCATCAATTAACATCTAAAAACATATTAAAATCATCCTTATACCTCCAACATTCATTAAACCTCCACAACTCCTCAAAAACTCACAACTATCAAACTAGAAAATTAGAGATTCACTTAGTTTTGGGATTCCAATGTTAAAACCCACTTATTAACATTATTAAACATCAAAATCATGCTTAGAATCAATTAAGAACTCAACAAAATAGAGTCTATACGAAAATACATCAATCTAATCAATTAAACCTTGATTTAACCAATTTTCCATAATTAAATCATCAAATCAAGTTAGAAAACATATGTAAAGGATTAATAAATTGTGAATTTCAATAAAGAACCTTATATTAGAGGAGAATAATGAAGCTCACCTCTAACATTGGCTTTCCTCTTAATTGGATGGTTTTATATGAGAAAACAAGATTAAATCAAAAAGGTTTTTTAGGAAATCATTAAGAATCCATTTGGAAATAAAAGAATGTTGAAATCAAGTAATTACCTGAGAAAATTGAATTAGAAAAGAGTGTTTGGCGTGAGAGAATTTAAGAGAAAGTCTTTTGATGAAAAGTTAGTTACGTAAAATTTCTTTAAATGCTAATTATGAAATTAATTTCCCCAAGGCTTTTTGTTTAGCTTAAAACCTTTTTAAAATATCCAATTAAAAGAGAAAAGTATGATATTAGACTTTGGCCAAATAGCTTCTTAAAGACTCTAAGTTTTGACCATTTTACAAAACGGTCACTAAAAACAACTTTAAAACTTTAAATTTTGGTCAATGGCCAAAATGTCCAATTTTTAAATCCTTTTTTGTAAAATTGATTTCACCAAACTCTTTTACATATTATTTAATGATTTTAGAATATTTTTCTACAATTTTTCATCACTCAAAAATATTTATTCTCATTTAAATCCTGAAACCAACTCAAATCCTCTAATCCGAACCATCAGACTGTCTAATCAACCTAGAAAACTCCTAGGCCCAAAATTCGGGAGTTACAGAGGGAATCCAAAGACATCATTTGATGCCGAGTATGGTTTTAGCTTTAAGCTTTTGGTAATTAGGCCATGTAGTGTCCAAGTTTGGGGGCTTTTATGATTTGATTGCTATGCTTTCATCTTTCGCTATGCCATGAGAAGCATGATGTGTGGTTTTACATAAGCTATGTTGGATGCACAAACAAGTGTTGAATTGCCTATTAAATTGATGGATGATATGCTAGACTTATTTGTTCATTGGTATGCTTCTTGAGTATGTTGAATCATGTGTTTTAGGGAGAATGCCTCTAGAATATAATTTTATGTCTGAGGTTGCATATTTGATAGTGGGTTTTGTTGTGGATGATTGCCGAGTAGAACACATGTGTATAGTAAGCATGATAGGATGTTTGGGACAAGTTCGTGTTGGTTTGGGGGCGTAAAACTAGATAATTTGGGCATTACAAGTCACCACGTATCGATATGGTGCCCATTCGTATCGATACGCGGGCTTGAATAATGTTGAGAAGTGAAAATTTAGCCTGGGTACCGATACACGGGCAAGTGTATCGGTATGACCTTGTACTACTGGAATTTGTAAAAATATGAAATTAAGCCTGGGTATCGATACACCCTATCCGTATCGGTACACCCTTATGGAATAAATATTGGGTATTGATACACCCCTATCTGTATCGGTATACCCCATGGCCGTATTTGTATAGAATCTTGTGTACCGATACCGAAGGTTGTTATTTCATTTACTTGGCTACTAAAGTTTAGATTCTTCCATTTTAGTTCTTGTTTGTTTATGAGCTAATTAAATTATTCGGATGATCCGTTTAAGCTAAAAATTAACATGCTAGCTTGAAACATGAATCAAGAAGGATTGGTAACCTTAAATCAGTGTAAACCCCTTTAATTTTCTAGATTTACAATTTGGTCCGTAAATTGCATATTTGAGCAATTGGACATCGATTCGATGTCCGATTCAGATGAGATTTTAACCGCAACTGATATGAACACCCTAGGTTCTAATAATACATCTAGATAAGACAAAAAGAAAAAAATAGACCTAATTCAAGATATTCAGTTTAGGTTTACTATAGTAAACCTAATGTAGCTCACTCTGTTCGGCCTAGCGCCAAGGACGGGTTAAGGGGGTTACACTATTGTAGGCGTGTTATCATCTCTTTGAATTAGGGATGACATGGCTCTGACCTACGGCTATTTTTTAATGCCCGAATTTTGGGCCTAGGAGTTTCCCAATTGGTTTAGATGGTCTGTTGGATCGGATTAGAGGATTTGAGTCAGTTTTGGGATTTAAATTGGATTAAATATTTTCAAAAGGGTTAAAAATATGGAAAAATTATATAAAATCATTATTAATTATGGAAATGATTTTGGTGGAATCAATTTTACAAAAAGGAGTCTCTAAAGGAGACATTTTGGTTAGTGACCAAAATGCAATAATTTCAAAACTGTTTTGGTGACTATTTTGTAAAAGGGTCAAAACTTTGAATCTTTAAGTAGCTATTTACCCAAGGGCATAATATATGACTTTTGCCTTAATTAAATATTTAAAATGATTTTAAAATATAATTAAAGGCTTTGGAAAAAATATCTAAAACAAATTTTACGTAACAAACTTTTGGAAAAACAATTCTCTCCATTTCTCTTCATCTAAACATCTTTTCTCTCTTCAAAATCTCTAGGTAAAATTCACTTTTAATCCATGTTTTGGTTTCAATTGAGTTTACAATAGTTTTCTAACAAAATAAACTTGATTTCTCATTGTTTTAGCTTTGGAAAATGAACTAACTGAGGGGAAAAGCAACCATTAGATGTGAGGTTCGTTCTTCTCCTCTAATACAAGGTTATTTATTGAAATTACCAATTCATTGATCCTTTACACGCGTTTCCTAACTGATTTGATGATTTAATTGTGGAAAATTGGTTAGATTAAGGTTTAATGGATTTAATTGAAGGATTTTCATGTGGATTCTATTTTGCTGGGTTCTTAATTGATTTTAATCATAATCTTGATGTTGAATAATGTTTATAAGTGGGTTTTAATATTGGAATCCCGAAAACTATGTGAATCTCTAATTTTATAGGTTGCTAGTTATGTGTTTTTGAGGAGTTGTTGTGCTTAACCGAATGCTGGAGATATAAGGATGTTTGAGATGGGTTTTAATATTGGATGTTGTGCTTAACCGAATAATGGGTTAAGTTTGGATGAGGTTTGTGGTTAGTTTTGGGAGTTGTGGAGTGGTTTTGGGTAAAGTATGTTGAGGTTTTTGGCTGCCATGATGTTGATTTCATTTTGATGCAATGTACCTCTATTTTGGTGTGGGTAAAAATAAGGGAAGTTGGTCCTCAAGGTTGAACGTCGGTTTTGGAAGCTTTGGAGGCGCGATTGTCGCATCGGCAAGCGAGGCTTTGTGAGTCGGTAAGTGGAAACGTGTTGTACAACATTGCAAAGGTTTGAAAGTTGTGTTTGGGAGATTAGATCAAGCTTGAAATGCTGGTCTAAGCTCGGAAGTAAGTAAAGGATGAATTCTCTCTCGAACTCAGTTTGGCTAATAATTTGATGTACTTGTTTTACATGGTTTAATTACTCACTGTATATGCATGTTTTGAGCATGGTTTAATGCTGAAATTTGGTTACAAAATGATGTTGATGCATTTGAAAGTAATGCATGTTTTGTTAAAGTTTATGAACATTGGTTAATGCATGGTCTATTGCATTGGTTAAAATGATTTTGATGATGTATATGAAAACAGTTAGTTGTTGATGTTAAAATGAATTATATTGGCACGTGATGATATGAAAAAGGTTTGTAAATGAAATTGGATATAGTTGGTCGGCCATAGGATTGATAGTGCATTATAAAAAGGCGACTTAGATGTTGAGGGATTTATACGTTGTAACGAATGGGTACCGAATACTCCACCATGGGTGTTACAATGGTGGAGGGTTTATGTGTACCGAATACTCCCGTGTGTGAAACCTTATGTTACCAGTAGATTGTTTGTTAAGTGTTGAGAGAACATTTGTTAAATCCGTGTATCTGATGTTACGTTTTATAAAGAGGAACTTGGTAATTGATCACTTGGAAGCCAATATAATTGTTTATGTATCAAGAGATGGATAATGTTCTTTAATGTGATTTAAACATGTTTTACTCTTTAAGCCTTGCATTGGTAGTATGCATGGGAAAGCTTAAATTGAGAGTGGCAAATGGGACTTTACTGTTGTATCAATGATACATGTTGCATATGGTTTAATATGCTGTTTTGGACAAGTTAAGTGCATGGTTTGATAAGGCATGATGTTGTGTTGATGTTTTAAAGAGTTTTAAAAGCGTTTTTCAAAGAGATGTGAAATGATTTAAGATGCATTGATGGTTTTTTTTAGATTGAGCATTCCTCACTAAGCCTAGTGTGCTTACGCTCTCTTTTCCATCAATGAAGAGAAAGAAGGTTTGAGGGAGCGAGGAAGCAAGGAAAGGAATGCCAAAGACTTATTTTTAAAGTACAGTTTGAATGTCAAAAAGTAGTAATAATGGTAATGTGTCGATTGAGGTTTCGGTATGGTTTTTGGATGAACTCCATATTGTGGGATGATTTAATTGTTGTTTTGGACTTTTAATATGTTTAAGTGGTTGAGAAATGGTTGGTTTGATGTTTTGGATGTGGACTAGGAAGCATGCCTCTATAATTGGTATTTGTATATGCTAGTTAAGCTAGGTTGGCTATTAATGTTGTTATGTTGTTGATTAAGAATATTGATGATGAACTTTGTTAATTAGCTAAGTGTTAATGTTGTTTGGAATGAGCCTAAGAGTCATATGTTGGACCTAGATGTCATTACAGGTCTCTGCGTACCAGTATAGGTACCTTAAGGTTCGGTACGCAGGGTCCTGTAGAGGCTCAAACCGTGGAAAATAAGCCTAGTGTACCTGTACGCCTAGCCAACTTATTGGTATGCCTTGAAGGAAAATAGGCGTGAGTGTTGGTACACGGACCAACGTACTAAAACACCCCTTAACTTTAACAAGCCGTATTGATACGCAAGGTACCGTATCGGTACGGATCTTAGATACTGGAATTTTGAGTTTTCAAAATAAACTAGGGGGATCGGTACGGGTCAACGTCGTACCGATACCGTACGGTCAACATACCGTATCGATGTATGTGAAGCGTGTACCGGTACGGGTGTAGCAATGTCCTTTTTTCGCTAAAAAAACGAGGTTACGAAGTGTTTGTGATTTTTCGGATATAAAACGTTTATTCTGTGAGGTTTTGAAAATATCGTATTTTATTAAAAATTGGAGTCGCCACTGGCCACTTAGGTAGGCCGGACACCATAAAACCAGAGATTCAAAAAACTTTGAGTTCGGGAGTAGGTTACGGATGGGGAAGGATTAGCACCCTCACACCGCCCAAAATTGGTATTTTAATAATTACCGCTTTATTAATATTAGATTTTCCGGATTAAAGTGACGATTATTTTAAAATATGGTTATAATTGCGAATAAATTTTAAAGGCCCCATTATCCGAGAGTAAACGCCCAACCACTATCACTACGCCTGATACTGGCCCCGTTTATGCTCGGATAAAAGGGAACCGCATTGACAATTCATATATCATTATGCAACCTTAGTGAACAAAATATAAAACATGACAAATAATTTAAATACAATACAAATAAATATTAACAAAATAGAATACTAATCTAACATAAATAAAATACGTAACTAAAACATACGTACATACATATTAATCTTAATAGTAAATAAAGACAAATTTAACCTATCACAATAACAAGGTATGAATAAATACATGTGTGAACAAAAACACATATTTCAAGAAAACATACATATTAGAAATAAAACACAATTCGACATATGTAGAACAAGATATTATACATGAAAAAGAAAATATACTAACACGTAACCCTAAAGCCAATAGAACAAACAATACATGCTAAAATACAAAACATGTTGTGTACGAGCCAACTAGAATATCGACATAATATGAGTGATACGAATAACCAAACCAATACATAAAGATACATAATCATCATGAACTTAACACGCATATACATGTAAACATGAAAATACAAGGCATATACGAGGGATATATAATAAGGCAAAAGGCTACATCAACATACACGATTATAATAAACTAACATGAATATTTACATGGAAACATGACTGAAATGAAAAGAAATAAACATCAGTAGCAGAAATTAAAGGACAATAATATGCAATTTAGGGACGAAAATGCAAGCAGGATCGAACTTGAAAGGACTCAAGCTGTAATTGGACCAAGGGGCAGACCCGAAGTGAAAAATCCAAAAATGCGGGATGGTTAAAGGGGTAATTTTACCATTTAAAAATTGATTCGATGTAATTTAGGGACTGGATTGCAAGATTTTGAAATACAAGGAGGACCAGAGTTGTAAATATCCCCTGCGGCGAGACACAAATGAAAATATTGAAAACGCGGGACGATTTATTACGTAATTTGCCCATTTCACAAAAAAACACGTATAAAACTCCCTCTTTCAGCTTTATCTCAAATTTTCCCCATTTTCATTTCAAAACCGATTTTATAATAACTCTCGTTCTTTCATTTTCTCTCAAATCCTCCCTGAACTTGTGATGAACCCAGAAACCGGTGGCTTTTCGTCGTCCCTTCTGTCGCCGGTCGCCGCTAGCCGGTTCCGGCGAACCAAAAGACACACCCAAAACTGACCTTTTTCCCAACTGAACCCGAATATGAACTTAGATCTATGTTAGGACTCACCTCTTTGCCTAGATCTAAGAAATACGAAACGAAAAAAGACCCCTTTTTTTGTATTCAACCCAAAACGAAACCAAAAGGGCCTCCCACTCCCTTCAGTTCACCATATTCAGCCTGGGAAAGCCGAAGAGGCTTGTTACTTGTAAAGGGGAGACTCACAGACGACGAGGGTAACAACTCTAAATCCCCCTTTTTTGTTATTACTACGTATATTTTTTGTATGCATGCAAAGAAGTAAGAAAAGAGAAGAGTATTACCACTGAAAAATTGTTGTTTTTTGTATTTTTTTCTTTCCGATTACAACTTGGCTGACTTACAATTACTTGTTTCATACATATATACCTGTCTCTTTGGTTTGGTAACAAGTAATATAATCTATTTTTCAGATCTGAACTAATACTGACATAATCTCTCTTTTTTTGTGTTCTGATATGTCTGAACGCGGTGGTTGGAGACCGGCATGGTGGAAGCATGGTGGCGGTGTGGGGAGTTGTCTTCGGCCAGAGGCGTTCTCGGCCATTGGATCAGATCTGATCTAACGGTCGGGCTGGCTTGAAGGATGAACGGCCCAGATGAAACCTCGATCGGTGAAACGGCTCCAGATTGTGACACGTGGGGCTCAGCAGTCGAGGGGTTATAACGCGTGGGACTCATCAAAGAGTCCGCGCGTGGACCGCGCGCGCGCGTGGCACTCGAACCGTCCAGACATGTAGTGCATGCGGCTGGCTAGATATTTTATCCTTCCTTGATCGTGGCCGTTGGATCATATCTTGATCCAACGGCCCTCGTTCAGCTGCGCAAGATTGAAAGAATGTCATCAATAGTCTATTATCTGCTGTGGGCTAGGGTTTTCTTAGGATGGGCTGGCCGGTTTGGGCCTGATCAGGCTTGTAATAATACTAATGTAATGGACTTGGACTGGTAATTTATTCATTTGGGGTTTAATATGTTTTTGGATTTCATCTTATATTAGCCCAATAATAATAACATTAATATTAGTTATATCAACAATTAATAATAATAATACACATACGATAATACATATGTATTATCTCGCATAAGTACATACGTATGTATTATCTCGCATAAGTACATACGTATGTATTATCGTATGTATAATCTTATATTAGCCCAATAATAATAACATTAATATTTGGGGTTTAAAAAGAAAGGTTGGAATGGTTGAACCCTGGAGCTGTAAGCCCTTCCTATACAAAACTTTCAGCTTCTGAAATCTTGGAGCTACGGATTCTTCCTATATAGAATCTTTTACTCTAAGACAGTGGAGCTCTGAGCCCTTCCTATATAAGACTCTTCGCTTTCAACACAACAGGTTTTCCCTATATAAAACCTTCTGTGTCCTGGGTGAATTCCTTCGACTAGGAGTTCTTCCTATATAGAACTGCTAGTCTTCACCCTGGAGCTGTAAGTCCTTCTTATACAAAACTTTCAGCTTCTGAAGCCTCGGAGCGGAGGATTCTTCCTATATAGAACCTCTCTCTGCAGGCGCTTGGAAACATAGGCCTTTTGTATGTAGAACCATTGTCTTCACATTTGGGATTCACACCACAATGGCTATCTATGTCTCTTTGAATCCACAGATACCTGTCTAAGATAAAACAAAATGTTATGACAAATGAATTGACATGCTCCTAATCCTAGTGATGTCTGACTATTCATGATGCATGAGTGTCAATATCTTTGTGGGCTTGCTTTGGTCCTTATTCGATCTCGTTGTTCACTTTTTCCTTTTTCACGGGCGTCGATACCCCACTTCATTGTCGGGTTCAACCATTCCAACCTTTCTTTTTCTCCATTTATGACTTGGGATTCTAAAGTGCCCTCTTGGGTTTTCGCTTTAGAGAGTTTTTTTTAGGGGTGCCCTTCTGGGTTTTCACCCGGGAGATCTCTCTTATTATCTCGCATGCTTTCCTTGAATAAGCAGGATGTACGCCATTGGTCATCCTATCCGGTTGTTTGAAGCTTTTTGCCTTCCCTATCAACAGCCGTTATGTAGGGAGCTAGAGGGCGAAGTTAACATCATTTTCTTTAATCACCTGCATTTTTAAGGTTAGATCACAGTAATGCTCAGAAATCTCTTATTTTACCATTAGCCTATGTTAGCTTATTTGCCTGAAATTAACAAGAAGGCAAGGCATGGATGCTTAAAAACACGATTTTATTACGATTAAGGGCTTGGGATATCTTAAAAGAGGTATGACACACATGAGAAAGAAGAATAGTTAAGTATGAAATACAAGATCCCTCATTATCTTCGATATGAATGATACATGATCCTGTCAACCGGCGTAGGATCTTTTGCCTGAAGCTCACTCTTCGTGATGTTCATGGGGATACTCTTCTCTTCGGATATTCAGCTTTTCAATTTACCCAAGCCGCCATTTACGGGTTTTCAACTCGGGTCCTCCCTCTGCTTTTGGACGCCCTATTTCAGGTTTTCGCCCTGAGCTCTCCATTTTTGTTCTTTTCTTCTTTTTATTTTCTTTTTATTTTCTTTTTATTTTCTTTTTTTCTTTTTCTTTTTTTCTTTCAAAGATAGTATTTCTTAACAGCATCAGAATTTACAGGGTTTTTCAGCTCGTCTCCATCCATTTCTGTTAGGATTAGGGCTCCTCCTGAGAAGGCCTTTTTTACCATGTACGGCCCTTCCCAGTTAGGCATCCACTTTCCTCGAGAATCTTTCTGAATCGGGAGGATTTTCTTGAGCACTAGATCCCCTTTTTTGAATTCTCTTGGGCGCACCTTTTTGTTGTAGGCCTGCATCATCCGCTTTTGGTACATCTGACCATGACAAATAACCTTTAGTCTCTTTTCATCAATGAGATTTAGCTAGTCGAGCCTGGCCTGCACCCATTCGGCTTCTTCCAATTTTACTTCATTTAAGACCCGGAGAGACGAGATCTCTACCTCAATGAGGAGTACTGCTTCGGTACCATACACCAAGGAGTAAGGTGTTGCCCCTGTTGATGTGCGAATGGACGTCCTATAGGCGAAAAGGGCAAATGGCAACTTCTCATGCCAATCCCTATAGTTATCCGTCGTCTTCGCTATGATATTCTTTATGTTCTTGTTTGCTGATTCCACTACTCCATTCATTTTAGAACGATAGACTATGGAATTATGGTGTGTTATCTTGAATTGAGTGCACACGTCTGTCATCATTTTGTTATTCAGATTGGAACCGTTGTTGGTGATGACCCTTTCTGGCAATCCGTATCGACAAATAATCTCCTTCTTTAAGAACTTACATACTCTAGTCCTTGTGATGTTGGCGTAAGACGCTGCCTCTACCCATTTAGTGAAATAGTCTATGGCGACCAAAATGAAACGATGTCCATTGGAAGCTTTCGGATGAATCTGTCCGATGACGTCCATGCCCCTTACCGCAAAAGGCCACGGAGAATTCATGGTGTGTAAAGGCGATGGGGGTGCGTGAATCTTGTCAGTGTAAATTTGGCATTTGTGGCATTTCCTGGCGTAATCGATGCAATCTCCCTCCATGGTCAACTAGAAATAACCATATCTCATAATTTTCCGGCCTATAGACAGCCCGTTGGCGTACGTTCCACAGAGCCTGTCATGTACTTTGGCTAAAATCTCCTTCGCCTCTCGGGCATCCACACATCTCAGCAATGTCTGATCATGACTTCTCCTATATAGGATTTCCCCATCTAGGACATATCTTGTTGCCATTTTTCTGAGTGTTTTTTTGTCATTGTCATTTGCCCCTTCTGGATACTTTCGAAGCTTGACATATTGCAAGATGTCATAGTACCATGGGTTTCCATCAATCTCTTCATGTACATTACAACAATGAGCAGGCCTTTCAAACGTCCGCATCTCAATGGGCTTCATTTCTGCCCCGGTGTTTGTTTTGAACATGGATGCCAAGGTTGCCAAGGCGTCTGCCATCTGATTTTCTTCTTGGGGTAGGTAATTGAAGCTGACCTTTTCGAACTCTTTGGTGAGCTCTTGAATCAATTCATAATATTTGACCAACTTTGGGTCCCTGGTTTCCCATTCCCCGCGCAATTGGTAAATTACTAAGGATGAATCTCCGAATACTCGAAGTTCCTTAACCTTTCTCTCAATAGCTGAGTTTAGTCCCATAACGCAAGCTTCGTATTCAGCTATATTGTTAGTGCAGAAGAATTCGAATCTGCTGGTGAAGGGATAATAGACATCCTCAGGAGAAATTAGCACGGCTCCTATCCCATGTCCGAGGGCATTAGAGGCTCCATCGAAGTAAAACATCCACGATTTATCATCTAAAACCTCTTCCTCGGTTGTAATGCACATCAAGTCTTCGTCTGGGAAATTAAAGTTCAATGCCTCATAGTCGTCTGAAGCAGGACTACCTAGGAAATCTGCTACGGCACTCCCTTTTACAACTTTCTGGCTCACGTATACAATATCGAATTCGGATAAGAGCATCTACCATCGGGCCATTCTTCCTGTTAGTGCTAGTGCTTCCATTAAGAACTTCAACGGGTTCAGCTTGGATATCAACCAAGTAGTATGGTACAGCATATACTGCCTAAGAAGCTTGGTAGCCCAAACTAGAGCACAACACAGCTTCTGCACTGGCGGGTACCGCGTTTCGCAATAATTGAATTTCCTAGTTAGGCAATAGATGGCTTGCTCCCTTTTTCTTGACTCATCGTGTTGCCCCAATACGCATCCCATTGAATTCTCAAAAACTGTCAGGTAGAGAATTAATGGTCGATCTGGTACTGGTGCGACTAAAATTGGAGCATTTGTCATGTACTTTTTGATCTTTTCTAGGGCTCTTTGACATTCCTCATCCCACACACCAGGATTATTCTTTCTAAGAAGTCTGAAGACCGGGTCACATCGGTCGGTTAATTGGGAAATGAAACGAGAGATATAATTCAACCTCCCTAGGAAACCGCGAACTTCTTTCTGAGTGTGGGGTGGTGAGAGATCCTGGATGGCTTTCACTTTATCTGTATCAATCTCAATCCCTCTTCTGCTTACCACGAACCCTAGGAGTTTTCCATAAGTAACGGCGAAGGTACACTTGGCAGGATTGAGCCTCAGCTGGTACTTCCGTAGTCTTTGGAATAGTTTTCTCAAGTTATGTAGGTGCTCTTCCTCTGTTCGGGATTTGCCAATCATGTCGTCCACGTATACTTCTATTTCTTTGTGCATCATGTCATGGAAAAGAGTCACCATTGCTCTTTGGTATGTTGCCCTTGCGTTCTTTAGCCCAAACGGCATCACTCGATAACAAAAAGTGCCCCACATGGTTATGAAAATAGTTTTCTCCATGTCGTTAGAGTCCATCTTTATCTGATTGTACCCTGAGAAGCCGTCCATGAATGAAAACCATGAGTGTCCTGCAGTGTTGTCAACCAGCGTGTCAATATGTGGTAAGGGGAAGTTATCTTTAGGGCTGGCTCGGTTTAAATCCATATAATCTACACACATACGAACTTTCCCGTCCTTCTTTGGTACCGGTACAATGTTTGCAACCCATTCGGGGTATTTGGCTACCTCCAAGAACCCAGCATCAAACTATTTTTTTACTTCCTCTCGGATCTTTAACAACATATCTGGTCTCATTCTCTGAAGTTTTTGCTGTATTGGTTTGCACTCCGGTTTTGTTGGCAATTTGTGCACCACTATCTCGGTATTCAACCCTGGCATATCTTGATAAGTCCAGGCGAAAACATCCTTGAATTCCTAAAGTAGGGTTATCAGTTCGTGCTTGGTTTTTGAGAAAATCGTCGTTCCTACTTTTATTTCTTTTCTCTCCTCTTCAGTCCCTAAGTTTACAACTTCTGTTTCTTCTTGGTGGGGCATAATCTTCCTTTCTTCGTTGGCCACCATTCACTTTAACTCTTCCGAGACCTCACCTTCTATCTCATCATATCCTTCCTCAATTCCCTCTGAGACCTCAAGGCATTCAAAATTCACTCCAGGATTGGATCCGGTATCATTTATATCGTCAATCATGAGCGACCTGCATTAAATGAGAATGAATTGTATTGGGAAGGAGACGGCTTTATATGAAGGGAATGAACATGAAGAATGCATGAATGAAATAAATGAAACTTTGGTCATTCAGGAAAGTGGGGATATTTTCATTTCAATCAAAAAGTTAACATTGGTGCCCTATACAAGAGATCCCCATTGTTTACGGGCAAAACAAAAGGTTGATTCGGAGCATTACTCTGATCTATTCCTAAAAACCACAGGTAGATCAATGCAGCTCCAGTTATCGAGTGTTTCCCCGAGACGGCAAGGGCGGATGTTGGTCAACGTTTTGCTGCCTCGGTCTTTTCCAGCTATCATGTTGATGTACATCCCTTCAAATGATTCATTGAGTATCTCCTCCTGGTTGAGTACGTCATTTTCCTTCATTGCCTCTTCAACCTCTTGACCTGGCTGGTAGAATCCTCCGGAGACAAAAGTGGTTTTTAAACTAGGAAAGGACATTGGTCTCCACGGAATGTCTTCTCCTTTAAATCTGGCTTTTCTTTGCTCTTCTTTTCTCTTGTATTCCTCTTTTCTCTGTTGGACACTTGGTTGGTAACCCAGCCCAAAACGATCCTTCTTGGTTACCATATTTTTGGCTCTTAGGTTTCCTTGTAATTTCTTCCCCAGCCCCTTTCCTACTTTGGCTCCTCGACCCAAAGTTTCTGCGACGGTCATCTTGGTACAATTAGATAACCTGGGGTAGGGGATCCGAATTCCCTCCGAAACGAACGTGGCATTCACTAGTTCTAATTCTCGAAATGAGCATTCTGCAACATCTTCATCATTTTGAATATAGGGGGCGTCCGATGTCACGGAAGCAACAATTTCCTGCTCGGCCTCTACTGTGACCAATTTGCCTTCGACTACAAATTTTAATTTCTGATGCAATGATAAGGGGACAACTCCTGTGGAGTGGATCCATGGTCTTCCCAATAAGCAGTTGTAAGATGGTTTTATGTCCATCACCACAAAATTGATCAGATACTCAGTCGGTCCGATCAATAGGGGCACCTTAATTTTCCCCATTGTTCCTCTTTGCGTACCATCAAAGGCTCTTACTGAATTGTGGCAGGGCTTTAGGTGAGAACCATCTATTGGTAGTTTTTGCAGGGTCACCATAGGCAAGACGTTCAATGCTGACCCGTTGTCAATAAGTACGCCAGGTACTACATACCCTTTGCAGTGGGTTATGATGTTAAGGGCTTTGGTGGACCCCATTCCTCCCTCAGGGATCTCATCATCACTGAATGTTATATGATTATAGGCAGTGATATGCCCCACTATCCTGTCCAGATTTGTCACAGAAATATCCTGGGGCACAAAAGTTTGATTTAGTACTTTTAATAGCGTCTCCCGGTGCTTTTCTGAACTCAAGAGTAGTTCTAGTACTGTGATCCTGGCCGGTTGCTTTCATAGTTGTTCCACTACGTTGTACTCGCTATGTCTTAAGAACTTCAGAAATTCTTTGGCTTGGGCCTCAGTTACCGGCTCATTCATCTTTGAGGGAGGTTCTTCTCCAAATATCTGCGTGGGGCTAACTGCTGTATTCTTCCCCTTATCTATTTCAGCTGCTTTTAAAGCCTCAGAGGAATAACATTTGCCGCTCCTTGTGAAATGGCCTGCCTCACCAACGTTTACATCGCTTTGGCTTTGTTGGTCTTTTAGCATAGGCTCTTTTACCTGACCATGTTCTAGTTTTTCTGGCGTGGTCATATTTACAGCATAATTCCAGGGGGTTTGCCGCATATCCTTGAATGGGAATGGGGATGGTGCTGAAATGATGATCCTGGGACTTACCTTGTTGGTTTCTCCTTGGGAGGCACCTGCATTCCCTGGCCTGGAAGAGATGATAAAAGGTCTATCCTTCCCGTATTTAGATTTGGGGCTATCCGTCAAATGTACGTCCGACCCCTTCTTCCCCATGGGCTCCTCGAAGAATTCTATTTGCTTTTCATTCATCAATTGCTGTACCAATCTCTTGAACTCATCGCACTCTTGGATGTCATGTCCTTCATTCTGGTGGAATTCGCAATACACTCCACATCCCTTCTGCCTTATTATCATGCCTTTGTCGATCACACGGGCCATGCATAACTGTTGAAATACCCACCGTAAAGGAGATTTGATTTCTGATACATCATCCTTAATCCTCCTGGTAAAGTATTCTTCAATAACATTTACTCCTCTGCTCCCATGATTAGGTAGCGGTTAGTAGCTACACTTGGTTCTTCAAACTTCAATATCCCAGAATCGATTAAATTATGCACAAGTTTTTTGAAGGCAAGGCAGTTCTCAGTGGGATGTCCAGGGGCACCGCCGTGATAGTCGCAATGCGCGTTCGGATTATACCAAGAAGGGAAGGGCGGATTGACATGAGTAACGATGTATGGACGGACCAGGTCTGCTTCATACAACTGGGAATAAAGTTCTGAGTACGAAACAGGTAGGGGAGTGAAAGTTCTCCTCTCTTTCTCTTTTCTGGAGATTCTCTCCTCTCTTTGATTCGAGTTTTGTGCTTTTCCCATAGGTGCTTGTGGCTGTGAGACTGTGAAGTTCTTCGGGGTGGTATAAGTGCTGGTGGCGTTTACTTCATTCCTCTTGCTATATTTTCGAGACCCTTCCCCTATCAATTCTACCACTCTTAATTGCCAATTCAAGGGACTCCCCAATCCTGATTAAGTCAGCAAAGCACTGCGTTGTGTTATTAATGAGGCGATCAAAGAGTGCCCCTTTCAGAGTATTAACAAATAACGACGTAATTTCATGTTCCGGGAGGGGTGGCTGAATTTGGGCGGCCACTTCCCGCCACCTTTGCGCGTATTTCCGTAGACTTTCGTTGGACTTCTGCCCCATATTTTCCAACATAATTCTACTGGGGGTCATATCTGTTACATGCTTATATTGCTCAGTAAATGCTCTTGACAGATCCTTCCATGTCTTAACATTTGCCTTGCCCAACTGGTGTACCACCGTAACGCCGCTCCAGTTAGGCTGTCCTGGAAACAATGGATCAGTAGCTTTTCGTCCTTAAGGTAGGCCGCCATCTTTCGACAGTACATTGTTATATGTGCGGAAGGACACGTGGTTCCATCGTATTTGTCAAACTCTGGAATTTTAAATTTTGGCGGTAGGACAAGATCGGACACCAGACTTAAGTGTGCTTTATTTCCTGATTCTTCCATAGATTGTAACATTTTAAATTTTTCCTCCATGAGGCGAAACCTCTCCTCCCACTTTTTCTCTACCGCGGTCCTGATCCTTTCAACCATGTTCAGGTCTGGCACCTCCTCTTCATAGAGTGTTTCAGCGTCGAAAGGTTGAGTTTCAGGTATCTCGATTTGAAAACTAGATGACATTCCTGCAGGGTCGATATACACCTTTCTAGCCGGGTTTGGTGCAGTTGGTTGAACCTTGTAGTGAACTGGGGTACCCTCTGGTTCTTGAACGGTTTCTCCTTCCACTCTTTTTCCAAGACTCTTAGCCAACAATACGGTTATGTCGGATACTATAGATGCTTGCGACTGCACAATATGGTCACTGAGGCTTCTTTGAGTCTCTTCAAGCCTAGCCTCGAGCTCTTTTTGTCCCTTTTCTAGACTGATTATCCTGTCTTCCATGAGCTTGCTTTGTAATCGGGTAAGGTATGGGTGATGAATGATTGCGGGTTAGCTTCTATTTTCACACACACACTCTGAAACAATGTTCACAACATTAATATGGTTGCAAGAAAGATAAATGCATGTATAATGATGCGAATGTCATGACGCAAATGCGAGAATGTATGCAGATAAGGTACTGATTCCGCTGGTAATCACCCTTTTGAACTACTTCCACGGTAATTAAAGGGTCTAAATTACAACAGAGTTCGTATTACAAAATGAAGATTCCTAATACAAAAGAGCTAAATACAACACAAAGCGCTATAGATAAGCCCTAGCTCTATCTCCTAATTTTCCAATTGCCCTGAGCAACTTGAGGAACCTGGGAGCTTCTTCCATTTCTGGGACTATGAAAGGTTGGAGTGTTTCGGCCTCGACAGCCAAATCATTCACATGCCTGGCGACTCGCTGTATGTCCACCATCAAGTTTGCGTAATACTGGTCCCTATCTTGTACCATCTGGGCAGCGTTACGCAGTCTCTTTTGCCAATAGGTGTCCCCTCCGGCTGCAGCCTCCTCGAACACACTAATTCTTTCCTTGTAATCCTCAACAGTTGCTTCGAGGGACTTAATTCGTGCTCGTAACATGCTTACTTCGCGTTCTCTTTTTTGTAGCTCAATGAAACCATTTCTCTGGCAGTACATTCGAAGGGAGTGTTCAACTTCCGCCACCTTTCCTTTTAATTCGTCATTCTGACTTTGGCTTTGCTCTAGACTTTGAATAGTGTCATCGTACAATTTTTGCATCTCCAACAGTCTATTTCGGCTACTCATGGACTTCCTTTTCCATACGACGATGTTTTCTTTCTCATGATGGACAACTTGTTTTCCCTTGTTGATTTCTTGCCTGAATCTTTCCTTTTCTTGGTCAATGGCCTTCTTGGAGGACCGTTTTTCTTCCTCCATAGCCAACCGGCAGCTTTCTATCTCTTTCTCGATCGCTCTCTTGCTGATTTCTCGTTCTTCTTCCACCAAACGGATACCATTCATTCTTTCTTTTTCCACAGCTATGAATTGACTTCGGCCGGCCTTCTGTATTTTCGCTTGTAGTAGAAGGGCATCTTTTTGATAAAGAGTGTTCTTGTCGCTCAAATCTGTATTTAATTTCTTCAACTGCCTAATGATCTCGTCCCGCTCGTCAACCTCTAAGCTTGCCTTATAGAGCTCGCTCGCATGTTTAGTCTGTTGGATGTCCATTTTCTTTTTAATTTCTTCGAGTTCATTCCTTAAGATGTCAGCTTCAGACAGCATCACCCTTGTAAGCTCTTCTAGTGACACTGCTGGTCCTTGATCAGATTCGGGAATCATATCGTTTACCCTCCAACGTCTCCAAAGATCGTAGTCTGGGGTGGTCATGTACTCGGTGTCTCCTTCCACCCTAATCTGGTAACAATGGTCCCAAGCCCTCATGATAGTCTGAACTTTCTCTTTGAACTCCCCTTTGAAAAGAAATTCAGTTCGGCTTAACCCGGCGGTGTTGGGAATAAACTGTCGCGATCCGAATTGTCGGGACACCAGAAGTGGGGCACAAGCAATCCCTCTATGTAGTCCCAACATCATCAGCCAATTGAAATCACCACAACTATATAAAAAGTAATTAACTCTACCGAGCCACGGGACCCTCCATACTATGTCCTCGCCTTGGATATTCATGAAGAAATCGGCCCATTTTCTTGTTTTCAAGTCCTCGCCACTCTTTTGTTAAGTATTCCCGTAAAGGTGAAAAATCTCGGAAGGATATTCCTGGCAGAACCCTCGTCGGTGTCTTCTACATATGGCTCTGAATCCATACCTGTAATAGTTGTGCGCATCCTCAAAAACGCCCTTCTTCGTGCTTCCGACTGGCATTTAGAGAAATAAAGGTCTCGGCCAAAATAGCTGGTACTGGGTTTGCTCGCCGTTTTATCCGCTCAAACAAATCTAGAATGGCCACATCAATGTTTCCCAGAATTCTTGGAAAGATCACCAATCCATATATTCCCAAGGCAAGCATGTCTAACTTTTTCTCCTCATTCGAATGTGCAGGTAGGATGTCTCGAATGTTTTCCCGTGCAAATACTGTACTATCTCCTCGAAGTCGGATCAAGCCATTGACCCAATCGTCATTCATTCCGGTAAAGGTTTTGAGCTTGGAAGTGTAATTCTGATTCCTCGAAGGTTTTGCGTAGATCCAATCTTCATGAACATTTTTATGATTAAGAAGAGCGGTGTATTCTTCTACTGTGGGCATCATGTCCTGTCCATTGAAGGTGAAGCAGCAAAAGGTAGGATTCCAGAACTGCAAAATGGCTCGGAGTAGGGGCTGGCTGACCCGGATGTACATCAATTGTGCAATGTCACCATAACTATCACGGAACCTTTCTTGTAATCTCTGGTCCCATTCTTCCCAGATACTTCGAAGATCCCCTAAATTGTTCTATTGAAGACTCACATAGGTGTACCCGGCTATCACGCGTTCACTTGGTAAACTGTCCCCTTGGGCCTTCTGGTTGACTTCTGACCAATGCCTAACAGACAAGTTGAGTTCCTCTTTTCTAAGACACCTTTTTTCCATGGTGAAAGACTTTCTAATCGGGTAAACCACTTGATCCAGTACCTTTATGTAATGCGAATGTAATAATGCATGAAAAAAAGTAGCCAAAAAAAGGAAACAAGTCAGTATCGGATAGAATTAATAAATACACAAAAAAAGGACAAATTAAATAAGGTAAACAAACAAAAACAAAAAAAACTATTTATCCCGTCTAAAACACCTAAGGTTATCCGCATGGCTCTAAAGGGGTGGGTTTCTCTATGTTCTCTACATGCAGTGTTGGTGCTAAGAGGTACCCGAATTGTCCTTGCTGTCCTCTACTAAGAGTAGCAAGGCCCCCGATCATCACCCATTATAGGCTCTTTTCAACCGGGTTCAATTTAGGGGGACCCATTCGCTTATGCCTGCACGAAGGAACGATATCCTTACGAAAGCATAAGGTACTCGAGCCCCGAAGGTACTTGCTAGGCCTACACGGGAGAACGATATCTCCACGAAAGCATTAGCGTTTTCCCCCCACTTAAAAACGGGTTTATATGCCAAATTTTAAATGCGTTAAAATAAACGCGCAATTACAACCGAATATTAATTTAATAGTCACTTTAATCCGGAACTTCTAATATTATTAAAGCGGTAATTATTTGAAAAAGCTTGACTCTCTTTATTTTGTTAAAAACAAAAAATAGTCCCCAGCGGAGTCGCCATCTGTAGCGATGTCCTTTTTTCGCTAAAAAAATAAGGTTTCGAAGTGTTTGTGATTTTTCGGATATAAAATGTTTATTCCGTGAGGTTTTGAAAATATCGTAGTTTATTAAAAATTGAAGTCGCCACCGACCACTTAGGTAGGCCGGACACCATAAAACCAGTGATTCAAAAAACTTTGAGTTCGGGAGCCAGTTACGGATGGGGAAGGATTAGCACCCCCACACCGCCTAAAATTGGTACTTTAATAATTATCGCTTTATTAATATTAGATTTTCTGGATTAAAGTGACGATTATTTTAAAATACGGTTATAATTGCGAATAAATTTTAAAGGCCCCGTTATCTGAGAGTAAACGCCCAACCACTATCACTACGCCAGATACTGGCCCCGTTTATGCTCGGATAAAAGGGCACCGTATTGACAATTCATATATCATTATGCAACCTTAGTGAACAAAATATAAAACATGACAAATAATTTAAATACATACAAATAAATATTAACATAATAAAATACTAATCTAACATAAATAAAATACGTAACTAAAACATACATACATACATACATATTAATCTTAATAGTAAATAAAGACAAATTTAACCTATCACAATAACAAGGTATGAATAAATACATTTGTGAACAAAAACACATATTTCAAGAAAACATACATATTAGAAATAAAACACATTTCGACATATGTAGAACAAGATATTATACATGAAAAAGAAAATATACTAACACGTAACCCTAAAGCCAATAGAACAAACAATACATGCTAAAATACAAAACATGTTGTGTACGAGTCAACTAGAATATCAACATAATATGCGTGATACGAATAACCGAACCAATACATAAAGATACATAATCATCATGAACTTAACACGCATATACATGTAAACATGAAAATACAAGGCATATACGAGGGATATATAATAAGGCAAAAGGCTACATCAACATACACGATTATAATAAACTAACATGAATATTTACATGGAAACATGACTGAAATGAAAGGAAATAAACATCAGTAGCATAAATTAAAGGACAATAATATGCAATTTAGGGACAAAAATGCAAGCAGGACCGAACTTGAAAGGACTGAAACTGTAATTGGACCAAGGGGCAGACCCGAAGTGAAAAATCCAAAAACGCGGGATGGTTAAAGGGGTAATTTTGCCATTTAAAAACTGATTCGATGTAATTTAGGGACTGGATTGCAAGATTTTGAAATACAAGGGGGACCAGAGTTGTAAATATCCCCTACGGCGAGACACAAACAAAAATATCGAAAACGCGGGAGGATTTATTACGTAATTTGCCCATTTCACAAAATAAAAACACCTATAAAACTCCCTCATTCAGCTTTATCTTAAATTTTCCCCATTTTCATTTCAAAACTGATTTTATAATAACTCTCGTTCTTTCATTTTCTCTCAAATCCTCCCTGAACCTGTGATGAACCCAAAAACCAATAGCTTTCCGCCGTCCCTTTTGCCGCCGGCCGTCGCTAGCCAGCGCCGGCAAACCAAAAGACACACCCAAAACCGACCTCTTTCCCAACTGAACCCGAATATGAACTTAGATCTACGTTAGGACTCACCTCTTTGCCTAGATCTAAGAAATATGAAACGAAAAAAGACCCCTTTTTTTGTATTCAACCAAAAACGAAACCAAAAAGGCCTCCCACTCCCTTCAGTTCACCATATTCGGCCTGGGAAAGCTGAAGAGGCTTGTTGCTGGTAAAGGGGAGACTCACAGACGACTAGGGTAACAACTCTAAATCCCCCTTTTTTGTTATTACTGCGTATATTTTTTGTATGCATGCAAAGAAGTAAGAAAAGAGAAGAGTATTACCACTGAAAAATTGTTGTTTTTTGTATTTTTTTCTTTCCGATTACAACTTGGCTGACTTACAATTACTTGTTTCATACATATATGCCTGTCTCTTTGGTTTGGTAACAAGTAATATAATCTATTTTTCAGATCTGAACTAATACTGACATAATCTCTCTTTTTTTGTGTTCTGATATGTCTGAACGCGGTGGTTGGAGACCGGCATGGTGGAAGCATGGTGGCGGTGTGGGGGAGTTGTCTTTGGCCAGAGGCATTCTCGGCTGTTGGATCAGATCTGATCTAACAGTCGGGCTGGCTTGAAGGATGAACGGCCCAGATGAAACCTTGATCGGTGAAACGGCTCCAGATCGTGACACGTGGGGCTCAGCAGTCGAGGGGTTATAGCATGTGGGACTCACGCACGCGTGGGATATCGAAGAGTCCGCGCGTGGACTGCTCGCGCGCGTGGCACTCGAACCGTCCAGACGTGTAGTGCACGCGGCTGGCTAGATATTTTATCCTTCCTTGATCGTGGCCGTTAGATTAGATCTTGATCCAACGGCCCTCGTTCAGCTGCGCAAGATTGAACGAATGGCGTCAATAGTCTATTATCTGATGTGGGCTAGGGTTTTCTTAGGATGGGCTGGCCGGTTTGGGCCTGATCAGGTTTGTAATAATACTAATGTAATGGACTTAGGCTGGTAATTTATTCATTTGGGGTTTAATATGTTTTTGGATTTCATCTTATATTAGCCAAATAATAATAACATTAATATTAGTTATAACAACAATTCATAATAATAATACACATACGATAATACATACGTATGCACTTATGCAAACATTAATTAATATAACATACTAGCATACATACATATATAATCATACACATAATTAACATAACATCTACACACATTATTCGTAAAACAAATACGCTCGTACTAAATATAGATACATGCATGACACACATACACCGTATTACTTATTAATACGTATACATACATAGTTTATAATATACATGCACACACTACACACTTTACATATATTAATAACACTCATGCACATAATAAACATATAGCATAACATAATACAATGTATACATGCAACGCTAATATACTAATAATTATATCAATATGTATTTACAGACCAGATAAAAATGAGTGATTACAACGGGAAGCCATTTTGTTAGTTGGAACATTTTGGTACGGAGCCTCTCTGTATCGGTATGCCCTGTTGGAACTGTATTATTTTGTGCTGAAGTTTGAATGTCTTGCAAATTAGTCCCTGAATTGTATGAATGCAATTAATTGAGTATGAGTGGTTGTCTTGGAATGTAGATTGATCAATGATTTGTAATTTATTCAAAATGAGACGCTACTGCTGAGGCATGTACGTATAGAACTCTAATAACATGCATCTAAAAAAATAGGGTTCAATTTAGGATTTAGATTGGGTTTGCTCCGGCAAACCTAATGTGGTTTTTTTAGTCTGATTTTGGCTAGACCAGGCTATTTTGTTACATTTGGTCGTATCAAAGCCAGGTTTCACAAAAATGAGGATGTTGTTAGTGTTTGTATCATGATGTTTGCTATGCACGGAGATTGATTTCTTAAGTGATGTGTGAATTATGCTATGTTTGGATATTCTGGGGACACATTGCCTTATTAGTATGTTTATAAAATGATTTTGGTTTGAAATGGAAGTCTTGGATCCTTGCTTGAAGCTAGCCTAATTGTTTTTGTTTTGGTGTAATTATCATGCCTTAAAATATGATTTAGACTATGCCACCGAGGAGAGAATTGTGATTTAGAGGAAATGCTATTGTCGGAGGGCAGGGAGTTGAGGGCGAGATTGTACACCCTAAGGATTTTCCGCCTCCTCCGCCTAATCCTACTTGAGGGAGTGGAACAAGTATCACCTACACCACCTGGTCCAGTGTTTGGTGATGTGACACCTTTGGTTCAGGCGACGACGAGAGCATTCCAGGATGTGATGGCTGTAGTTAATGTACCTACTTCAGAACCTATTGCTGCTAATCCAGGGTTACTGTTGGAGCGTCTACGTAGTCTTGGAGGAATTGAATTTAAAGGGTTGACACTCAAGGCATCCGAAGAGTGGATGGCTAGTACAGAGCGTATCCTGGTTCAGATGGGATGTAATGATGAGTGTAAGCTGGGATGTGCTATGTTCCTGTTGTAGAGGGATGCGTATAGTTGGTGGACCACTGTGATCACGGGCATGGAACCCATGATATAACATGGGAATTCTTCCAAACTGCTTTTAGGAAAAAGTATCTAGGAGTAAGATACTTGGATGAGAAGAAACGTGAGTTTATGGCCTTGGTCTAGGGTAGTATGACAATGTCAAATTACGAGGTGCAGTTTGTGAGGCTGAGTTAGTATGCACATGAGTTGGTACCAGATGAGGGGCATCATTGTGGGCATTTCTGATATGGATTGGTTTAGGATGTTAAAATGTATATACTGGCCACTGACTATACTAATTTAACGTATTGGTTACACAGGCAAATGATATTGAGTAGAGCTTGGGTTTAACTCACCGTTCTGGAGGTTTCAGCTCTAGGAAGAGAGCGACAAACTTTGGTTCTAGTGTTGGTCAGTCTAAGAGGCACCGTGATCCGAGGTTTCGACCGGGTGAGACGAGGTGGAGATGGTACAAGATGAGATCTTAGGGACAGGGTGCTTAGGTTTGGAGAGAAAATTTGAGGCGAGATTACCTGAGTTTGGCCAAAGATGGGCAGGCTCCTATAGTTGGGGCTGCAAATTCATGTTAGAGTTGTGGGTCAATAGATCACATGAGACGTGATTATCCTTTGCTTGCTGGAGGTAGGAAAGCACCTACACCTGTTGCTGCACCTCCTAGAGGCTGTGGGCGTGGCCGAGGTACCTTCCAACGAAGGGATAAGGGACAGAGGACTATGGCACACACTGTGGCAGTTCGACCTGCAGATGGTAGACCGGCGAGGATCTATGCTCACCGCGAGGGGAGGAATAACACAGACGTGACAGTAGGTACCTTTACCTTGCAGTCTATGTGATTATTATCTTTGATAGATTTTGGTCCCACGCATTCATATGTTTTGCATGAGCATGCACATTTGCTTGGTATATCGATAAAAATGCTTGATGTTGGTATGCAAGTGACGAGTTCTTTTGGAGAAGCAGTCATTATGAAGAAGTTGTATCAGAGATGTCCTCCGATGATACAAGGTCAAGTGCTTGCGGCTGATTTGATAGAGCTGTCGCTCTATGGGTTTGACGTGATTTTGGGTATGGACTGGTTGTCCGAGCATCGAGCTGTGGTTGATTTTGAGACCAAGCGAGTTTCATTAAAGCTCACTGACGAATATGAGATAGTAGTTGTGGGTGAAAATGTGAAGTTTCTATCCAATATGGTTTCGGCCATGGAAGCGCGTAACTTGCTTGATTGTGGATGTTGGGCTTATCTAGCTTATGTGATGAACCCGAATATGGAAGAAGTGCGGACTAAGGATATCCATACTATTTGTAATTTTTCAGGTGTGTTTCTAAAAGAGTTGTTCGGGTTGCCACCGGACATGGAGGTGGAGTTTTGTATCGAAACATATACTGATTCGGCTCTGGTGTGTCGATTGCACCGCATTACATGGCACCCAATGAGTTGAAACAGTTGAAGACACAACTCCAAGAGTTGTTAGATCGTTGCTTTATCCAGCCTAGTGTTTCACCGTGGGAAGCACCGGTGTTGTTTGTGAAAAAGAATGATGGCACGTTGAGGATGTGTATAGATTATTGGAAACTGAACAAGTTGACAATAAAGAACAAGTATCCTTTACTGCGAATTGATGATTTGTTTGATCAATTTTGAGGTGCTACGGTGTTTTCCAAGATTTTTTTAAGATCTGGATATTATCAGTTGAAGGTTAAAGATAAGGATGTGTTGAAACTGCTTTTCATATGCGGTATGGCCATTATGAATTCTTGGTGATGCCATTATCAATTTGTCGTAGTGTTCATCAATGATATACATGTGTGCTCTCGTACAAAGGAGGATCATGATCGACACTTACGGATTATGTTGTAGAGCTTGTTGGATAATTAGCTTTACGCCAAGTTCAGCAAGTGTGAATTTTGGATTAGGGAAGTGCTTTTCCTTGGACATGTGGTTTCAGCTGAAGGTATCTGAATGGATCATAAGAAGTTGAGGCTATTGTGGATCGGAAGCAGCCGAAGTCAGTATCGACAGTCCGTAGTTTCTTATGTTTGGAAGGTTATTATCTTCGTTTTGTGGATGAGTTTTCGAGGGTTGCTGCTCCGTTAACCAAGTTGTTGCAGAATGATGCACGGTTTGAGTGGATAGAGGCTAGGCAACAGGCTTTTGAAAGGTTGAAGGAAGCTTTGACACAAGTTCCAATCTTGATTCAACTTGAGTCAGGAAATGAGTTTGTGGTTTATAGCGATGCATCCTACGTTGGATTGGGGTGTGTGTTGATGCAGGAGAGGAAAGTTGTAGCTTATGCATCGAGGCAGTTGAAGGTGCACGAATGCAACTACCCTACGCAAGATCTTGAGTTGGATGCAGTAGTGTTTGCATTGAAGATTTGGAGACATTACCTCTACGGCAAAAAATGTATTGTATACGCTGATCATAAGAGTTTGAAATATTTGATGACGCAAAAGGGGTTGAATTTCTGCCAGCGTAGATGGTTGAAGCTGTTGAAAGATTATGATTTGACCATTGAGGACCATCCGAGCAAAGCCAATATGGTGGGTGATGCTTTGAGTAGAAAAGCCATTGTGGAGTTGAGAGCCATGTTTACGAGGTTGAGTGTGATTCATGACAGAGGATTGTTGGCAGAATTGCAAGTGAAACCGTCACTGTCACAGTTGATTAAGGAAAAGCAACTATATGATGAGGTGTTGATACCGCATGTCAAAGATATTATGGATGTAAACCCTATGGATTTTCACTTTAATAGTGATGGGGTTTTGTGCTTTAGAGATCGGATTGTGGTGCCAAGTGATGGGGAGTTTAGACAAACGATTTTTGTCTGAGGCACATGCTAGTCCTTTTTCTATGCATCCCGGTAGTACTAAAATGTATCAGGGGTTGAAGAAGGAGCACTACTGGGAGGGTTTGAAAAAAGATGTAGCTGATTTTGTTGCTAGATGTATGGTGTGTCAGTGTGTGAAAGTTAAACATCAGTTTTCTTCCAGGTTATTACAACCGTTAAAAATTCCAAAGTGGAAGTGGGAGAGGATCATCATAGATTTTGTGTCGAGGTTTCCTTTGACACCGACCAAAAAGGACTCCATTTGATTGATTCTTGATCAGTTTACAAAGTGTGCACATTTTCTGCTGGTGCATACGACGTATTCTTTGGATAAGTTGGCGGATTTGTATGTTGCTGAGATTGTGAGGTTGCATGGGGTACCTGTAACGCCCCAGTTTTGGTCTTGGATGTTTTGAGGGTTGGTTTGAAGGTTCGGTGGACTTGTATTAGATGTTCGAGTTAGTTTTGGGATTAAATATTTTTAAAGGTGATAAAAATATGGAAAAATGTGGTAAAATCATTATTTAATATAATAATGATTATGGTAAAATGAATTTTGGAAAATGAGATTTGGAAATTGGACATTTTGGACTATGATAAGTTTAATAATTTTGGAAAATGAGTGGAAATTGGTTTAAACACTTTTAAGATGTTTAATAAAGGTTGTTAGGAGATTAGGATAAGTTTGAAACACTTACCTAAACTCAAAAGCAAGTTTTCCCTCTTTTGCTCTTTAATATCGGTTCGGATATGAGCATGTGTAATTCATGTTTTGGTTTTAAACATGGTTTGATTTACTACTGCAAATGCATGATTTTAAGTACATATGAGGGGGTTTAAAAGTATTAGAAATGCTAGTGAGCATTGGTTTTCATTCCTGTCGGGAATGGTGTTATTGCTTTGGCAATGTGATTTGCATATGTGGTGATTTTACATAATGCATTGTAAAACAGTGATTAAATGGTTTTGTAAATGATATATTGAATAAGTGACATGATGAGAAAACATTCGGATATATTTGGCATGCCATAGGATGAAGTGCACTATAATATGTTAAAAATCGATCGTGGTTAAGAGTCCTTGAAGTAAGCGGTCGGCTACTCGGATTATAATGTTGTCACTTGGGTTAAGCGGTTCGTTCCCCTTGTTGATGTTGATCTTGCGGTCGACAAGGGTGTTGTATCATGCGGTCGGCATGGTATGGGTCATGGTAGTGGTCGACTATCATGGGAGATCCGTGTATCAAAATGTAAGGTTAACAGTGGGTTACTTAAAGATAAGCGGTTGGCTAATCAAGGATAGAGGTCGTCTATCCAGGGTCACTATAAATGCCAATATATGAGAATTCAAGTGTTGAACTTATTTTGTAATGCTTTGGAATTTATGCATGGTTTTGTATATAGTGCTTTGGGGATTTAAGCACGTGGATTATAATGCATATGATCGATATGCATGTTTTGAATTGCAATCATTGGAACTTGCTTAGGTCGTAAGCATGGTTTGAAAACAAGTGTTTAGTTTTCAAGGGCTATAATGCATCATTGTTTTAAAGATCATCCTCACTAAGCATGTATGCTTACGCTCTCTTTTTCCTAAAGATGCAGAGCATTGAAGTTTTGGGGTTGCAAAGGCAAGGCTAAAGTGATCCTAAAGCAAATACTACTTTGAGTATGAACTCAGTTTATGTTTTTGGTTAATAAGGCAATATGTTCGCCATATTTTTGGGATTTGTATTTCTATTTTTCCATGAGTTTTAAGCTTGAGTAGTGTCGGATTTTATGGTTATTGGATGTTGATTGAGCTTGGGAGAAACTTGCCTATGTTGTTGCTAGCCAAGTGCTAGGGTATGCATCTAGATGATTTTGATTGGTTGTCATGGTTTGATGATTCAAGCAACTTTGGTTTGATGCTATAAATGTGCAAGCATGTTGAGTATGCCTTAAATGTACCAAATGTGAGTTTTGGTTGCTTGGTGGAAAGTTATTAGAATGCATGCCTACAGAATGTCTTGGTGTGTATGAATGCCATGAATGGTTGTTGAATCTGTGATGCTTTGGTTGGTAATGTATCTTAGTAATGTTGTATAAGTGTTTGAAGCATGTTGGAGTGTTTTGGATATCATCAAAGTGTGTTTAGACAGCAATTTGGGACATTACATCTCCAGGCGTACCAAAACAGGTACCCCGTACCGGTACGGCTAGGCCAATTAAGGCATAGCGTTTCGATATGGGTAAGCCTTTCTAGGCATAGCGTTTCGATACTCGAGCAAGTGTTTTGGTACGAGTTAGTGTATTTTAACTTGGCGTTTCGATACGCGGGGCCATATCGGAATGAGTTTGAGCTACTGGAATCTGCGTTTTGTAAAATGGTTAAGGCGTTTCGAAACACCTATACGCGTACCGATACGGGCTGCAGTTATTCAGTTATTTGGAATATTTGGAAACTCTGTTCCTTTCATTTTGGTCCCTCAATATTTGTGAGTGCAATTGTATGAGGTTGGATGATTGTTTTGATCTGAAATTTGACATGTTGGCATGAAATCAGACTAATTGAGGATCGGTAACCTTAATTCCAGTATTGATCCAGTAATTTATCAGATTTTCATTTTAGTCCCTAAAATATGTCGAATGTAATTGGTTGCATTTCCGTGGTCCATTTTCTTTGAAATTTCATTCGCTGCAAGTATGTACACTTAGGATTTATAATATGCATCTAGATAAGATAAAAGGAAAAAATAGACTAGTTTTCATAATCTTTCTTCAGTTTGCTTGGGCAAACCTAATGTAGTTCTCTTAGTTCGGTCGAGCATCTAAGCCGGGTCGAGGGGGTTACAGTACCTAAGTCGATTGTTTCGAATAGAGATCTGTATTTTACAAAAAGGTTTTGGGGATATTTGCATCAAGCTTTGGGTAGTCGTTTGAATTTCAGTACATCGTATCATCCTCAAACAAATGGCCAGTCTGAACGTGTGATTCAGATCTTGGAAGATATGTTGAGATGTTGTATCATTGAGTTCCAAGGAACTTAAGAAAGGCAATTGCCTTTGGTTGAGTTTGCGTACAATAATAGTTATCAAGCCAGTATTAAGATGGCACCATATGAAGCCTTGTATGGTAGGAGGTGTCGTACACCCCTGTGGTGGGCTGAGGCTGGGGAAAGTATGTTTCCATGCCTGATGTGTTGAAAGACACGGATGAGAAAGTAAAAATGATTTGTGATCGTTTAAAAGAGGCTGAGGACAATCAAAAATCTTACGCGGATTTGAAGCGAAATGAGGTTGAGTACGCTGTTGGTGAGAAAGTTTCTTGAAAGTTTCACCTTGAAAGAAGGTGAGACATTTTGGGCGTAAAGGAAAGTTGAGCCCAAGGTTTATTGGACCGTATGAGGTGTTAGAATGCATTGTTCCTGTGGCTTATCGGTTGATGTTGCCTCCTGAGTTGGAGAAGATTCATGATGTGTTTCATGCGTCCATGTTGCAGAGGTATCGTTCAGATCCGTCGCATGTTATGCCCGTTGAGGATGTTGAGTTGCGACTAGATTTGTCTTATGAGGAGGAACGAGTGGAGGTCATTGACTCCAGTAGTAAAGTTCTTCGTGGTAAAATGATTGAACTTGTTAAGGTGTTGTAGCGACATCGCGATGTTGAGGAGGCCACGTGGGAGAGTAAGTTGGACATGATTGCTCAGTTTCCGCATCTGTTTCCATCAGGTAAATTTTGGGGACGGAATTTCTTAATGGGGGAGAGTTGTAAAACCCCAATTTTGGGCCTAGGAGTTTCCCAATTGGTTTAGACGGTCCGTTGGATTGGATTAGAGGATTTGAGTCAGTTTTGAGATTTAAATTGGATTAAATATTTTTGGAAGGGTTAAAAATATGGAAAATTTTTCTAAAATCATTATTAGTTACGGAAATGATTTTGGTGGAATCAATTTTACAAAAAGGGGTCTCTAAAGGGGACATTTTGGTTAGTGACCAAAATGCAATAATTTCAAAATTGTTTTGTGACAGTTTTGTACAAGGGTCAAAACTTTGAATCTTCAAAGAGCTATTTACCCAAAGGTCTAATATCTAACTTTTCCCTTAATTAAATATTTTAAATGATTTTAAAATATAATTAAAGGCTTTGGAAAAGAATTGGATAATTAAAAATATCTAAAACAAATTTTACGTAACAAACTTTTTCCAATAAGATTTTCTCTCCAATTCTCTTCAGCCAAACATATTTTCTCTCTTCAAAATCTCCAGGTAAAATTCAGTTTTAATCAATCTTTTGGTTTCAATTGAGTTTACAATAGTTTTCTAACAAAATAAACTTGATTTCTCATTGTTTTGGCTTTGGAAAATCATCTAATTGAGGGGAAAAGCAGCCATCACAGGAGAGGTTCATTCTTCTCCTCTAATACAAGGTTATTTATTGAAATTCCCAAGTCATTGATCCTTTACACATGTTTTCTAACTTGATTTGATGATTTAATTGTGGAAATTTGGTTAAATTAAGGTTTAGTGGATTTAATTGAAGGATTTTCGTATAGAATCTATTTTGTTGGGTTCTTATTTGATTTTAATCATAATCCTGATGTTGAATAATGTTTATAAGTGGGTTTTAACATTGAAATCCCGAAACTATGTGAATATCTAATTTTATAGGTTGCTAGATATGTGTTTTTGAGGAGTTGTGCTGGTTAACTGAATGCTGGAGATATAAGGATGTTTGAGATGTGTTTTTAGATGTTAATTGATAATAATTGAAGTGTTGAAATGTTAGATGGTGGCTAGGTTAAGTTTGGATGAGGTTTGTGGTTAGTTTGGGAGTTGTAGAGTGGTTTTGGGTAAAGGATGTTGAGGTTTTGTGCTGCTATGATGTTGATTGCATTTTGATGCAATGTACCTCTGTTTTGGTGGATAAAATAGGGGAAGTTGGTCCTCAAACTTGAACGTTGGTTTCGAAAACTTCGGAGGCGCGATTGTCGCATCGGCAAGCGAGGCTTTGCGAGTCGGTGAGTGGAAACGTGTTTTGCAACATTGCAAAGATTTGAAAGTTGTGTTTGGGAGTTTAGATCAAGCTTGAAATGCTGGTCTAAGCTCAGAAGTAAGTAAAGGATAAATTCTCTCTCGAACTCAGCTTGGCTAATAGTTCGATGCACTTGTTTTACATGGTTTAGTTACTCATTGTATATGCATGTTTTGAGCATGGTTTAATGCTGGAATTTGGTTACAAAATAATGGCGATGCATTTGAATGTAATGCATGTTTTGTTAATGTTTATGAACATTGGTTAATGCAAGGTCAATTGCATTGGTTAAAATTGATTTTGATGATGCATATGAAAACAGTGAGTTGCTGATGTTAAAATTAATTTTATTGCCAAGTGATGATATGAAAAATGTTTGTAAGTAAAATTGATATAGTTGGTCGGCCATAGGATTGATAGTGCTTTATAAAAAGGAGCCTTGGATGTCGAGGGGTTTATACGGTGTACTGAATGGGTACCGAATACTCCACCACGGTTATCACAACAGTGGAGGGTTTATGTGTACCGAATACTCCCGTGTGTGATCCTTGTGTTACCGGTAGATTGTTTGTTAAATGTTGAGAGAACACTTGTTGAATTTGTGTATCCGATGTTACGTTTTATAAAGAGCAACTTGGTACTTGATCACTTGAAGCCAATATAATTGTTTATGTATCATGAGATGGATTATGTTGTTTAATGTGATTTAAACATATTTTACTCTTTAAGCCTTGCATTGGTAGTATGTATGGAAAGCTTAAATTGAGGGTAGCAAATGAGACTTTGTTGTGGTATCCATGATACATGTTGCATATGGTTTAATATGCTGTTTTGGAAAGGTTAACTGCTGTGTTTGATAAGGCATGATGTTGTGTTGATGTTTTAAAGTGTTTTGAAAAATGTTTTCAAAGAGATGTGAAACGATTTAGCTTGCATTGATGGCTGTTGAATGAGCATTCCTTACTAAGCCTAGTGTGCTTACACTCTCTTTTCCATCAATTTAGAGAAATAAGGTTTGAGGCAGCGAGAAAGCAAGCAAAAGAACACCAAAGACTTGTTTTTAATGTACGGTTTGAACGTCGAAAAGTAGTAATAATGGCAATATGTCGATTGAGGTTTTGGGAGGGTTTTTGGATGAACTCCCTGTTGTGGCATGTTTTAATTGTTGTTCTGGACTTGTAATATGTTTAAGTGGTTGAGAAATGGTTGGTTTGATGTTTTGGATGTAGACTAGGAAGCATGCCTCTAGAATTGGTATTTGTGTGTGCTAGTTAAGCTAGGTTGGCTATTGATGCTGTTATGTTGTTGATTAAGCATGTCGATAATGAACTTTGTTGATTAGCTAAGTGTTAATTTGTTTGGAATGAGCCTAAGAGTCATATGTTGGACCCAGAGGTCATTACAGGCCTCTGTGTACCGATACGAGTACCTTAAGGTTCGGTACGCAGGGTCCTATAGAGGCTCAAATCGTGGAAAATAAGCCTAGCATACCGGTGGAAAACATGTGTGAGTGTCGGTATACGGGCCATCATGCCGAAACACCCCTTGACTTTAACAAGCCATATCGATACATAGGGTACCGTATTAGTACGGGTCTTAGCTACTCGAATTCTGAGTTTCCAAAATAACCAAGGGGGATCTGTATGGATCACCGTCGTACTGATACGGTGTGGTGAACATACCGTATCGATACGTGTGAAGCATGTATTGGTATAGGAAGCCGTTTTGTTAATTGGACCGTATCGGTAAGGAGCATCTCTGTATCGGTATGCCCTATTGGAACTGTATTATTTTTTGCTAAATTTTGAATATCTTCAAATTAGTCCCTGAATTGTATGAATGCAATTAATTGAGTATGAGTGGCCGTCTTGGAATGTAGATTGATCTATGAGCATGAAATGGGGAATAATTAAAAATTGATAATTGATAAGTGTTCAAAAGTACTATTTTTCTTACCCTTTTTACTCATATTATTGTTAGACTTAGGCTCATATTAGTTGCATAATTAGCCATTCATGAATTAATCCATGTTTCCTTCCATCGTTGAGCTTGATTACATAACTTGGTAGTTTTTGTGGGAAAAGATGCTGCTTTGGTGTGTTTTGTGTGTATGTGTAGGATCACTTGCCAAAGCAAGGCTAGAGCTAGTTTCCAGGGCAATGCATGAAGGAGATGTCAAGCTAGTTGCCAGGGCAATGCATGAAGGAGACACCGAGCCAGTTTCCAGGGCAATTGTCGACAAAGAATAAGGTGATATGGTAGTCGAAATTGATGACTAGACAAGCCCAAGATGACGTGGAGCAAAGCTTAATGCCAAATGAGTTTGATTTCCTTGAAGAGGTTAAAGAAGAATTAAATTCCAAGAAGATAGGAGAAGTTCTAGAAAGAATATAATTATAATAATGAATTATATTCTTTAAAGATAATTTCATTCCAACTTAACTTCCTCCTCAAGGGAGGACTTTGACCTAGCCCTATAAATAGATCACCAAGCCGTCAACTCCTAGGGGGGAGAGAAGAGAGAATTTTCGACAAGCTTCAAGGGGAGATCTCGACAAGAAGGCTTCATCCATCCTTCATCTTTTTCTTTCTTGTTCAATTAGGTTCGTGCTAGGAACTCTTTATCTTGTGTTTCTTTGGAACCTAGCCATGAACTAAATCTTTTTGGCTAAGGTTATTGTGTCATGTGGTTGTGAGAAACTATTGGATTTTGTTTAAGTAATAAGAGTTTGCACTTTTCTATTCAAGGTTTATTCATTCTTGGTTCTTATTCTTGTTTGCGAGTGAATTGGGAGAGGATCTCGTAACTTCATCTATTTATCTAATATCGGGAGAGTTAGATTCAAGAAACGAATGAATATGATCTTTATTCAATCTATTGATGGTGAAGATGAATCCATCTTAGGAATAAGTTAAGGATTTCAACGGCTATGAAGAGCGCAAGATTGATTGTTGTTCACCCTTGATTCACGCAGGGATGTATTATCAAGGCATGCACAAGTAGCTAGAGTTTTGACTTAGGGATAAGAAGAAACCATTGAAGAACGCTCTACCAAACCTTGAAGGTTGCTGCCCAGACGCCCAAGTAGTTGCCCAGACGCCCAAGTAGTTGCCCAACTAGTCGCCCAAGTAACCATCGATTAGTTGCCAAGGCAACCCCGTTGTGCAAGTTGCCACGACAACTGAGTTGCCCTTGCACTCTTTTACCAAGATGATCCAATCGGCTATCACACCTGAACTCACGATAACCTGGCCTATCTCTCTCATTTGATCTCTTCTATTCTTTTACTTATTTGCTTTCTAGATTAGTTATTAGTTAAAACTCCTATAATCTTCTATTTGTGTTTTTACTTTTTATAGTGTAAGAGATTAGATTCTTGAAGTGGCACCAATCCCTGTGGAGACGATATCTTTTATACTATAACTTGCGATGTGTACACTTGCACAATTGCGGAGCACTTATTACGCGCAACAAGTTTCTAGCGCCGTTGCCGGGGATTGGCAATAGCGACTTTGTTTTTATTTTCTTGCACTTTCTTTTTACTTTTCTTGTTTAAGATTCAAAGGGCTAACAAACTTTGTTTTTGCATTGGTATATGACCAGGGTGAGAGCGATTACACCAGAATATCCCTTTGATCCAGAAATCGAACGAACCTTACAAAGACTTAGACGAAGGTTAAGAGTAGCAATGGCTAATCAAGACAGCAATATAAATCAAGATGTTCCAGCAGGAGGAGGAGTGATTCTTGCACGAAACAAAACTATCCAAGACTATCTTGAAGAAGATCTTGATGGACTTAATCCAAGAGTTGTCACACCTGAAATTGAAGCCGACCACTTTGAGTTGAAACCGATGATGTTTAATATGATCAACACAATTGGTCAATTTGGCGGCTCAACAACTAATGATGCACGACAACATCTTAAATCTTTCCTCTAGATTTGTAACTTGTTCAAAATACACGGAGTCACGCCCGATGTTTTACAATTAAGATTATTTTCCTACTCACTGAGGGATAGGGCGAAAGCATGGTTGAATAGCATTCCTGCCGGATCAATAAGATATTGGACCGATCTTTGTCGTGATTTCCTTGCCTGGTTTAATCTACAAATTTAACTGATAAGCTTCGTAACGACATTACTTCTTTTCGGCAGGAAGATGATGAATCCATGTACAAGGCTGGGAGCGATATAGAGAACTTTTACACAAATGCCCCCTACACGGATTCCTAGTGTGGACACAAGTAACAATGTTTTACAACATTGTGAATACACCAACAAGGATGATGTTAGACGCCTCGGCAAACGGCATACTCCTAGATAAGTCACCGAAGGAAGCAATGCAAATTCTAAACAGGCTGGCCAAGAATAATTATCAATTCCCCTCTACTAGAAGAGGAGGTGTTAGACGCCAAGCCACAATACATGAACTAGGATCATCAGACTCAATTTCGGCACAATTGGCCACTTTAACCAAGATGGTCCAGAACATGCAGAAACCAAACAACACACATGAGGTCAAGGTAATGGATTCTTTTCGTGAATTATGTGGTGGTAACCATGATTCTTCTTAATGTATGCAGAATCCGGAGTCCAGCTTCTATGTAGGGAATTACAACCGGAACAACAATGTGATGTCCAATACATATAATCCAGCTTGGAAGAAACACCCAAATTTTTCATGGAGTAATCCCAACAATGCTCTAAACCAGAACAATCAGAATGCACAAGCATCAGGATTCTAGCAGAATATGCCACGGCAACAGTTGCCGCAGCAACAACCGACAACATCTAGTTCTTTGGAAAATTTTCTAAATGCTTTTATGATGAAAACTGGATCTTATATGGCTGAGAATAGTAACTTCATAAAAAGAACTGATGCCTAAACTTGAAGCCTAAATTGGTTTTCCATTGGAAACAACTATGTCGGGAAAGCATTATGCGACCTTGGGGCTAGCATAAACTTGATGCCTAAATCGGTTTTCCAGAAACTAGGAATCGAGAAGGAAAGACCTACAACAGTTATGCTACAACTAGCCGATAGATCCTATGTGCATCCAGAGGGAAAAATTGAAGACATACTGGTAAAAGTTGATAAATTTATTTTTCTCGCTGACTTTATTGTTTTGGATTGTGAAGCAGATGAGCATGCACCTATCATTCTCGGGAGACCATTCCTAGCAACAGGGAGAACCTTGATCGATGTTGAAAAAGGAGAACTCACAAAGAGTGAATGACCAGCAAGTTAAACTAAATGTGTTCCAAACACTAAGGCGTGCCGATGATCTAGAAGAATGCCAACTTCTCCATGCCACGATAGAGTTTAACTTCGAAGAGTAATTTAGTTGCCTCGGCAGCTACATTGCCGATCAAGAGGAACCTGAGGAGTATGAAAAACCGGTCGATGAGGAACAACAAGAAGAGGCAAATTGGCTATTCAATCGACCAGGCACATACTTTGAACCACTGGATTACTCAGGTAAGGAAGGTAAGCTCGAAAAGCCCTCTATTGAACAACCACCGATTCTTGAGTTGAAACAGTTGCCAGAGCAACTAAAATATGCATACTTAGGAACCGATAATACATTGCCTGTAATTATTTCTTCTAAGTTATAGTCTGAGCAGGAAAAGAAGCTGATCAAAATGTTGATGCTACACAAGAATGCAATAGGGTGGACAATTGCCGACTTGAAGGGAATTAGCCCGGCAGTGTGCATGTACAAGATTTTGTTGGAAGATGATCACAAACCTTCAATTGAGGCCTAGAGGAGACTGAATCATGCCATGAAAAGGGGTTGTAATGAAAGAAATAATCAAGTGGCTTGACGCCGGCATTATATACCCTATCTCTGATAGTACATGGACAAGTCTGGTACAATGTGTACCGAAAAAGGGAGGTATAACGGTGGTAAGTAATGAAAACAATGAACTCATTCCAACCAGGACTGTAACCGGTTGGAGGGTTTGTATGGATTATCGAAAGCTAAACAAAGCCACTAGGAAAGATCACTTCTCATTACCCTTTATTGATCAAATGCTTAACCGTCTTGTAGGTAAACCCTTTTATTGTTTTCTTGATGGTTATTCAGGTTACAATCAAATTGCCATAGCACCAGAAGACCAAGAAAAGACAACCTTCACATGCCCATACGGTACTTATGCTTTCCGAAGGATGCCATTCAGATTATGTAATGCCCCGACAACCTTCCAAAGATGCATGATGGCACTCTTTTCAGACATGGTCGAAGACTTCCTTGAGATCTTCAAGGATGGTTTTTCTATTTTTGGTAATGACTTCGACAGCTGCCTTGGCAATTTAAAGAAGGTGTTGGCAAGATGTGAAGAAATTGATTTAGTCCTCAATTGGGAGAAATGCCATTTTATGGTAGATGAAGGAATAGTGCTCGGCCAAAAGATTTCATCCTAGCGAATTGAAGTAGACAAAGCCAAGGTGGATGTGATTGACAGATTACCCCTACCAAGTTCGGTTAAAGGAATTCGAAGCTTTCTTGCACATGCAGGTTTTTACAGGAGGTTCATTCATAATTTTTATAAAATCACTAAACCCTTGTGCAATTTTCTTGAATAGGATAAAGTATTCAATTTTGATGATTTTTGTACCCAAGCATTCGAAACCCTAAAAGAAAAGCTTGCGTCGGCACCCATTTTCATTCAACCAGATTGGACGCTACCTTTTAAGCTCATGTGTGATGCAAGTGATTTCGCGGTAGGAGCAGTCCTAGGCCAACACACAGGTAAGACCTTCCATGTGATATACTACGCTAGTAAAACTCTTAATAGTGCTCAAGTGAATTACACAACAACGGAGAAAGAGTTACTAGCTGTAGTTTTCGCATTTGTAAAGTTCTGATCCTATTTGATTGGTACAAAGGTAATTGTTCATACGGACCATTCGGCAATCAAATATCTATTTGCTAAAAAGGAGGCAAAATCTCGTTTGATTCGTTGGATATTACTTTTACAAGAATTTGATATTGAAATTAAGGACAAGAAAGGAACAGAAAATCAAGTGGCCGATCACTTATCACGTTTAGAATGCAATAGGGAGGAGGACGCGGATCTAGAGATATGCGATGCATTCCTGGATGAGCAACGTTTAGTTTCCTCGGCAACCATGGATGTGCATGCCTCGGCAACCCTCGACGCCTCGGCAACCATGGACGCGCACGCCTCAACAACTCTTGACGCTGCAGCAGCCCTTGACACGCACGCCTCGGCAACCATGGATACGCATGCCTTGGCAACCGTCGACGCCTCTACAGCCCTTGACGAGCATGCCTTGGCAACCCTCGACGCCTCGGTAAACCTAGACGTACACGCCTCGGCAATTTTGGGAGCAGTCGCCATGGTAGCACCTACCTCGGCAATACCCTGGTACGCGGATTTAGTTAATTTCCTTGGTTCTGGTATTTTACCTTATGGTCTTACTCACCAAGGGAAGAAGCGGTTCTGCCATGATGCTAAGCATTACTTTTGGGACGAGCCTTTGTTATTTAAACAATGTGAAAATCAGGTTATACGCCGATGTGTCCCTAAAGATGAGCAGCAGAATGTACTCCGGCAATGCCATTATTCACCCTATAGAGGACATTTTGGAGGAACTCGTACCGCGGCCAAAGTTTTGCAATCCGATTTGTATTGGCCAACATTGTACAAAGATGCCCAAGACTTTTACAAGCAATGTGATCGTTGCCAGAGGACGGCAAATATCTCTAGACGACATGAGATGCCGATCCAAAACATCATTGAGGTAGAATTATTCGTTGTGTGGGGGATCGATTTCATGGGACCTTTCCCATCTTCATTCGGCAACCTCTACATTCTACTTGCCATCAACTACGTGTCTAAATGGGTTGAAGCAACTCCAGTTCCCAACAACGATTCCAAGACCGTGCAATGATTCTTGCAGAAAAACATATTTACACGGTTTGGGATGCCAAGAGCAATTATCAGTGACGAAGGCAAGCATTTTGACAACAGACTTATTACCAAGATGTTGCAACGCTTTGTCGTATCACACAAGATTGCCACGGCATATCACCCACAAACCAACGGACAAGCAGAAATTTCCAACCGAGAATTGAAGGGTATACTCGAGAAAGTTGTAAATCCCTCTAGGAAGGATTGGTCATTAAGACTAGATGACGCACTTTGGGCATATCGCACTGCATTCAAAACACCCTTAGTTATGTCACCCTTCCGACTTGTCTATGGCAAAGCATACCATCTACCGGTGGAAATCGAACACAAGGCATATTGGGCAATCAAGACCGTGAATATGGATTGGAAAAGTGCCAGACAAAAGCGTTTGTTGGACCTCAACGAGATAAAAGAATTCCATGCACTCAACTATAACAATGCACAAATCTACAAGGAGAAACCAAAGCAATGGCATGACAAGAAACTATTGCCGCGACAATTCACGCCATGGCAACTAGTTCTCTTATTCAATTCTCGGCTAAAACTTTTCCCGGGAAAGCTGAAATCAAGATGGTCGGGACCATTCGAAGTTGTCAAACCATTTTCCCATGGTGTCGTGATAATCAAGTCCATCACTGACAAACATGAATTCAAAGTTAATGGACAAAGATTGAAGCACTACAACGGTGCCCATGTGGAACATAACAAAGAAGTGGTCACCTTAAGAGATGCATAAGCATGCTCTCCTTTTGATATTTTGTTTTTATTTTTTTTATTTTTATTTCTATTTTTTTTCGAACTAATTAATTTTTATTTTTATTTTATTATTGTCAATTATTTGTTTTGTTTTAGGATAGATTTATTTTCTTTAAGATTAAAACTACATCTTTCTTTCATATTTATCTTTTTAAGTTTAAGAATTTCTTTATACATCTTTATTTATTTTCTTTTATTAGTTTATCTTTAATTTTAATCCTTATTTGATTTGTCTTTGCATTGTAGGAAAAGAGTTCAAGATAAAGAGGAATTTTTGATTCAAGAAGGAAAACATCTTCAACAAGGAAATTAATGGGCTGAATCTAAGGCTTATATAAAGCCTCCAACTTACCCTAAATAAACCCCTTAGCCGTCACCCTTCCCCTAAACCGAAACCCTCTTTTTCTTCTTTCCAAAATTAATCCCACCCACCATATTTACTACCTATCTTTTCTATATAACCCATCACCCTTAACTTCCAAGAAACCTATTCCTATTTTTCATCTTGCAACTTTTTAGTTTCTTTTATTTTCTTTTCTTTGTTTTTACAAAACTCACAACCAAGATCATCCATGGCATCCAAAATTAAATTTTTGGTTTATCCAAGTTCCTCCAAAGAACCAAGATACAAGAAGCTACACCGGTGGTTCAAGAAAGATTTCACTCCAAGTTTGAAAGCCGGAAGATTTATGAAGAACAAGGCTTTGAATACTCCAACTCTCATCAAGATTTCGGCCTTGAACCATTCATCTTTGAGAGGATTGCACATCAAAAGTGGCAAATCTTTTGCCATCAATCGGAACCGGGCAACATATCATGGGTAAGAGAATTCTATGCTCACTCACCTAACCCGGATAATCCTTATGTTTTTGTTCGTGACAAGGCCATACTCATAAGTCCCAAAAACATCAACACCTTTTACGGTCTCTACATTGAGAAGGACGAGCATCAAGCCTTTGTTGATCAAATCACACCCAAGCCACTCGACAAGGTGCTTCAAGAACTCACTCTACCCGGAACTCATTGGAACGACGGTAAATACAAGGGCACGGTAAATCGCCTCCGGCATAAACCCGAGGAAAAACTATGGAATAAGTTTCTTAAAACTTCTTTAATGCCCACCACACACAATACTACCGTTGATATACCACGTCTTTTGCTCATACATTCTATTTTGCATAATCGCATCATTAACATTGGAAAAATTATTTGTGACGAGATTTTTGTATGTAGCTCAAAAGATAAGGGTTCTCTTTTCTTCGCTTGCTTAATTTCCAATCTTTGCAAGGAGATGCATGTCCCAAGTGAGTTCACCGATGAAAAGGCCCTACCAAATTCCGGTTAGAATCAAGCACAAATTTGAAAGCTAATGGGAGAGGCACCGGTAAAATCCTCAAGGCCTCTAATTGCCGCGGCAACCCCTGCTGTCTCGGCAACCCTAATGCCCAAGCACCTAATGCCCGAGCAACTTAGCCATCAACCCCGGGACACTTTGAAGCACTCTCGCAACCATTGGCGAGCAACCTTAGGTAAATTGAAGACCGGCAACTAATGTTCATGCGGTACATGAAGGAGCACAACAATGCCATCACCCAAGTCATCCTAGAAAAGTACCCGGACAACCGCATGTCGTTCCCAATCTTTCCCGCCGAGATCCTTTCCCCGACAACCAATGAAGCAGTCGCCACGGTAACCGCAATAGATGATGCCACGGCAACCAACCTTGAATATGCCACGGCAACCAAAGCTAAAGACGTCCTGGCAATCACTGCAAAAGCCAAAGGTAAAGCACCTATGCTCGAATCAAGTCATACAGAATCATTGTCTGATTTTTCAGATTGGACGAGTCCTCCATTGCACCAACAAAGACCGCACCAATTGAATCCGCCAAACGAAAAGCCAATGACATTGATGAAGAGGACGATGAGGACAACCCCGTACGAGGATCGATTCCACCATCGGCGACAAGGAAACAACCATCGCGTTCAAGCAAGAGAATCAAGACACCGACCAAAAGGAAACTAATCATCCACGACGACAAACTCTCGGAGTAAGTCCTCGTTTGCATTTTACTTTTCTTTATTTTTATTTCTCTTTAATGCATGAATTGAGGACAATGCCTCACTCGAGTTTGGGGGGGGATTGTTATTAGTAGTTACCATGTTTAGTTGCATTCATCTTAAGTATTGCATTTATGATACATAAATTGCTTGCCATGCCTTTAGTTGGAACAAGAATTGCCTAGATTTGATGAATATCTGATGATGACTTTGCCAATGCACTTAATTGATGGAATTTTTATTCTAGGATAACCATGGAAAAACTTAGAATTTTACTATGATGCTAAATTTGATGAAACGCTGTTGTGGTTTGACTGATTTAAGGAATTCTAGTGAACTTAGGTTGATAATTAAACAAATTGGGGGATTAGAATAAAAATTGGATGACTGCTAGAGGTGCCCGAAATTGGCTCTAGCATGTGATAAAAAAATGGATCGCTAGAGGTGCCCGAAACTGGCTCTAGTCGAATAAATTAATTAACTTAAGAAAACTAAAAACAAAACGCTAGAGGTGCCCGAAACCGGCTCTAGTTAAAACATGTTAAGAGAACCCAATGAAGTAATTTGAAAACCTTTTGTTTGCATAGAATCCAAAAAATAAATTTGCACACAACTCCGCACACACTCACAAGCATTATAGTTTGATTCTGAGTAACTCCTAAGCTTTTCAAAAAATGAAAAGCCAATCATACTTTGTGCCCCGGTTCTGAGAATTGAAATCAAGTTCAAAGCTAAGTTTGTGAAAATTGAAGTCTTGGCAGGTAATTATTAGTTTGCATTGCTTGAGGACAAGCAATAGTTCAAGTTTGGGGGTGTGATAAGTGTTCAAAAGTACTAATTTTCTTACCCTTTTTAATCATATTATTGTTAGACTTAGGCTCATATTAGTTGTATAATTAGCCATTCATGCATTAATCCATGTTTCCTTGCATCGTTGAGCTTGATTACATAACTTGGTAGTTTTTGTGGGAAAAGATGCTGCTTTGGTGTGTTTTGTGTGTATGTGCAGGATCACTTGCCAAAGCAAGGCTAGAGCTAGTTGCCAGGGCAATGCATGAAGGAGATGGCGAGCTAGTTGCTAGGGCAATTCATGAAGGAGGCGTCGAGCCAGTTGCCAGGGCAATTGTCGACAAAGAATAAGGTGATATGGTAGTCGAAATTGATGACTAGACAAGCCTAAGATAATGTGGAGCAAAGCTTAATCCCAAAGGAGTTTAATTTCCATGAAGAGGTTAAAGAAGAATTAAATTCCAAGAAGATAGGAGAAGTTCTAGAAGGAATATAATTATAATAAAGAATTATATTCTTTAAAGATAATTTAATTCCAACTTAACTTCCTCCTCAAAGGAGGACTTTGACCTAGCCCTATAAATAGATCACCAAGCCGTCAACTCCAAGGGGGAGAGAAGAGAGAATTTTCAATAAGCTTCAAGGGGAGATCTCGACAAGAAGGCTTCATCCATCCTTCATCTTTTTCATTCTTGTTCAATTAGGTTCATGCTAGGAGTTCTTTATCTTGTGTTTCTTTGGAACCTAGCCATGAACTAAATCTTTTTGGCTAAGGTTATTGTGTCTTGTGGTTGTGAGAAACTATTGGATTTTGTTTAGGTAATAAGAGTTTGCACTTTTCTATTCAAGGTTTATTCATTCTTGGTTCTTATTCTTGTTTGCGAGTGAATTGGGAGAGGATTTTGTAACTTCATCTATTTATCTAATATCGGGAGAGTTAGATTCAAGAAATGAATGAATATGATCTTTATTCAATCTATTGATGGTGAAGATTAATCCGGCTTAGGAATAAGTTAATGATTTCAACGGCTAAGAAGAGTGCAAGATTGGTTGTTGTTCACCCTTGATTCACGCAGGGATGTATTATCAAGGCATGCACAAGTAGCTAGAGTTTTGACTTAGGGATAAGAAGAAACCATTGAAGAACGCTCTGCCGAACCTTGAAGGTTGTTGCCCAGACGCCGAAGTAGTTGCCCAACTAGTCGCCAAGGCAACCATCGATTAGTTGCCAAGGCAACCCCGTTGTGCAAGTTTCCACGACAACTAAGTTGCCCTTGCACTCTTTTGCCAAGACGATCCAATCGGCTATCACACCTCAACTCACGATAACCTGGCCTATCTCTCTCATTTGATCTCTTCTATTCTTTTACTTATTTTCTTTCTAGATAAATTATTAGTTAAAACTCCTATAATCTTCTATTTGTGTTTTTACTTTTTATAGTGCAAGAGATTAGATTCTTGAAGTGGCACCAATCCTGTGGAGACGATATCTTTTATACTATAACTTGTGACGTGTACACTTGCACAATTACGGAGCACTTATTACGCGCAACAATAATCCTAAAATGTAATATGCGTTAAAGTTTTCAAAGTTTGCGTTTTGGTCTTTTATGTGATACGTTGGGCAATTGATGTCTGATTTGTAATCTATTCAAAATGAGATGCTACCGCTGAGGCATGTACGTATAGAACTATAATAACATGCATCTAGACAAGATAAAAAGAAAAAATAGGGTTTAGTTTGGGTTTACTCTGGCAAACCTAATGTGGCTCTTTTAGTCTGCTTCCAGCTAGGTCGGGCTAAGAGGGTTACATGTTTGACCAGGCATTAGACTCCCTTCTTTTTCCAACTAAGCTTGGCATTCTTCTCCTACATTTTGCCAACTGCGATCCAAACTCCTATATTCTTCTCCTACAAGAAAATACCATTCACTCTGGCAATAAAATTTATGTATTCCTCAACTCCTAGATGCAAATGCATGAAACTACAGGCAAAATGAACTAATATGTACCCAAAGTCGAGCAAAAGCATGGCAATATAAGCATGAAAAGTACAACTTTAGAAGAGTTAACACTCCCCCAAACCTAGCTCATTACTTGTCCTCGGGTAATGAAAAAACTACAAACTATAAAAGTAAAGTAAAGTGCCTCGACAAAATTTTTCTAATTAGCAACACAAGCTAGCAAGCAAAATCTGTCCCTAGTTCTGTTCTCAGGTATCTCATAGTAGTAATGCCAATCGATCAACAATTTCAAGTGCAAAAAAATAACTTTAACCTATGGTTATAAAGTGTACATGAAGTGCAGGTAGTTTGCATCAAGTATCCTTTGAATCCCTTAGTTAATTTTACTACCAAACTCAAAACCATTTTATATTTTTTTCTTTTATTCACCCAGGTTTTTTTATTTAGCAATATTTTTTAGGTTCGCGTCACAAAATTGTTTGGCGTGAGAAGTAAGGGCATACTGATAAGTGTTCAAAAGTGCTATTTTTCTTACCCCTTTTACTCATATTATTGTTAGACTTAGGCTCATATTAGTTACATAATTAGTCATTCATGCATTAATCAATGTTTCCTTCCATCGTTGAGCTTGATTACATAACTTGGTAGTTTTTGTGGGAAAAGATGTTGCTTTGGTGTGTTTTGTGTGTACGTGCAGAATCACTTGCCAAAGAAAGGCAAGAGCTAGTTGCCAGGGTAATGCATGAAGGAGATGCCGAGCTAGTTGCCAGGGCAATGCATGAAGGAGATGCCGAGCTAGTTGCCAGGGCAATGCATGAAGGAGACGCCGAGCCAGTTGCCAGGGAGTTTGATTTCCATGAAGAGGTTAAAGAAGAATTAAATTCCAAGAAGATAGGAGAAGTTCTAGAAGGAATATAATTATAATAAATAATTATATTCTTTAAGGATAATTTAGTTCCAACTTAACTTCCTCCTCAAAGAAGGACTTTGACCTAGCCCTATAAATAGATCACCAAGGCGTCAACTCCAAAGGGGAGAGCAGAGAGAATTTTCAATAAGCTTCAAGGGGGAAATCTCGACAAGAAGGCTTCATCCATCCTTCATCTTTTTCTTTCTTGTTCAATTAGGTTCATGCTAGGAATTCTTTATCTTGTGTTTCTTTGGAACCTAGCCATGAACTAAATCTATTTGGCTAAGGTTATTGTGTTTTGTGGTTGTGAGAAACAATTGGATTTTGTTTAGGTAATAAGAGTTTGCACTTTTCTATCCAAGGTTTATTCATTATTGGTTCTTATTCTTGTTTGCGAGTGAATTGGGAGAGGATCTCCTAACTTCATCTATTTATCTAATATCGGGAGAGTTAGATTCAAGAAAAGAAATGAATATGATCTTTATTCAATCTATTGATGGTGAAGATTAATCCATCTTAGGAATAAGTTAAGGATTTCAATGGCTAAGAAGAGCGCAAGATTGGTTGTTGTTCACCCTTGATTCACGCAGGGATGTATTATCAAGGAATGCACATGTAGCTAGAGTTTTGGCTTAGGGATAAGAAGAAACCATTGAAGAACGCTCTGTCGAACCTTGAAGTTGCTGCCCAGACGCCCAAGTAGTTGCCCAACTAGTCGCCCAGGCAACCATCGATTAGTTGCCAAGGCAACCCCGTTGTGCAAGTTGCCACGACAACTGAGTTGCCCTTGCACTCTTTAACCAAGACGATCCAATCGGCTATCATACCTCAACTCACGATAACCTGGCCTACCACTCATATTTGATCTCATCTATTCTTTTGCTTTATTGCTTTCTAGTTTAGTTATTAGTTAAACTCCTATAATCTTCTATTTGTGTTTTCACTTTTTACAGTGCAAGAGATTAGATTCTTGAAGTGGCACCAATCCCTGTGGATACGATATCTTTTATACTATAACTTGTGACGTGTATACTTGCACAATTGCGTAGCACTTATTACGCGCAACAAGTTTTTGGCGCCATTGCCGGGGATTGGCTATAGCGACTTTGTTTTTATTTTCTTGCACTTTTTATTTTTCTTGTTTAAGATTCAAAGGGTTAACAAAATTTGGTTTTGCATTGGCATATGACCAGGGTGAGACCGATTACACCAGAATATCCCTTTGATCCAAAAATCGAACGAACCTTACAAAGACTTAGACGAAGGTTAAGAGTAGCAATGGCTAATCAAGACAACAATATGAATCAAGATGTACCAGCAGGAGGAGGAGTGATTCTTGCACGAAACAGAACTATTCGAGACTATCTTGAAGAAGACCTTGATGGACTTAATCCAGGAGTTGTCGCACCTGAAATTGAAGCCGACCACTTTGAGTTGAAATCGGTGATGTTTAATATGATCAACACAATTGGTCAATTTGGCGACTCAACAACTGAAGATGCACGAAAACAGCTTAAATCTTTCCTCGAGTTTTGTAACTCATTCAAAATACACAGAGTCACCCCCGATGTTTTACGATTAAGATTATTCCCCTATTCACTGAGGGATAGGGCGAAAGCATGGTTGAATAACATTCTTGCCGAATCAATAGGATCGTGGACCGATCTTTGTCATGATTTCCTTGCTCGGTTTAATCCTACAAATTTGACTGATAAGCTTCGTAACGACATTACTTCTTTTCGGCAGGCAGGTGATGAATCCATGTACGAGGCTTGGAAGTGATACATAGAACTTCTATGCAAATGTCCCCTACACGGATTCCCAGTGTGGACACAAGTAACAATGTTTTACAACGCCGTGAATACACCAACAAGGATGATGCTAGACGCCTCGGCAAACGGCATACTCCTAGATAAGTCGCTGGAGGAAGCAATACAAATTCTAAACAGGCTTGCCAAGAATGACTATAAATTCCTCTCTACTAGAAGAGGAGGAGTTAGACGCCAAGCCACAATACATGAACTAGGATCATCAGACTCAATTTCTGCACAATTGGCCACTTTAACCAAGATGGTCCAGAACATGTAGAAACCAAACAACACACATGAGGTCAAGGTAATGGATTCTTTTTGTGAGTTATGTGGTGGTAACCATGATTCTTCTGAATGTATGCAGATTCCGGAATCCAGTTTCTATGTGGGTAATTACAACCGTAACAACAATGTGATGTCCAATACATATAATCCAGCTTGGAAGAAGCACCAGAATTTTTCTTGGAGTAATCCCAACAATGCTCTAAACCATAACAATCAGAATGCACAAGCATCGGGATTCCAGCAGAATATGCCACGGCAACAGTTGCCACAGCAACAACCGACAACATCTAGTTCTTTGGAAAATTCTCTCAATGCTTTTATGTTGAAAACTGAATCTTATATGGCAGAGAATAGTAACTTCATAAAAAGAACTGATGCTTTTATCAACAGGACTGAGATGAGATTGCAAAACCAAGAGGCGACAATCAAATCATTGGAAAATCAAGTCGGAAAATTTGCTCAAAACCTGAATACTAGACCACAAGGAGGTTTACCTTGCGATACTGAAGTCACAAAAGGAACTGGCCATGAGCAATGTAAGGCGATCACCACTAGAAGTGGCCAACAACTTAAAGAGGCTCAAGCCCGCTCATCAAACAAAACTCCACAAAAGGATCAAGACGAACCCAACGGCAAAGCCTCAGATGCTTAACAAGGAGTTGCCGAGGCAACCGGCAATAAGCATGCCTTGGCAACCAACGATAAGCATGCCTCGACAACTAGCGATAAGCATGCCTTGGCAACCGATGATAGGCATGCCATGGAAACCCCAGTTGATGATGCATCGGCAACTCCAGTTGTCCCGGCAATGCCGTCAATCAGGTTCCAAACCAATGAAAAGATAGAAGATATCCAACTTCCACCACCATTCCCACAAAGATTGAAGCGACAAAAGCAAGAATATCAATTCAAAAAGTTTCTTGATATCCTTAAGCAAGTCCTCATCAACTTGCCATTGGTGGAAGCAATTGAACAAATGCCAAACTATGCTAATTTCCTTAAAGACATTGTGTCCAAGAGAACAAGGCTAGGAGAGTTTGAAACATTTGCCGCAACAGAGGGATGCTTGGCCATGTTGCACAATCGTATGCCACCCAAGTTGAAGGATCCCAAAAGTTTCACAATACCCTGTTTCATTGGAAACCACTATGTCAGGAAAGCATTATGCGACCTTGGGGCTAGCATAAACTTGATGCCTAAATCGGTTTTCCAGAAACTAGGAATCGGGAAGGCAAGACCTACAACAGTTATGCTACAGCTAGCCGATAGATCCTATGTGCATCCAGAGGGAAAAATCGAAGACATACTGGTAAAAGTTGATAAATTTATTTTTCCCGTTGACTTTATTGTTTTGGATTGTGAAGCAGATGGGCATGCACCTATCATTCTCGAGAGACCATTCCTAGCAACAGGGAGAACCTTGATCGATGTTGAAAAGGGGGAACTCACAATGAGGGTGAATGACCAACAAGTTAAAATAAATGTGTTCCAAACACTAAGGCACGCCGATGATCCAGAAGAATGCCAACTTCTTCATGCCACAGTAGAGTTTAACTTCGACTTAACTTCGACGAGGAATTTAGTTGCCTCGGCAACTACATTGCCGATCAAGAGGAACTTGAGGAGTATAAAGAACTAATCGATGAGGAGCAACAAGAAGAGGCAAACTGGCTAGTCAATCGACCAGGTACATACTTTGAGCCACTAGATTACTCAAGTAAGGAAGGTAAGCTCGAAAAGCCCTCTATTGAACAACCACCAATTCTTGAGTTGAAACAGTTGCCAGAGCAACTAAAATATGCATACTTAGGAACCGATAATACATTGCCTGTAATTATTTCTTCTAAGTTACAGCCTGAGCAAGAAAAGAAGCTGATCAAAATGTTGATGCTACACAAGAAGGCAATAGGGTTGACAATTGCCGACTTGAAGGGAATTAGCTCGGCAGTGTGCATGCACAAGATTTTGTTGGAAGATGATCAAAAACCTTCAATTGAGGCCCAAAGGAGACTGAATCGTGCCATGAAAAGGGTTGTAATGAAAGAAATCATCAAGTGGCTTGACGCCGACATTATATACCCTATCTCTGATAGTACATGGGTAAGTCCAGCACAATGTGTACCGAAAAAGGGAGGTATAACAATGGTAAGTAATGAAAACAGTAAACTCATTCCAACCAGGACTGTGACCGGTTGGAGGGTTTGTATGGATTATCGAAAGCTAAACAAAGCCACTAGGAAAGATCACTTCCCATTACCCTTTATTGATCAAATGCTTGACCGTCCTGCGGGTAAACCCTTTTATTTTTTTCTTGATGGTTATTCAGGTTACAATCAAATTGCCATAGAACCAGAAGATCAAGAAAAGGCAACCTTCACATGCCCATATGGTACTTATGCTTTCCGAATGATGCCGTTCGGATTGTGTAACGCCCCTGTAACCTTCCAAAGATGCATGATGGCACTCTCTTCAGACATGGTCGAAGACTTCCTTGAGATCTTCATGGATGATTTTTCTGTTTTTGGTAATGACTTCGACAGCTGCCTCGGCAATTTAGAGAAGGTGTTGGCAAGTTGTGAAGAAACCGATTTAGTCCTCAATTGAGAGAAGTGCCATTTTATGGTAGAAGAAGGAATAGTGCTCAGCCACAAGATTTCATCCAAGGGAATTGAAGTAGACAAAGCCAAGGTGGACGTGATCGAGAGATTACCTCCACCAAGTTCGGTTAAAGGAATTCGAAGCTTTCTTGGACATATAGGTTTTTACAGGAGGTTCATTCATAATTTTTCTAAAATCACTAATCCTTTGTACAATTTGCTTGAATAGGATAAAGTCTTTGATTTTGATGATTCTTGCGCCCAAGAATTCAAAACCCTAAAGGAAAAGCTTTCCACGGCACCCATTGTCGTTCCACCAAATTGGACGTTACCTTTTGAGCTCATGTGTGATGCAAGTGATTTTGCGATAGGAGCAGTCCTAGGCCAACGCACAGGTAAGACCTTCCATGTGATATACTACGCTAGTAAAACTCTTAATAATGCTCAAGTGAATTACACAACAACAGAGAAAGAATTATTAGCTGTAGGTTTCACATTTGACAAGTTCCGATCCTATTTGATTAGTACAAAGGTAATTGTTCATACAGACAACTCGACAATTAAATATCTATTTCCTAAAAAGGATGCCAAACCTCGTTTGATTCGTTGGATATTAATTTTACAAGAATTTGATATTGAAATTAAGGACAAGAAAGGAATAGAAAATCAAGTGACTGATCCCTTATCACGTTTAGAACGCAATAGGGAGGAGGACGCGGATTTAGGGATATGCGATGCATTCCTGAATGAGCAACTTTTAGTTACCTCGACAACCATGGGTGCGCATGCCTTGGCAACCCTCAACGCCTAGGGTAGCCCTTGATGCGCACGCCTCGGTAACCACGGATGCGCATGCCTTGGAAACCATGGATGCGCATTCCTCGACAACCCTAGATGCACACACCTCAGTAATTTTGGGAGCAGTCGACACGGCAACACATGCCTCGGCAATACCCTGGTATGCGGATTTAGTTAATTTCCATGTTTGTGGTATTTTACCTTATGGCCTTACTCACCAAGGGACTAAGCGGTTCCGCCATGATGCTAAGCATTACTTTTGGGACGAGCCTCTTTTGTTTAAACAATGTGCATATCAGGTTATACGCCGATGTGTCCCTGAAGAAGAGCAGCAGAATGTACTCCGGCAATGCCATTCTTCACCCTATGGAGGACATTTTGAAGGAACTCGTACCGCGACCAAAGTTTTGCAATCCTGTTTGTATTGGCCAACATTGTACAAAGATGCCCAAGACTTTTACAAGCAATGTGATCATTGCCAGAGGACGGGTATTATCTCTAGACGATATGAGATGCCGCTCCAAAACATCATCGAGGTGGAATTGTTCGATGTATGGGGGATCGATCTTATGGGACCTTTCCCATCTTCATTCAGCAACCTCTACATTCTCCTTGCCGTTGACTATGTGTCTAAATGGGTTGAGGCAGCTACAGTTTCCAACAACGATTCCAAGGTTGTGCAACTATTCTTGCAGAAAAACATATTTACACGGTTTGGGATGCTGAGAGCAATTATCAGTGACGAAGGTAAGCATTTTGACAATAGACTTATTGCCAAGATGTTGCAACGCTTTGGTGTATCACACAAGATTGCCACGGCATATCACCCACAAACCAATGGGCAAGCAGAAATTTCCAACCGTGAATTGAAGGGTATACTCGAGAAAGTTGTAAACCCTTCTAGGAAGGATTGGTCATTAAGACTAGATGACGAGCTTTGGTCATACCGCACTGCATTCAAAACACCCTTAGGTATGTCCCCCTTCCGACTTGTCTATGGCAAAACATGTCGTCTACCGGTGGAAATCGAACACAAGGCATATTGGGCATCAAGACCGTGAATATGGATTGGGAAAGTGCCAGACAAAAGTGTTTGTTAGACCTCAACGAGATAGAAGAATTCTGTGCACTCACCTATAACAATGCACGAATCTACAAGGAGAAAACAAAGCAATGACATGACAAGAAACTATTACCGCGGCAATCCATGCCAGGGCAACTAGTTCTTTTATTCAATTCTCGGCTAAAACTTTTCCCGGGAAAACTAAAATCAAGATGGTCAGGACCATTCGAAGTTGTCAAACCATTCTCCCATGGTGCCGTGATAATCAAGTCCACCACTGACAAACATGAATTCAAAGTTAATGGACAAAGATTAAAGCACTACAATGGTGCCCATGTGGAACGTAACAAAGAAGTGGTCACCTTAGGAGATGCATGATCATGCTCACCTTTCGATATTTTTTTATATTTTTATTTTTTAAAATTTTTTTAAAATATTTAATTTTTATTTTTTTATTATTTTCGATTATTTGCTCTTTTAGGATAGATTTATTTTCTTTAAGATTAAAACTACATCTTTCATATTTATCTTTTTAAGTTTAAGAATCCCTTTACACATCTTTCTTTATTTTCTTTTATTAGTTTATCTTTATTTGATTTGTCTTTGAATTGTAGGAAAAGAGTTCAAGATAAAGAGGAATTTTGATTCAAGAAGGAAACTTCTTCAACAAGGAAATTAATGGGCTGAATCTAAGGTTTATATAAAGCCTCCAACTTACCCTAAATAAACCCCTATCCGTCACCCTTCCCCTAAACCGAAACCTTCTTTTTCTCCTTTCCAAAATTAATCCCACCCACCATATTTACTACTTATCTTTTCTATATAACCCATCACCCTTAATTTCCAAGAAACCTATTCCTACTTTTCATCTTGCAACTCTTTAGTTTCTTTTATTTTCTTTTCTTTGTATTTTACAAAACTCACAACCAAGATCATCCATGGCATCAAAAATTAAATTTTTGGTTCATCCAAGTTCCTCCAAAGAACCAAGATACAAGAAGTTTGCTACACAGGTGGTTCAAGAAAGATTTCACTCCAAGTTTGAAAGCCGAAAGATTTGTGAAGAACAAGGCTTTGAATACTCCAACTGTCATCAAGATTTCGGTCTTGAACCATTCATCTTCGAGAGGATTGCACATCAAAAGTGGGAAATCTTTTGCCATCAATCAAAATCGGGTAACTTCTCATGGGTAAGAGAATTCTATGCTCACTCACCTAACACGGATAATCCTTAGGTTTTTGTTCGTGACAATGCCATACTCATAAGCCCCAAAAATGTCAACACCTTTTACGGGCTCTACATTGAGAATGGCGAGCATCAAGCCTTTGTTGATCAAATCACGCCCAAAAAACTCGATAAGGTGCTTCAAGAACTCACTCTACCGGGAACTCATTGGAACGACGGTAAATACAAGGGCATGGTAAATCGCCTTCGGCTTAAACCCGAGGAAAAACTATGGAATAAGTTTGTTAAAACTTCATTAATGCCCACCACACATAATACTACCGTTGATACGCCTCATCTTTTGCTCATACATTCTCTCTTGCATAATCGTATCATTAACATTGGAAAAATTATTTGTGATGAGATTTTTGTATGTAGCTCAAAAGACAAGGGTTCTCTTTTCTTCCCTTGCTTAATTTCTAATCTTTGCAAGGAGATGCATGTCCAAAGTAAGTCCACTGATGAAAAGGCCCTACCAAAGTCCGATTGGAATCGAGCACAAATCTGAAAGCTAATGGGAGAGGCACCGGTAAAATCCTCAATGCCTCCAATTGCCACGACAACCCCTAATGCCCAAGTCATCCTAGAAAAGTACACGGACAGCCGCGTGCCGTTCCCAATCTTTCCAGCCGAGATCCTTGCCACGACAACCAATGAAGCAGTCGCCACGGCAACCACGACAGATGATGCCGCGGCAACCTACACTACACCTGCCAAAGCAGATGCCGCGACAACCAACCCTGAAGATGCCACGGCAACCACTACAAATGCCAAAGGTAAAGCACCTATGCCCGAATCAACTCGTACAAAATCATTGTCTGATTTTTCAGATTCCGACGAGTCCTCCATTGCACCAACAAAGACCGCACCAATTGAATCCTCCAAGCGAAAAGCCAATGACATTGATGAAGAGGATGATGAGGACAACCCTGTACGAGGATCGATTCCACCATCGACAACAAGGAAACAACCATCGCGTTCAAGCAAGAGAATCAAGACACCGACCAAAAGGAAACTAATCATCCACGACGACGAACTCTCAGAGGAAGTCCTCGTTTGCATTATACTTTTCTTTATTTTTTATTTCTCTTTAATGCATGCACTGAGGACAATGCCTCACTCGAGTTTGGGGGGGATTGTTATTAGTTAGTTACCATGTTTAGTTGCATTCATCTTAAGTATTGCATTTAGGATACATAAATTGCTTGCCATGCCTTTAGTTGGAACAAGAATTGCCTACATTTGATGAATATCCGATGATGACTTTGCCAATGCACTTAATTGATAGAATTTTTATTCTAGGATAACCATGGAAACACTTAGAATTTTACTATGATGCTAAATTTTGATGAAACACTATTGTGGTTTGATTGATTTAAGGAATTCTAGTGAACTTAGGTTGATAGAAAAAAAATTTGGGGGATTGGATAAATGCTAGAGGTGCCCGAAATTGGCTCTAGCATGTGCTAAAAATTGATCGCTAGAGGTGCCCAAAACTGGCTCTAGTCGAATAAATTAATTAACTTAAGAAAACTAAATACAAAACACTAGAGGTGCCCGAAACCGGCTCTAGTTAAAACATGTTAAGAGAACCCAATGAAGTAATTTGAAATCCTTTTGTTTGCATAGAATCCGAAAAATGAACTTGCACACAACTCCGCACACACTCACAAGCATTATAGTTTGATTCCGAGTAACTCCTAAGTTTTTTGAAAAATGAAAAGCCAATCATACTTTGTGCCCCAGTTCTGAGAATTGAAATCAAGTTCAAAGGTAAGTTTGTGAAAATTGAAGTCTTGGCAGGTAATTATTACTTTGCGTTTCTTGAGGACAAACAATAGTTCGAGTTTGGAGGTGTGATAAGTGTTCAAAAGTACTATTTTTCTTACCCTTTTTACTCATATTATTGTTAGACTTAGGCTAATATTAGTTACATAATTAGTCATTCATGCATTAATCCATGTTTCCTTCCATCGTTGAGCTTGATTACATAACTTGGTAGTTTTTGTGGGAAAATATGTTGCTTTGGTGTGTTTTGTGTGTACGTGCATAATCACTTGCCAAAGCAAGGCTAGAGCTAGTTGCCAGGGCAATGCATGAAGGAGATGTCGAGCTAGTTGCCAGGGCAATGCATGAAGGAGACGCGGAGCCAGTTCCCAGGGCAATTTTCGACAAAGAATAAGGTGATATGGTAGTCAAAATTGATGACTAGACAAGCCCAAGATGACGTGGAGCAAAGCTAAATCCCAAAGGAGTTTGATTTCCATGAAGAGGTTAAAGAAGAATTAAATTCCAAGAAGATAGGATAAGTTCTAGAAGGAATATAATTATAATAAAGAATTATATTCTTTAAAGATAATTTAATTCCAACTTAACTTCCTCCTCAAAGAAGGACTTTGACCTAGCCCTATAAATAGATCACCAAGCCCTCAACTCCAAAGGGGAGAGTAAAGAGAATTTTCGACAAGCTTCAAGGTGGAGATCTCGACAAGAAGGCTTCATCCATCCTTCATCTTTTTCTTTCTTGTTCAATTAGGTTCATGCTATGAATTCTTTATCTTGTGTTTCTTTGGAACCTAGCCATGAACTAAATCTATTTGGCTAAGGTTATTGTGTTTTGTGGTTGTGAGAAACAATTGGATTTTGTTTAGGTAATAAGAGTTTAAACTTTTCTATTCAAGGTTTATTCATTCCTTGTTCTTATTCTTGTTTGCGAGTGAATTGGGAGAGGGTCTCGTAACTTCATCTATTTATCTAATATCAGGAGAGTTAGATTCAAGAAACGAATGAATATGATCTTTATTCAATCTATTGATGGTGAAAATTGATCCGGCTTAGGAATAAGTTAAGGATTTCAATGGCTAAGAAGAGCGCAAGATTGGTTGTTGTTCACCCTTGATTCACGCAGGGATGTATTATCAAGGCATGCACAAGTAGCTAGAGTTTCGACTTAGGGATAAGAAGAAACCATTGAAGAACGCTCTGCCGAACCTTGAAGTTGCTGCCCAGACGCCCAAGTAGTTCCCCAACTAGTCGCCCAGGCAACCATCGATTAGTTGCCAAGGCAACCCCGTTGTGCAAGTTACAACAGCAACTGAGTTGCCCTTGCACTCTTTTACCAAGACGATCCAATTGGCTACCACACCTCAACTCACGATAACCTGGCCTATCTCTCTTATTTGATCTCATATATTCTTTCCCTTTATTGCTTTCTAGTTTAATTATTATTAAACTCCTATAATCTTCTATTTGTGTTTTCACTTTTAAGAGTTCAAGAGATTAGATTCTTGAAGTGGCACCAATCTCTGTGGAGACGATATCTTTTATACTATAACTTGCGACGTGTATACTTGCACAATTGTGTAGCACTTATTACGCGCAACACATACCACGAACCCCCACATTATTCCAGACTACATCACTAAGCTTATCCATTACAATCATATCCTAATGTTTTTGTTGGCATGAGATCTAAGAGGAGCAAACCACGAAGCCCCAAGTTACTTATTGTCTCTAAGGCAGAGGAGTGTTCTAAAATTTTTCTTGCCTCTGGCAAAACATTGTTGCCTTATTCTTTATTTTTACCCTGACATCTTTTTCTTTTTGTTTTTTAGTTCAGTTTCCAAAATCCTAAGTTTGTCTTGGGAACTAGATGCATGCTACGTGTTTTAGTGAAACTAAATTTCCCAAAGTTAGAGATCAATTATCAAGCAACTTGTCATTACTAAGTCTACTAGCTCATGCTAAACTAGAGATTTGAAACTCATCATTGAACGGAGGCATACTAGGACAAAATCTAACTATGCTAGCAATGTGTTTGGCAAAATTGTCAGTTCAAAATTAAACCTTGGCAAAAAGAATTTAATGGTATGGTATGCATAATTCTACCTAATCTACATGGCAATAAAAGAATGCAAACATAAACATAAAAGTGAATGAATGTTACGACAATAAATGTGAGGCAACACACACCCAAACCAAAGGTATGCATTGTCCTCAATGCATGAGAACACATATATACAAATGCAATGCATGCTGAAAATAAAAAAAAACATGAAACTAAAGAGTTAAGGGGATGAGGACTCCCTTGAGGAATGTTTTGGACGAGAGACGCGGGTCTTTCTTTTGATGAAGCTGTCTCGATTTAGTTCCACTAATTTCTTCTTTTTCAGTTATGGCTTTTGGAAAACCGTAGATGCCTTCACTTCTTATAGAACCTCCTCAAATACTCGTGACAGATCAGATGTGGCAGGAGCAATAGGGGCAACTGAAGAGGTAGGGGCCACTAGTGGCAAATTAGTCTTGGCAGGCAGGCAATCCTCAGACTCAGTATTGACAGGCTGGGTCTCGATTCTAGCAGAATCTACGTGGGCAGGTGATACTGGTGTTGTGGCATTAGATTATTGGACTAGAGTATGAGCAGACTGAGGGCTGGTTGGAATTTCTTCTGATACATAGAGCTCATTTGGAAACTTTGGATACGGTGGTAAAAGATTAGTGGACATGCCCACAAGAGTTACCCTCAAGGCACGGTCTCTGGCCCCAATGTATTGCCAGAGCACCAAGTTCTGTTCCTTGGCCTTTTGGACTTTCTAAAAAAGGAGTTCCTGACATTGATAGATCTAGGATAGCAATTCCATCATATCAACTGGCATTTGCGTGGAAGGTTCGACCTTGGGTGTCTTGGCAGCTGTTAAGTGTCTAAAAAGTATTATTTTATTAACCCTTTTTATTCATATTATTGCTAGACTTAGGCTCATATTAGTTGCATTATTAGCCATTCATTCATGTTTGCATTGTTTCCTTGGTGGTTAAGCTTGATTTCATATTTTGCTTAATTTTGTGGCAAAAGGGTGCTGCCGATAGTTGTTTTTGTGTGTGTGCAGAATCACTTGCCTAAACAAGGCTGGAACCAGTTGCCAGGGTAGTGCATGAAGGAGATGCTGACGCAGTTGCCAGGGCAGTGCATGAAGGAGATGCCGAGCTAGTTGCCAGGGTAATTGTCGATAAGGGATAAGATGATATGGCAGCCGAAATGATGACTAAATAAGCCCAAGATGACGTGGAGCAAAGTTAAATCCCAAAGGAGTTTGATTTCCATGAAGAGGTTAAAGAGAGATTAAATCCTAAAGAAGATAGGAGAAGATCTAGAAGGAATTTAAATATGATAAATAATTATATTCTTTACAAGTATTTAATTCCAACTTAACTTCTTCCTCAAGAAAGACATTGACCTAGCCATCTCCTATTTAAAGGAGACCAAGCCGTCAACTCCAAGAGGAGAAAAGGGGGAGAGATTTTGACAAGGGCTTTCAACCATCTTCATCTTTTTCTTTCTTGTTCGATTACGTTTATGCTAGGGATTCTTTGTTTTGTGTTTCTTTGGAACCTAGCCATGAACTAAATCTATTTGGCTAAGGTTATTGTGTTTTGTGGTTGTGAGAAACAATTGGATTTTGTTTAGGTAATAAGAGTTTGCACTTTTAACTCAAGGTTTACTCATTCTTGTTTTTATTCTTGTTTGCGAGTGAATTGGGAGAGGATCTCGTAACTCTATCTATTTATCTAATATCGGGATAGTTAGATTCAGGAAACGAATGAGTATGGTCTTTATTCAATCTATTGATGGTGAAGATTAATTCGGCTTAGGAATAAGTTAAGGATTTCAACGGCTAAGAGGAGTGGAAGTTGGTTGTTGTTCACCCTTGATTCACGTAGGGATGTATTGTCAAGGCATGCACAATTAGCTAGAGTTTCGACTTAGGGATAAGAAGAAACCATTGAAGAACGCTCTGCCGAACCTTGAAGTTGCTGCCCAGCCGCCCAAATAGTTGCCCAGGCAACCGTTGAATAGTTGTCACGGCAACTGAGTTGCCCTTGCAATCTTTTACCAAGACGATCCAATTGGCTATCACACCTCAAATCACTATAACCTAACCTATTCTCTCTCATTTGATTACATATTCTTTTACTTTATTGCTTTCTAGTTTAGTTGTTAGTTAAAACTCCTACAATTTTCTACTTGTGTTCTTTTACTTTTTACAGTGAAAGAGATTAGATTCTTGAAGTGGCACCAATCCCTGTGGAGACAACATCTTTTATACTATAACTTGCGACGTGTACACTTGCACAATTTCAGAGCACTTATTACGCGCAACAAGTTTTTGGCACCGTTGCAGGGGATTGGCAATAGTGACTTTGTTTTTATTTTCTTGCACTTTTATTTTTATTGTTTAAGATTCGAAGGGTTAACAATCTTTGGTTTTGTATTGGTATATGACCAGGGCGAGACCAATTACAGCAGAATATCCCTTTGATCTAGAAATCGAATGAAACTTGCAAAGACTCAGACAAAGGTTAAGAGTAGCAATGGCTAATCAAGACGGCAATATGAATCAAGATGATCCAGCAGGAGGAGGAGTGATTTTTGCACGAAATAGAACTCTTCGAAACTATCTAGAGGAAGATCTTGAAGGACTTAATTCAGGAGTTGTCACACCTGAAATTGAAGCCGACCACTTTGAGTTGAAACCTGTGATGTTCAATATGATCAACAAAATGGGTCAATTTGGCGGCTCAGTAACTAAAGATGCACGATAACATCTTAAATCTTTCCTCGAGATTTGTAACTCATTCAAAATACAAGGAGTCACCCTAGATGTTTTACGGCTAAGATTATTCCCCTATTCACTAAGGGATAGGGTGAAAGCATGGTTGAATAGTATTCTTGCCGGATCAATAGGATCTTGGACCGATCTTTGTCATGATTTCCTTGCTTGATTTAATCCTACAAATTTGACTGATAAGCTTTGTAATGAAATTACTTCTTTTCGGAGGCAGATGATGAATCCATGTACGAGGCTTGGGAGCGATATAGAGAACTTCTACACAAATGCCCCCTACACGGATTCCAGTGTGGACATAAGTAACAATGTTTTACAAAGATGTGAATACTCCTAGATAAGTCGCTGGAGGAAGCAATGCAAATTCTAAACAGGCTCGCCAAGAATGATTATCAGTTCCCATCTGCTAGAAGAGGAGGAGTTAGACGCCAAGTCATAATACATGAACTGGGATCATCTGATTCAATTTCGGCACAATTGGCCACTCTAAGCAAGATGGTCCAGAACATGCAGAAACAAAACAACACACATAAGCCTTTGTTTTTGTTCGTGACAAGGCTATACTCATAAGCCCCGAAAGCATTAACACCTTTTATAGGCTCTACGTTGAGAAGGACAAGCATCAAGCCTTTGTTGATTAACTCACGCCTAAGCAACTCGACAAGGTGCTTCAAGAACTCACTCTACCGGGAACTCATTGGAATAACGGTAAATACAAGGGCACGGTAAATCACCTTCGGCTTCAACCCGAGGCAAAATTATGGAATAAGTTTGTTAATACTTCTTTAATGCCCACAACACACAATACCACCGTTGATACACCTCGTCTTTTGCTCATACATTCTATTTTGCATAATCGCATCATTTACATTGGAAAAACTATTTGTGATGAGATTTTTGTTTGTAGCACAAAAGACAAGGGTTCTCTTTTCTTTCCTTGTTTAACTTCTAATCTTTGCAAGGAGACGCATGTCCCAAGTGAGTCCATGACGAAAAGGCCCTACCAAAGTCCGGTTGGAATCGAGCACAAATCTGAAAGCTAATGGGAGAGGCACCAATAAAATCCCCAATGCCTTCAATTACTGCGGGAACTCCTGCCGCCTCGGCAACTCCTAATGCCCAAGCAACTGATGCCCGGGCAACTCGTCCACCAACCCCAGGACAACTTGAAGCACTCTTACAACCGTTGGTGAACCACCTTAGGCAAATTGAAGAACGACAACTAATGTTCATGCGCTACATGAAGGATCAAAACAATGCCATCACCCAAGTCATCCTGGAAAAGTACCCGGACAGCCGTGTGTCATTCCCCATCTTTCCTGCCGAAATCCTTGCTATGGAAACCAATAAAGCAGTTGCCACATCAATCGTAACAGATGACGCTGTGGCAACCTACACTGTTCATGCCCCAGCAGTTGCCACAGCAACCAACACTAAAGATGTCGCGGCTACCAAAGCTAAAGACGCCCCGGAAACCACCGCAAAAGCCAAAGGTAAAGCGCCTATGCCCGAATCAACTCATACTGAATCATTATCTGATTTTTCAGATTCGGGTGAGTCCTCTATTGCACCAACAAAGACCACACCAATCGAATCCTCCAAGCCCAAGCGAAAGGCCAATGACATTGAGGAAAAGGATGATGAGGACAACCCCGTATGAGGATCAATTCCACCATCGGAAACAAGGAAGCAACCACCACGTTCAAGCAAAAGAATCAAGACACCGGCCAATCCACGACGACGAACTCTCGAAGTAAGTCCTCATTTTCATTTTACCTTTCTTTATTTTTTTTTATTTTACATTGTTGCACGCATTGAGGACAATGCCTCACTCGATTTTGGAGGGGATTGTTACTAGTTAGTTACCATGTTTAGTTGCATTCATCTTAAGTATTGCATTTAGGATACATAAATTGCTTGCCATGCCTTTAGTTGGAACAAGAATTTCCTAGATTTGATGAATATCCGAAGATGACATTGTCAATGTACTTAATTGATAGAACTTTTTATTCTAGGATAACCATGGAAACATTTAGAATCCTAATATGATGCTAAACTTGAAAAAAAAACGCTGTTGTGGCTTGGTTGATTTAAGGAATTCTAGAGAACTTAGGTTGATAGTTAAAAAATTAGGGGATTAGAATAAAAATTGGATGAATGCTAGAGGTGCCCGAAATCGACTCTAGTCGAATAAATTAATTAACTTAAGAAAACTAAAAAACACTAGTTGTGCCCGAAACCGGCTCTAGTTAAAACATGTTAACAGAACCCAAGTAATTTGAAAACCTCTTATTTGCATAGAATCCAAAAAATCAACTTGCACACAACTCCGCACACACTCACAAGCATTATAGTTTGATTTCGAGTAATTCCTAAGTTGTCCGAAAAATGAAAAGTCGATCATACTTTGTGTCACGGTTCTGAGGATTGAAATCAAGTTCAAAGCTAAGTTTGTGAAAATTGAAGTCTTGGTGGGTAATTATTAGTTTGCATTGCTTGAGGACAAGCAATAGTTCGAGTTTGGGGGTGTGTTAAGTGTGTAAAAGTACTATTTTATTCACCCTTTTTATTCATATTATTGCTAGACTTAGGCTCATATTAGTTGCATTATTAGCCATTCATGCATGTTTGCATTGTTTCCTTGGTGGTTAAGCATGATTTCATATTTTGCTTAATTTTGTGGAAAAAGGATGCTGTCGATAGTTGTTTTTGTGTGTGTGCAGAATCACTTGCCTAAACAAGGCCGGAACCAGTTGCTAAGGTAGTGCATGAAGGATATGCCGACGCAGTTGCCAGGGCAGTGCATGAAGGAGATGCCGAGCTAGTTGTCAGAGCAATTTTTGATAAGGGATAAGATGATATGGCAGCCGAAATTGATGACTAGATAAGCCCAAGATGACGTGGAGCAAAGTTAAATCCTAAAGGAGTTTGATTTCCATGAAGAGGTTAAAGAGAGATTAAATCCTAAAGAAGATAGGAGAAGATCTAGAAGGAATTTAAATATAATGAAGAATTATATTCTTTAGAAGTATTTAATTCCAACTTAACTTCTTCCTCAAGAAAGACTTTGACCAAGCCATCTCCTAAGGTTATTGTGTTTTGTGGTTGTGAGAAACAATTGGATTTTGTTTAGGTAATAAGAGTTTGCACTTTCAATTTAAGGTTTACTCATTCTTGGTTTTTATTCTTGTTTGCGAGTGAATTGGGAGAGGATCTCGTAACTTTATCTATTTATCTAATATCAGGAGAGTTAGATTCAAGAAACGAATGAGTATGGTCTTTATTCAATCTATTGATGGTGAATATTAATTCGGCTTAAGAATAAGTTAAGGATTTCAACGGCTAAGAGGAGCGCAAGATTGGTTATTGTTCACCCTTGATTCACGCTTGGATGTATTGTCAAGGCATGCACAATTAGCCAGAGTTTCGACTTAGGGATAAGAAGAAACCATTGAAGAACGCTCTGCCGAACCTTGAAGATGCTGCCCAGCCGCCCAAATAGTTACCCAGGCAACCCCGCTGCGCAAGTTGCCACGGCAACTGAGTTGCCCTTGCACTCTTTTACCAAGACGATCCAATTGGCTATCACACCTAAACTCACGATAACCTGGCCCATTCTCTCTCATTTGATTACATCTTCTTTTACTTTATTGCTTTCTAGTTTAGTTGTTAGTATAAACTCCTACAATTTTCTACTTGTGTTCTTTTACTTTTTACAGCGCAAGAGATTAGATTCTTGAAGTGGCACTAATCCCTATAGAGATGATATCTTTTATATTATAACTTGCGACGTGTACACTTGCACAATTTCGGCGCACTTATTATGCGCAACAGCAGCAGACACAGGATGAGCAGCTTTTCCCTTACCCTTCTCTCTTGCCTCCCTGACAATCAACTGACCCCAAAGAGCAGGAGTTATAACACCTTGCATTGCTGGACGTTGTCAAAGTCTAGAGTGGGCACCTTATGCTTGATGTAGATGGTGGAAATGATGGAAGAAAAAATCAAGCTACCACAATTGCGGTCGACGCACTTGTAAGTTTCGCACATAATAAGTAGGCCGACATTAATCTTCCTCCCAGTCATGATAGAGTGAAGCAATGCCATCTTGTCCTCTGACACCGTCTCATTATAGGTGGTTAGCATCAGGCGGGCCTTCAAGAAATTGTAATGCTTCGGTTTTGGGTCTAGATGTTTTGGGGTTCGTTTTAAGAGTCTGGTGGACCAAAATTAAAGATTTGGGTCAGTTTCGGGATTAAATCAGATTAAATATTTTTGAAGGTAATAAAATGTGTAAAAATGTTCTAAAATCATTATTTAGTATGCTAATGATTTTGGTGGAATCAATTTCGGAAAATGAGTTTTGGAAATCATATATTTTCGACTAGTGACCAAACTATAAACTTTGAAAACTGTTTTTAGTGACTGTTTTGTAAAATGGTCAAAACTTTGAATCTTTAAAGAGCTAATTGCCGAAAGTCTAATCTCAGACTTTTATCACCTAATTGGCTATTTTTAAAGTGTTTTGTAAAATGTAAATAGGTTGGGGAGAATTAATTTGATAATTAATTCTTTAAAACAAAAGTTACGTAACTAACTTTCTCTCAAAATCTTTTCTCTCAAAATCTCTCCAGCCAAACACTATTCTCTTCTTCTAAATCTTTAGGTAAATCTTCTTTTCTTAAATCTTTTGATTTCTAATGGATTCTCATTGGCTTCTAAACAAAATCTTATTGTTTTAACTTTGTTTTCTCATGTAAATTCAACCAATTAAGGGAGAAAGCATCCATTAGAGGTCATGTTCGTTCTTCTCCTCTAATGAAAGGTTCTTTACTGAAATTCCCAAGTTATTGATCCTTTACAATTTTTTTCTAACTTGTTTTGATAGATTAATTAAGGAAAATTTATTTAATTGTGATTTGATGGTGGAATTGATAGATTTGTGAACTGGATCTATTTTGCTGGGTTTTTGATCATATTAGATCATGATTTTAAAGTTTAATAATGTTGAAGGCTTGGTTTTATCAATATAATCCTGAAACTAGTTGAATCTCTAATGTTGAAGGTTGTTAGTTAAGGGATTTTGTGATGTTAATGGAGTTTAATCATTGCTGGAACTAAAGGGATGTTGTTAAAGTGTTTTTAGATTTTAATTGTTGAGGTTTGATGTATCAAATCGTTAAATTGTGGTTGGGTTAAGATTAGAAGGTGTTTGAGGTTGATTTTGATAAGCTTCGGATGGCTTTTGAGTGGGGAACTTGTGAGTTGTGGGTAATTTCTTTAAGGCAATAGTTTGGATGCATTTTGATGCATGTTTCCTCTGGTTTTGTGTGCCAAAATAGGGGATAATCATGGCGAAGTAGCTTGAGGTGGATCGTTGCTTGCTGGGAGCTCAATTTGCTTTGGCGAGCAAAACGGGGTATAATTGGTGAGTGGAAATGGCTTTAAAAGTCTTTCAAAGTTTTGAAAGTTTTTTTAGGAGTTTAGGTTAAGTTTGAAACACTTACCTAAGCTAGAAAGTAAGTTTCCCCTCTTTTGCTCTTTAACATCGGTTCGAATATGAGCATGTGTAACGCATGTTTTAGTCATAAACATGGTTTGTTTTACTTATTGTAAATGCCTGATTCTGAGTACATACGCAGTGGTTTAAAAGTATGTAAAATGCTAGTGAGTATTGCTTTTCATTCTGGACGAGAATGTTGTATTGCTTTGGAAATGTGGCTTGCATATGTGGTGGTTTTGTATAATGCATTGTAAAACAGTGAGTAAATGGTTTTGTAAATGATATATTGGCTATGTGAAATAATGAGCAAACTTTCGGATATAGTTGGCATGTCATAGGATAAAGTGCACTGTAATATGTTTCAAAATTGATCGTGGTTAGAGGTCATTGAGGTATAGCGGTCGGTAACTCGGACTATGATGTTATCACTTGGGTTGAGCGGTCGGTTCCCCTTGATGTTAATCTTACGGTAGGCAAGGTTGGTATATCATGCGGTCGGTCATCTTGGGAGATCCGTGTATCTGATATGTAAGGTTAAAGGTCGATTAACCAATGGTTAGCGGTTGGCTAATCAAGGATAGTGGTCGGCTATCCGGGGTCACTATAATTGTCAATATATGAAAGCTTATGTGTTCAACCTACTTTTTTTAATGCTTTGGGATTTAAGCATGGTAATACGATTTAATGCTTTGGGATTTAAGCATGAGATGACTTAATGCTTTGGAATATAAGCATGTGATTTGTAAATGCTTTTGCATATGGTCGATATGCATGTTTGATTGGAATCATTAAAAATGCTTTGGTCGTAAGCATGGTTTGAAAATAAGAGTTTAGTTTTCAAAGGATTATAAATGCATCATTATTTTACGAGCATCATCACTAAGCATGATTGCTTACGCCCTTTTTTCCTAATGATGCAGAGCATTAAGGTTTGGGGCAGCAAAGGCAAGGTTTAAAGTGATCCAAGAACCAAGACTACTTTTGAGTATGAATTCAGTTTAAGTTTTAGGATAATAAGGCAATGTGTTTGCCAAGTTTTTGGGAATTTTAATTTTATTTTTCCCCTGGTAATTAAGCATGGTTAATGCTGTGTTTTGGAGTTGAATGATGTTGATAAGCATGTTGTGAATCTTTGCTTATAGTTGATGCTAGGTGGTGGCCTAGGTATGCATCTAGTTAGCATTGGTTGATTGTCATGCTTTGATGATTCTATCATGTTGATATTGATGCTATGGATATGTGGGTATGTTACATATGCTGGAAAAGGTTCAAATGAGTGTTTTGGTACATTTGGAAATGTGGTTTTAGGAAGCCTGCCGATAGTTTACCATTAAAGCATGATTGCCATGAATTGAGGACGGTTCCATGATAATATGGTTAAGATCGATCCATGGTAATGTTGTATGAATGTTAGAAGCATAATTAAGCAGTTTGGAGTCCAATAATTTAAGTTAAACTAGCAAAAGTGGACGTTTCAGTTCCAGGCGTATCAAAATGCGTCCCTCGTACCGGTACGGCTAGGCCATTTTAGGCTTAGCATTTCGATATGTGGGGTAGTGTTTCGATATGGGTAAGCCATTTTAGGCTGAGCATTTCGATCTGCGAGGGAGTGTTTCGGTACGGGTAAGAGCAAACTGGCAAGGTGTACCGATACGCGTTGACCGTATCGGTACGATTACTGGAATCTGGGTTTTATAAATTAATCCAGGCATACCAAAACACATGTACGTGTACCAATACGGTATGTAGTTAATTCAGTTATTTGGATGTTTGGAAGGTTTTTGAGTTATTCATTTCAGTCCCTGGATTTTGTTTTGGCAATTGTGCGAGCTTGGATTGTCAGATTGAGTTGAGAATTGACATGCAAGCATGTAATATGACTAGTTGAGGATTGGTAAATCTAATTTCACTAATGGCCCTGTGATTTACTAGTTTTAGGTTTGGGTCCTTAAAATGTATTGTATGCAATCGGTTGCCTTTTCGTGGTTCGTTTCCTTTGTAACTTCACCCGCTGCAAGCATGATCACTTAGGATTAATAATATACATCTAGACAAGATAAAAGAAAAAATGGACCAGTTTTCATAATCTTTCTTCAGTTTGCTTCGGCAAACCTAATGTAACTCACTCGGTTCGATTGGGCGTCTAGGCCTGGTCGAGGGGGTTACATTGTTGGTATTAGAGACATGTTTTGAAAGGTTGGGATATTGTTGTTTGATTGATTACTATTGTTTGATATGCACGGTGATTGTGTATATGAGTGGTGATTGTGTTACATCATGTTGGGGTATGTATTGGGAACACATTGCCTATTACTGAGGTTTTAAAATGTTTTATTAGGTTGTCTTGGATCCTTTGCCTTATGTTAGCCTGAATTTAATGTGTTTTGATGCCTTTGTTAGCATGGCTCGACGTGAGACTTGTTTGACGACTGGTAATGCCGGGTCTGGGCAAAATAATGACAATGGAAGAAATCTTCGTATTACCTTACCTCCTCCTTCATTGGTTCCACCTGTTGATGCTGGGGTAGGTGATATACCTCAGGCTCTATAAGGGCCAATTTTTAGGGATTTGACTCTGTTAATCCAAGTGATGACGTGAGCATTTAAGGCAACGATGGCTGGAGTGCAAGCACCAGCACCTGCTGTGGTGGTTAATCAAGGTTTACCCTTGGAGCGTCTTCAGGGTTTGAGAGGCGACGAATTTAGGGGTCTAAGCCCTGAAGCAGCCAAGAGATGGCTGGAAAAGACAATTCTTATCTTGAATCAAATGGGTTGCAACTGTGTGCGCAAGTTGGGTTGCATTGTGTCCTTGTTGCAAGGTGATGCTTATCACTGGTGGGTGACCACGATTACGGGTGTCCCAGAGGCAAATGTGACCTAGAAGTTCTTTCGGAGAGCTTTCAAGAAGAAGTATCTTGGTCTTTAATATCAGGATGCGAGGAAGCTCGAGTTTATGTCACTATCGTAGGGTGGCATGTTAGTTGCCGAGTATGAGGTGAAGTTCATTCGCCTAAGTCATTATACCCTAGAGTTGCTTCAAGATGATCAACAGAGGTGCGATAGGTTTTGCTATGGTCTTGTGAAGGACATCAAGACGTATCCATTGGCTGTGGGTTACACAAATTTTGATGTGTTGGTCAACCGTGCCAAGGATATCGAGCAGTCCCTAAGAGTGACAGAACAAGTTTCAGGCATGGGCTCGAGTAAGAGAGAGGCTGATTTTGGCTATTCTGGGAAGCAAAATAGGAGGTCTCGTGACAAGAGGCATAAGCCGGATTACAAACACGGTGGTGGTGTTGGCCAGGGTAATTCGAGAGCTCGTGTTGTAGCTAAATGTGAGTGATGTGGTAGACGTCACAGAGGTGCATGTTGGGGAAATACCTTGAGTTGCTGGATATGTGGATTTCCTGATCACATGAAGCGTGATTGTCCTCGTACTATGGGGGATGCACTGGTTCGGGCTACTACACCTGTTAGGGGCCGAGGCCATGGCAGGGGTAATTTCCAGAGGCGTAAGGATGGTCAAAGGGTTGTGGCTCATGTTGTTGCTGTACAACCAAAGAATGATGGGCCAGCGCATATCTATGCTCATCATGAGGGTCGCAATGCTACTGATGTGATCGCATATACCTTCACTTTGCAATCTTTTTCATTGTTTTCTTTGATTGATTATGGGTCTACGCATTATTATATATTGAGAGAGCATGAACATTTGCTGAATGTTTCTGTTGAGATCTTAGATGTTGGCATGTTAGTAACTAGTTCCTTTGGGGAGATGGTTACAACTAGAAGGTTGCGGATCTGATCGATTTACCATTCCATGGTTTTAACGTTATTTTGGGTATGGATTGGTTGAGTGAGCACAAGGCGGTAGTGGATTGTGAATCCAAAAGGATTTCTTTAAGGTTAGCCGATGATTATGAAGTTGTAGTGGTTGGAGAGAATATGAAATTCTTGTCCAATGTTGTTTCGGCTACTCAAGCGGAGAAGATGATGCTTGATGGTTGCCAAGCTTATTTGGCTATCGTGATGAATTTGGAGGCCGAAGGTGTTCGAGTGCAAGACATTCAGGCTATTTGTGATTATCCAAAAGTTTTCCTGAAGAGTTGTCGGGTTTACCTCTGAATAGAGAGGTGGAATTTGGTGTTGAGACGTACGTGGGTATGACTTCAGTTTCCATTTCTCCTTATCAGATAGCACTGAAAGAATTGAAAGAGTTGAAGACACAGTTTCAGGAATTGTTGGATCATGGGTTCATTTTACCGAGTGTTCTACCTTGGGGTGGTTCTCTTTGTGAAAAATAAGTATGGTACGATGTGTATGTGCAATGATTACCGACAGGTGAATAAGTTGACGGTGAAGAATAAATATCCTTTGTCGAGGATTGATGATTTGTTCGATTAGTTTCGCAGGGCAGCAGTGTTTTTGAAGATTGATTTAAGATCAGGGTATTATCAGTTGAAGGTTAAGGATGTGGATGTGCATAAGATTGCTTTTCGTATGAGGTACGGGCATTATGAGTTCTTGGTGATGTCGTTTGGTTTGACGAATGCTCCAACGACTTTCATGGACATGATGAACAGGGTGTTCCATGAGTACCTTGATCAGTTTGTGGTGGTGTTTATTGATGATATTCTTGTGTACTCTCGTACCGAGGAAGAGCATGATCGAAATTTGCAGATCATGTTACAAGCTTTGAAGGATAACCAGTTGTATGCCAAACTAAGTAAGTTTAAGTTTTGGCTAAAGAAAGTAATGTTCCTTGGTCATGTGGTTTCCGTAGAGGGTATTCTTGTTGATCCACAGAAAATTGAGGTTATTCTCAATTGGAAGCAACCTAAGTTAGTATCAAAGGTACGTAGTTTCCTCGGTTTAGCTGGGCATTACCGTTGTTTTGCAAATTGATTTTCTAGTATTGCAGCAACGTTGACGAAGTTGTTGCAAAAGAATGTTCCTTATGTGTGGACGGAGAAGCAACAACATAGTTTTGAGAAGTTGAAGGAAGTCTTGACACATGCTCCTGTGTTGATCCAACCCAAGTTAGGGAAGTAGTTTGTGGTTTATAGTGATTGGTCTTACGTTGGATTGGGTTGTGTGCTGATGAAAGATGGTAAGGTTATGGCCTATGTGTCGAGACAGCTAAAAGTCCATGAGTAAAACTACCCGACTCACAATTTTGAACTTGCGGCTGTGGTGTTTGCCTTAAAGATTTGGAGACACTATCTTTATGGAGAAAAGTGTGTTGTTTAATGGATCATAAGAGTTCGAAATATTTGATGTCTCAAAAGGATTTGAATCGTAGGCAATGTAGATGGTTGGAGTTGCTTAAGGATTATGACTTGACGATTGAGTAGCATCCTGGAAAGGCTAATGTAGTTGCAGATGCGTTGAGTCGTAAGGTTACGGTTGAGCTTAGGGCGATGTTTGCGAGGTTGAGTGTGACACGGGAAAGTGGTTTGTTGGCTGAATTACATGTTAAGCTTACGTCGTCACAAATGATTAAAGCTAAGCAACCGTATGATGATTCTTTGGTTCCTCATGTTAAGGACATATCGAATGGTAATCCGACGGAGTTTCATTTTGATGATGATGGGATTTTATGTTTTAAGGGTCAAATAGTGGTGCCGAATGATGTGGAGTTGAAGTGTACTATTCTAATTGAAGCACATTTTAGTCCTTTTGCTATGCATCCCGGTAGTACCAAGATGTATCGTGACTTAAAAGAAGTGTACTATTGGATTGGTTTGAAAAAATTTGTGGCAGGATTTGTTTCTAAGTGCATGGTGTGTCAGCGGGTTAAGACTGAACATCAGTTTCCATCCAGGTTGTTGCAACCGTTGAGAACTCTGAAATAGAAATGGGAGAGAATCACCATGGATTTTATGTTAGGGTTTCCATTGACACCGAGTAAAAAAGATTCCATATGGGTGATCATTGATCAGTTTACGAAGTGTGCACATTTTCTGCCAATGCATACGACGTATACCTTGGATAAGTTGGCGGACTTGTATATCGCTGAGATAGTGCCTTTACACGAGGTACCTAAGTCTATTGTTTTGGATAGAGATCTAAGCTTTACAGTAAGATTTTGGGAGTGTTTGCATCGGGCTTTAGGTACGAGATTGAGATTCAGTGTTATCTAGGTTTTGGAGAATATATTGAGATGTTGCATTATTGAGTTCCAAGGAACCTAAGAGAAGCATTTACCTTTGGTTGAGTTTGATTATAATAATAGCTATCAAGCAAGTATATAGATGACACCGTATGAGGCATTTTATGGCCAGAGGTGTCGTACACCCTTGTGTTGGGCTGAGGTAGGGGAGAAGCATGTTTTCTTACTGGATGTCTTGAAAAACACGGATGAGCAGGTAAAGCTTGTGTGTGATCACTTGAAAGCAGCTGTGGATCGGCAGAAATCTTACACAGATTTGAGGCGTAGGGAGATTGAATATTTGGTTGGTGATCATGTGTTCTTGAAAGTGTCACTGTGGAAAAATGTGATACGGTTTGGACGTAAGGGTAAATCTTAGTCCGAGGTTTATTGGACCATATAAGGTTGTGGAGCATGTTGTTCATGTGGCTTATCGGTTGAGGTTACCTCCCGAGCGAGAGAAAATACATTATGTGTTTCATATATCTATGTTGCGGATGTATCGGTCGGATCCCTCACATGCTATGCCGGTGGACCATATTGAGTTGAGGCCAGATTTATCCTTTGATGAGGATCCAATGGAAATCCTTGATTCTAGCAGCAAAGTTCTTCGTGGCAAGATGATTGAGCTTGCTAAGGTTTTGTGGCGACATAGTGGTGTTGAGGAACCCACTTGGGAAAGCAAGGCGGACATGCTGGAGCAATTTCCACATTTATTTCCTCCAGGTAAATTTCGAGGATGAAATTTTTTAAATGAGGGAGAGTTGTAACGCCCTGGTTTTGGGTCTAGATGTTTTGGGGTTCGTTTTAATTCGATGGACCGAAATTAGAGATTTGAGTCAGTTTTGGGATTAAATCGGATTAAATATTTTTGAAGGTGATAAAAATGTGGGAAAATGTTCTAAAATCATCATTTAGTATGTTAATGATTTTTGTGGAATCAATTTTGGAAAATGAGCTTTGGAAATTTGACATTTTGGACTAGTGACCAAAATGTAAACTTTGAAAACAATTTTTAGTGACTATTTTGTAAAAGGGTCAAAACTTTGAATCTTTAAGGAGCTAATTGCCCGAAGTCTAATCTCAGACTTTATCCCTTAATTGGCTATTTTAAAGTGTTTTGGAAAATATAAATAGATTGGGGAGAATTAATTTGATAGTTAATTCTTTAAAACAAAAGTTACGTAACTTTCTCTCAAAATCTTTTCTCTCAAAATCTCTCCATCCAAACACTATTCTCTTCTTCTAAATCTTCAGGTAAATCTTCTTTTTTTAAATATTTTTATTTCTAATGGATTCTCATTGGCTTCTAAACAAAATCTTATTGTTTTAACTTTGTTTTCTCATGTAAATTCAACCAACTAAGGGAGAAAGCATCCATTAGAGGTAATGTTCGTTTTTCTCCTCTAATGGAAGGTTCTTTACTGAAATTCCCAAGTTATTGATCCTTTACAATTGTTTTCTAATGTGTTTTGATAGATTAATTATGTAAAATTGATTTAATTGTGATTTGATTGTGGAATTGATAAATTTGCAAACTAGATCTGTTTTCCTTGGTTTTTTATCAGATTAGATCATGATTTTAATGTTTAACAATGTTGAAGGCTTGGTTTTATCAATAGAATCCCGAAACTAGTTGAATCTCTAATGTTGAAGGTTGTTAAATAAGGGTTTTTGTGGTGTTAATGGAGTTTAATCATTGCTGGAAGTGAAAGGATGTTGTTAAAGTGTTTTTAGATGTTAATTTTTTAGGTTTAATGTATCGAATCATTAAATTGTGGCTGGGTTAAGATTATAAGGTGTTTGAGGTTGATTTCGATAAGTTTCGGATGGCTTTTGAGTGGGCAACTTGTGAGTTGCGGGTAATTGCTTTGAGGCAATGGTTTGGATGCATGTTTCCTCTTGCTTTGTATGGCCAAAACAGGGGATAATCAAGGCGAAGTAGCTCGAAGTGGATCGTTGCTTGCCGGGAGCTCAATTTGCTTTGACAAGCAAGGCGATGTATAATTGGTGAGTGGAAACAATTTTAAAAGTCTTTTAGAGGTTTGAAAGTTTTTTTGGGAGTTTAGGTTAAGCTTGAAACACTTACCTAAGCTCGAAAGTAAGTTTCCCCTCTTTTGCTCTTTAATATTGGTTCGGATATGAGCATGTGTAACTAATGTTTTTGTCGTAAACATGGTTTCTTTTACTTACTGTAAATGCATGATTTTGATTACATATGCAGTGGTTTAAAAGTATATGAAATGCTAGTGATTAGAGGTATAGCGGTTGGCTGCTCGGACTATGATGTTATCACTTGGGTTAAGTGGTCGATTCCCCTTGTTGATGTTAATCTTGTGGTCGGCAAGGTTGTTATATCATGAGGTCGGTATGGTATGGGTTTTGATGGCGGTCAGTCGTCATGGGAGATCCGTGTACCCGATATGTAAGGTTAATGGTCGGTTAACCAATGGTTAGCGGTCGGCTAATCAAGGATAGTGGTCGACTATCTAGGGTCACTATAATTGCCAATATATGAAAGCTTATGCGTTGAACCTACTTTTTTTAATGCTTTGGGATTTAAGCATGGTAATATGATTTAATGCTTTGGGATTTAAGCATGAGATGACTTACTACTTTGGAATGTAAGCATGTGATTTGTAAATGCTTTTGCATATGGTCGATATGCATGTTTGATTGGAATCATTGAAAATGCTTTGGTCTGAAGCATGGTTTGAAAACAAGAGTTTAATTTTCAAAGGATTACAAATTCATCATTGTTTTACGAGCATCCTCACTAAGCATGTGTGCTTACACTCTCTTTTTTCCTAATGATGCAGAGCATTGAGGTTTGGGCAGCAAAGGCAAGGTTTAAAGTGATCCAAGAATCAAGACTACTTTTGAGTATGAATTCGGATTAAGTTTTCGGATAATAAGGCAATGTGTTCACCAAGTTTTTGGGATTTGTAATTATGTTTTTCCCTAGTATTTAAGCATGGTTAATGCTGTGTTTTGGAGTTGAATGATGTTGATAAACATGTGATGCTAGGTGGTTGCCTAGGTATGCATTTAGTTAGCATTGGTTGATTGTCATGCTTTGATGATTCTATCATGTTGATATTGATGCTATGGGTATGTTGGTATATTACATATACTGGAAAAAGGTTCAAATGAGTGTTTTGGTAAATTTGGAAATGTGGTTTTAGGAAGCATGCCTATAGTTTACCTTTAAAGCATGATTGCCATGAATTGAGGATGGTTCCGTGATAATATGGTTAGGATCGATCCTTGGTAATGTTGTATGAATGTTAGAAGCATGATTAAGTGGTTTAGAGTCCAATAATGCAAGTTAAACCAGCAAAAGTGAACCTTTCAGGTCCGAGTGTATCGGAATGCGTCCCCTCATACCGGTATAGCTAGGCCATTTTAGGCTTAGCGTTTCGATACGCGGGGTAGTGTTTCAATACGGGTAAGCCATTTTAGGCTGAGCGTTTTGATACGCGGGAGAGTGTTTCGGTACAGGTAAGAGCAAACTGGCAAGGTGTACCCATACGCGTGGACCGTATTAGTACGATTTTGAACAACTGGAATCTCGGTTTTATAAATTAGTCCAGGCATACTGAAACACCTGTATGTGTACCGATACAGTATGTAGTTAATTTAGTTATTTGGATGTGTGGAAGGTTTCTAAGTTATTCATTTTAGTCCCTGGATCTTGTCTTGGCAATTGTGTGACCTTGGATGGTCAGTTTGAATTGAGAATTGACATACAAGCACGTAATCTGACTAATTAAGGATTGGTAACCCTAATTTTACAAATGGCCCTATGATTTACTAGTTTTACGTTTGGTCCCCTAAAATGTATTGTATGCAATCGGCTGCCTTTCCGTGGTCCGTTTCCATTGTAACTTCACCCACTACAAGTATGATCACTTAGGAATAATAATATGCATCTAGACAAGATAAAAGAAAAAATGGACCGGTTTTCGTAATCTTTCTTTGGTTTGCTTCAGCAAACCTAATGTAGCTCACTCGATTCGGTTGGGCGTCTAGGCCGGGTTGAGGGGGTTACATAAATGGTTCTACCCCTGCAGTTAGAGTTTTAATGCCAGCCTTTTAACCGTCCTTTTGCCCTTAGAAGAGATTTCAACTTTGTGCCTGGTTCGTACAAATCCTTCAAGAGAAGCTGGCATTTATCTTCATTGATGGATTCGACAAATACCGAGTGCTCCTCCCCTGCACCATCCAACTTAAACATCTTGTTAATATACCCATCATCAAACTAAACACACTTACCTCGTATGAACACAAAAGGCGAAGCCTTTGTGGTAAGATAGGCATAAAATTCCCAAACGATAGTTGAGTGAACGTCCTCATGATGAAGGTAAAATATTTCCCATTTGTGTTTCTTGAAGATGGCAGCCACCTCGGTCACGTACCCCATGTTGGGTTCATTCTTGAAATTGAACCCCTTCTCATATCAAAATGTTTGTGATGCGTAGTTCTCCTCATACTTCTTCATTGTCTCATCGTTGATGAAAATCTAGAGCGGGGTTGATGAAAATGTAATCGAGGATTTGGGGAAAATAATTGAGTGGAGTAAATGATGAAAGAAAAGCTTGAGTTCTTGCTTTTTCTTGTCAGCTTAAAAGAAAGGAAAAAATGGAAAGGTTCTTGATTAAGGAAGATATGGGAATTAAATAGGGTTTAATGAGGCGGTTAGGATGGCTTAAAGTGGAGTTAGTGGAGATAATGATGGGTTTAGGCAGTTGAGACGTGTATGGGGGAGTGGGATAATGATGAGTTTGGGTGACTGGAAGAGTGACGACACGGGAAGCAGGGCATGGCTAAAAATATAGGTTAAAATTTCAAACTTTGAAATTTTAAGATGAGGGACTAGGGTTTCTCGCTTAACAAAGAGTGAAGCTCCCTTCAGCTTTATCTGAAAATGGTCCACATGTTACCCAAACTTGTGATGATGGGTGTCCGAATGCCAGCCTATCCTGGCATACTGCCTTGGCAAAATTACCTGCAATAACACTTACAAAAAAGCTTTCAAAATAGAAAAAGAAAAACTAAAATAATTAAACTAAAGTGCAAAAAAAGAAAATATCTATCCTAACTATTTACAATGATCAAACTGAGATGGCAAAATTTACTGAATCTCTGCAAGGAGAATAGTCTGCTTGGCATAACTCTGACTTTCTTCCCAATAATGCTTCAATCTCTGGCCATTTACCTTGAATGTTGTCCCTATTTTCAAATCCTTGATGTCTACTGCTCCATGAGCATAAGGCTTGACAACTTCAAAGGGTCCTGGCCACCTGGTTTTGAGTTTACCTGGAAACAACTTAAGCCTTGAATTGAATAACAACACTTTTTGCCCAACTTCAAACTGTCTTGGTAATATTCTACTATCATGCCACCTATTTGTTCTTTCTTTATAAAGCTTGGCATTTTCATAGTCTTGTGTTCTAAACTCCTCCAATTCATTCAGGTCTAACAAACATTTTTCACATGCAACCTTCTATTCCATATTTAATTGCTTGGTTGCCCAATAAGCTCGGTGTTCTAGCTTCACCGAAAGATGGCATGACTTACCAAATACAAGTTTGTATGGGGGAATCCCTAATGGCATTTTGAAAGTTGTTATGTATGCCCATAAGGAATCATCTAATCTCAATGACCAGTCCATTCCGAGTTGGGTTCATAATCTTCTCCAAAATGTTCTTTATCTCCTTGTTTGAAATTTCTGCCTGGCCATTTGTTTGTGGATGGTAGGCATGGCAATTCTTTTCTGGATTCCGTAACTGTGTAAAGCTTTAGTGATTAAATGGCATTTAAAATGTGTACCTTCATCATGTATAATAGCTCTAGGGGCACCGAATCTGGTAAAGATATGCTTGTGTAGGAACTTGGCAACTGCCATGGCATCATTTGTTGGGAGAGCATGGATTCAACCCATTTTGAGACATAGTCTACTGCCACAAGTATGTATAAATTCCCAAAGAATGGGGAAAAATAACCCATTAAGTCTATTCCCCATACATCAAACAGCTCAACATGCATGATATTTTGAAGTGGCAATTGATGTCTATTGGAAATGTTTCCAGTTCTCTAGCATCTATCACATGACTTGGCAAAATAATGTGCGTCCTTGAATAACGTTGTCCAAAAAATCCTAAATGCAACACCTTGGTTGTTGTCTTTATTCCAGCAAAGTGACCTCTATATGGTGTTACATGGAAAAGCTGAAGAATGTTTTGTTGTTCATCTTCTGGCACACAACGGTGAATAACTTGATCGACATACTGTTTGAACAAGAATGGCTCATCTCAATAGTATTGTTGGATATCTCTTAGAAATCAATTTCTGGCATTACTTGACAAGTCTGGTGGCATTATATTGCTGACCAGGTATTTGACTATGTCAGCATACCATGGAATGGTAGTGGTCACAAGCAAATGTTCATCAGGGAAATCATCTCTAATGGTAGCACCCATACTCATGGTGGTGCTCTAAATGAGAAATGATCAGCCACCAGGTTCTCACCCTCTTTCGTATCTCGAATCTTGAGATCAAACTCCTGTAACAAGAGTGTCCATCAGATCAGTCTAGGCTTGGCATATTTCTTTGCCAAGAGGTATTTGATTGTCGAGTGGTCTGTATACACCACAACTGTAATGCCCCGGTTTTGAGCCTAGGAGTTTCTAGGTGATTAGACGGTCCGATGGGGCGAGATTAGAGATTCGAGTTGGATTCGGGATTAAAATTGAATGAATAATTTTGGTGCGAGAAAAATATGGGAAAAATATCTAAAAATCATTATTTAGTTTATGGATATTTTTGGTAAAGTCATTTAGGAAAATGGATTTTGAAAATTGGTCATTTTGGTTAGTGACCAAAATGCAAAGTTTCAAAACTGTTTTAGTGACTATTTTGTAAAAGGGTCAAAACTTAGAATCACAAGGAGCTATTTTTCCCAAGGGTCTAATATCTGACCTTTTCCCTTAATTAATGGTTTTAAATGATTTTAAAATATAATTAAAGGCTTGGGAAAAGAATTGGATAATTAAAATATTTAAAACAAATTTTACGTAACAAACTTTTGGCAAAAAGATTTTTCTCTCCAATTCTCTCCAGCCAAACTCATTTTCTCTCTTTAAAATATGCAGGTAAAATTCACTTTTAATCAATCTTTTGATTTCAATTGAGTGTACAATAGATTCCTAACAAATAAACTTGATTTCTCATTGTTTTGGCTTTGGAAAATCAACTAATTAAGGGTAAAAGCAGTCATTAGAGGTGAAGTTTGTTCTTCTCCTCTAATATAAGGTTCTTTATTGAAATTCCCAAGTTATTGATCCTTTACACAAGTTTTCTAACATGACTTGATGATTTAATCGTGGAAAATTGATTAAATTGTGGTTTAATGGATTTAATTGAAGGATTCTCTTATAGGTTCTGTTTTGTTGGGTTCTTGATTTATTTTAATCAGTATTTTGATGTTGAATAATGTTAATATGTTGGTTTTAACATTGGAATCCAAAAACTATATGAATCTCTAATTTTCTAGGTTGCAAGTTATGTGTTTTTGAAGAGTTGTGGTGGCTAATTGATTTCTAGAGATATAAGGATTTTAGAGATGGGTTTTTAGATGTTGTTGGATGTTAATTGATGTGCTAAAATGTTAGATTGTGGATGGGTTAAGTTTAAAAGAGTTTTGTTGGTAGTTTCGGGCTTTATGGAGGGAAATTGGATAAAGGATGTTGAGGTTTTGTGTTGCTGTGATGTTGATTGCATTTTGATGCAATGTACCTCTGTTTTGTGTGGATAAAAGCAGGGGAAATTGGTCTTCAAGCTTGAACGTTGTTTACAGAAGCTTTGGAGGTACGATTGTCACATCAGCAAGCGAGGCTTTGCGAGTCTGTGAGTGGAAACGTGTTTTCAACTTTGCAAAGGTTTGAAAGTTGTGTATGAGAGTTTAGATTGAGCTTGAAATGTTGGTCTAAGCTTGAAAGTAATTAAATGATGAATTCTCTCTCGAACTCGGTTTGGCAATTGGTTTCATGCACTTGTTTTATATGGTTTAAATTACTCATTGTATATGCATGTTTTGAGCATGGTTTAATGCTGGAATTTGGTTATAAAAATTGTGTTGATGCATTTGAAAGTAATGCATGTATTGTTAATGTTTATGGACATTGGTTAATGCAAGGTTTATTGCATTGGTTAAATGATTTTGATAATGCGTATGAAAACAGTGAGTTGTTGAGGTTAAAATGAATTATATTGGCAAGTGATGTTATGGAAATGGTTTGTAAATAAAATCAGATATATTTGGCCAACCATAGGATTGATAGTGTATTATTAAAAGGTGCATTGGATGTCGAGGGTTTTATACGGTGTATCGAATACTCCATTCAAGTACCCTAACGGTTGTGGGGTTTGTGTGTACCGAATACTCCATTTAGTGGGTTAAACATCGTACCGATGAGAGGTGTTGAAGGGTTTATGTGTACCAAATACTCCACCACGGGTGTCACAACAGTGGAGGGGTTTATGTGTTTCGAATGCTCTCGTGTGTAAGCCTTGTGTTACCGGTAGATTGTTTGTTAAGTGTTGAGACAACACTTGTTGAATCCGTGTATCTGATGTTACGTTTTGTAAAGTGGGAACTTGGTAAATGATCACTTGTAAGCCAATATAATTGTTTATGTATCATGAGATGGATTATGTTGTTTATGTGATTTAAACATGTTTTACTTTTTAAGCCTTGCATTGGTAGTATGCATGAGAAAGCTTAAATTGAGGGTAGAAAATGGGATTTTGCTGTTGGATCCATGATAAATGTTGCATACGGTTTAATATGTTGTTTTGGAAATGTTAAGTGCATGCTTTTGTTAAGGCATGATGTTATGATAATGGTTTTAAAGAGTTTTGAAAAATGGTTTACAAAGAAATGTAAAATGGTTTACTTGCATTGATGATGGTTGTTGTTTGAACATCCCTCACTAAGCCTAGTGTGCGTACGCTCTCTTTTCCATCAATGCAGAGAATTAAGGTTTGAGGTAGTGAGGATGCAAGGAAAGGAATTTCCAAGACTTGTTTTCAAAGTACGGTTTGGAACGTTGAAAAGTAGTAATAATGGCAATGTGTTGTTTGGAACTTTAGGATAGATTTTGATGAACTCCCTGTTGTTGCAAGTTTTGATTTCTGTTTTGGACTTATAATAAGTTTAAAGTAGTTGAGTGGTGATTGGTTTAATGTTTTGAAAGTGGGTTAGAGAGCATGCCTCTAGATTTGATGTTTGAGTATGCTAGATAAGCTCGGGTGGCTTTTATGGTTAATATGTTGATGTTCAAGTATGTAGTGGGTGTTATATGAAGTTTAGCTAAGTGTTAATTTAGTTTGGATCGAGCCAAAGTGTCATATGTTGGACCTAGAGGTCATTATAGGCCTCTGCGTACCGATACAGGTACCCTAAGTTTCGGTACGCAAGGTCTTGTTGAGGCTCAAAATGTTGAAATTAAGCCTAGCATACCGGTACGCCTAGCCATCGTATCGATAAACATTAAAGGAAAATAGGCTTAGGTGTCGGTCCACGGGATAACGTATCAAAACGAACCCTCAAGTTTAAGCTTTCCATATCGATACGAGAGGTATTGTATTGGTACGGTCTTTAGCTATTAGAATTCGAGTTTTTGAAATAGGATGAGGGGATAGGCACAAGGTCAAGGACGAACTGGTATGGGTTGGTCAAACAAACTGTATTGATACAAACATACGTGTATCAGTACACAAAGCCGTTTTGTTAGTTGTTCTGTGTCGATACGGGGTCTTCATGTATCGGTACGCCCTGACGAATTTGTACTAAATTATGCTGAAGTTTGAATATCTTGCAAATTGGTCCCTGATTGTTATGAACTCGTTTGTTTGAGATTGAGTGATTGTTTTAGAATAGAAAATAACCTATGAGCATGAAATGAATCTAATTAAGGGTTGGTAAACTTAATTGTTCTAAAGGCCTTGTAATTTGTAATATTTACGTTTTGGCCCCTTATGCGTAACGTTGTTTAATTGGACCCTATTCTGTGACTCTAATCTAAATGTAACGCTACCGCTAAGATGTGTTCACATAGGACTTTAATAACATGCATCTAGATAAGTTAAAAAGAAAAAAGGCCTCGGGTTTAGGGTTTTAGCTCGGGTATGCTTTAGCAAACCTAATGTGGCTCATTTATACCAATTTTGGAGCCAGGTTAGCAAAAATTGGTATGCTGTTGGTGTTCGTATCCTGTTGTTTGTTATGTGCGGTGATTGTTTACTTGTACGATGTTTGAAGTTTATGCTATGTTTGGGTATTTTGGGGACACATTGCCATATTACTAAGAAATGGTTTTGGTTTGAAATGAAATTCTTGGATCCTTGCTTGAAGCTGGCCTGGTTGTTTTTGTTTTGGTGTAATTATCATTCCTTAGATACAATTTAGACTATGCCACCGAGAAGAGAGTTGCGATCTAGCGAAAACGCTGCTGTCGGAGGGAAGGGAATTGAGGGTGAGATTGTACACCCTGAGGATTTGTCACCTCCTCCGCCTAATCCTGTTGAGGGAGTGGAACAAGTACCACTTGCACCAGCTGGTCTAGTGTTTGGTGATATGACACCTTTGGTTCAGGCGATGATAGGAGCATTCCAGGCCGCGATGGTTGGAATTAATGTACCTGCTCTGGCACCTATTGCTGCTAATCCAAGGTTGTCGTTAGAGCGTCTGCGTAATCTTGGAGGAGTAGAGTTTTGAGGGTTAATACCCGAGGCATCCGAGGAGTGGATGGCTAGTACATAGAGTATCTTGGTCTAGATGGGATGTAATGATGAGCGTAAGCTGGGATGTGTTGTGTCCCTATTACAGGGAGATGCGTATAGTTGGTGGACCACTATGACAGCAGGCATGGAACCCGTTGAAGTAACGTGGGAATTCTTTCAAGCTGCCTTCAAGAAAAAGTATCTAGGAGTGAGAGACTTGGATGAGAAGAAACGTGAGTTTATGGCCTTGGTCCAAGGCAGTATGATCGTGTCAGAGTATAAGGTGCAGTTCGTGAGGCTGAGCCAATATGCACCTGAGTTAGTGCTGGACGAGGGGTAACATTATGATCGTTTTCAATATGGATTGATGCAGGATGTTAAGACGTATATGTTGGCCACTAACTATACTGATTTTGACGCGATGGTTATACGGGCAAAGAATATTGAGCAGAGCTTGGGTTTATCTCATCATTCTGGAGGTTCTGGCTTCAGGAAGAGAGCGTCAGACTTCAGCTCTGGTGGTGGTCAGTCCAAGAGGAACCATGATCGGAGGTTTTGACCAGATGCGAGACGCAGATCTCAAGGACGGGGTGCTTAGGTCAGGTCTGTGCATAATTGTTGTTAGGGTTGTGGTTTGCGAGAACATTTGAGAAGAGATTGCCCATATTTGGCTAGAGAGGGATAGACTCCTGCAGTTGGGGCTGTGAATTCGTGTTGGAGTTGTAGGTTAGCAGATCACATGAGACGTGATTGTCCTATGCTTGCTAGAGGTAGGCAGGCACCTACACATGTTACTGTACCACCCAGAGGCAGTGGGCGCAGCAGAGGTACCTTCCAACGAAGGGAGAAGGGATAAAGGACTGTGGCACACACCGTGGAGGTTTGACTGGAGGATGGTGGACCGGCGAGGATCTATCCTCACCGTGAAGGGAGGAATGACACGAACGTGATAGCAAGTACCTTTACCTTGCAGTCTATGTCATTGTTATCTTTGATAGATTCTGGTTCCACGCATTCATATATTTTGCATGAGCATACACATTTGCTTGGTAGACTGGTAGAAATGCTTGATGTTGGTATGCAAGTGACGAGTTCTTTCAGAGAAACAGTTTTTATGAGGAAGTTGTATCGTAGATGTCCTTTGATGGTACAAGGACATGTGTTTGTGGCTGATCTGCTGGAGCTGTCGTTCCATGGTTTTAACGTGATTTTGGGTATGGATTGGTTGTCCCAGCATCAAGCTGTGGTTGATTTTGAGACCAAGCGGGTTTTGTTGAAGCTCGCTAATGATTATGGGGTAGTAGTTGTGGGTGAAAATGTAAAGTTCTTATCCAATGCGGTCTCGACTATGGAAGCGCGTAAGTTTCTTGATTGGGGATGCCAGGCGTATCTAGCTTATGTTATGAATCTGAATATGGAAGAAGTACGGACTAGGGATATCCGTACTGTTTGTAACTTTTTGGGTGTGTTTTCAGAAGAGTTATCTGGGTTTCCACCGGATAGAAAGGTGGAGTTTTGTATCGACACATATGCTGATTCAGCTTCGGTGTCAATTGCACCATATCTTATGGCACCAAAAGAGTTGAAAGATTTAAAAATACAACTCTAGGAGTTGTTGGATCGTGGCTTTATTCGGACTAGTGTTTCTCCGTGGGGAGAACCAGTGTTGTTTGTAAAGAAGAATGATGGCACATTGAGGATGTGTATAGACTATCGACAACTGAACAAGTTGACGATTAAGAACAAGTATCCCCGCCTCAAATTAATGATTTGTTCGATCAGTTTTGGGGTACAACGGTGTTTTCCAAGTTTGATTTGAGATCTGGATATTATTAGTTAAAGGTTAAAGATAAAGATGTGTTGAAGAGTGTTTTCCATACGAGGTATGGCCATTATGAGTTCATGGTGATGCCGTTTGGGCTGACGAATACGCCTGCAGCATTCATGGACATGATGAATCGGGTGTTCCATGAATTTTTAGATCAGTTCGTAGTAATGTTCATTGATGATATTCTTGTGTACTCTCGTACTGAGGAGGATCATGATCGACACTTGATGATTGAGCTGTAGACCTTGTTGGATAATCAGCTTTATGGAAAGTTAAGTAAGTGCGAGTTCTGGATTAGGGAAGTGGTTTTCCTTGGACATGTGGCTTTAGCTGAAGATATCCGAGTGGATCCTATGAAGGTTGAGGTAGTTGTGAGTTGGAAGTAGCCAAAGTCAGTATCGAAAGTTCATAGTTTCTTGGGTTTGCTGGGTTATTACCATCGATTTGTGGATGGATTTTTTAGAGTTGCTGCTCTATTGACTAAGTTGTTGTAGAAAGATGTTCGGTTCGAATAGACAAAAGTTAGACAACAGGCTTTTGAAAATTTGAAGGAAGCTTTGACACAAGCTCCCATTTTGATTCAACCTGAGTTAGGGAAGGAGTTTGTGGTGTATAGTGATGCATCCTATGTTGGGTTGGGGTGTGTGCTGATGCAGGATGGGAAAGTTGTAGCATATGCATCGAGCCAGTTGAAAGTGCACGAATGCAACTACCATACGCATGATCTTGAGCTTGATACGGTATTGCTTGCATTGAGAATCTGGACACACTACCTCTATGGAGAAAAGTTTATTGTATACACTGATCATAAAAGTTTGAAATATTTGATGACACGGAATGAATTAAATCTGGGACAGTGTAGATGGCTGGAGCTGTTGAAGGATTATGACTTGACCATTGAGTACCATCTGGGCAAAGCCAATGTTATGGTTGATGCTTTGAGTAGAAAAGCCATTGAGGAGTTGAGAGCTATGTTTGCGAGGTTGAGTGTGACCCGTAACGGAGAGTTGCTGTCAGAGTTGCAGGTGAAACCATCACTATCACAAATGATTAAGGAAAAGCAACTGTATGGTGAGGCATTGGTTCTGCATGTCAAAGATATCATGGATGGAAATCCTATAGATTTTTGCTTTAAAATTGATGGGGTCTTGTGCTTTAAAAATCGGATTGTGGTGCCTAGTGACGGGGAGTTGAGACGAATGATTTTGTCTGAGGCACATACTAGCCTTTTGCTATGCATCCGGGTAGTACTAAAATGTATCAGGGGTTGAGGAAGGAGTACTATTGGGTGGGTTTGAAAAGGACGTAGCTGATTTTGTTGCTAAATGTATGGTTTGTCAGTGTATGAAAGCTGAGCATCAGTTTCCTTTCGGGTTGTTGCAACCGTTGAAACTTTCAAAGTGGAAATGGGAGAGGATCACCATGGATTTTGTGTCGGGGTTGCCTTTTACACTGACTAAAAAGGACTCCATTTGTGTGATTGTTGACTAGTTTACGAAGTGTGCACATTTTCTGCCAGTGCATATGACGTATTCCTTGGATAGGTTGGTGGATTTGTATGTTGCTGAAATTGTAAGGTTGCATGGGGTGCCCAAGTCTACTGTTTCGGATAGAGATCCGCAGTTTACAGCGAGGTTTTAGGGATGTTTGCATCGAGCTTTGGGTATTCACACCTTATTTCAGTACATCATATCATCCTCAGACGGATGGCCAGTCTGAACGTGTGATTCAGATTTTAGAGGATATGTTGAGATGTTGCATCATTAAGTTCCAAGGAACCTGGGATTTGCGTACAATAATAGTTATCAAGCAAGTATAAAGATGGCACCGTATGAAGCCTTGTATGGTAGGAGGTGTCGTACACCCCTATGTTGGGCTGAGGCTGGGGAAAAGTATGTTTCCATGCTTGATGTGTTGAAAGACACGGATGAGAAAGTAAAAATGATTTGTGACCTGTTAAAAGAGGCTTCGGACAGGCAGAAATCCTACAGGGATTTGAAGCCTAAAGAGGTTGAGTACGTTGTGGGCGAAAGGGATTTCTTGAAAGTCTCACCTTGGAAGAAGGTGATACGCTTTGGGCGTAAAAGAAAGTTGAACCCTGGAATGTATTAGTCATACAGCTTATCAATTGAGGTTGCCTCTTGAGTTGGAGAAGATTCATGATGCTTTTCATGTGTCCATGTTGCGGTGGTATCGCTCGGATCCGTCGCATGTTATGCTTGTTGAGGTTGTTGAGTTGCGACCGTATTTGTCTTATGAGGAGGAACCAGGGGAGATCCTCGAATCTAGTAGTAAACTTCTTCGTGGCAAGACGATAGAACTTGTAACGCCCTGGTTTTGGGCCTAGGAGTTTCTAGGTGATTAGACGGTCCGATGGGCAGGGAATAGAGATTCGAGTCGGATTAAGTATTAAAATTGGAATAAATAATTTTGGTGAGATAAAAATATGGAAAAATATATAAAAATCATTATTTAGTATATGGATATTTTTTGTAAAGTCAATTTTGGAAAATGGAATTTGGAAATTGGACATTTTGGTTAGTGACCAAAATGCAAAATTTCAAAACTATTTTTAGTGACTGTTTTGTAAAAGGGTCAAAACTTAGAATCTTTACGGAGCTATTTACCCAAGGGTCTAATATCTGACCTTTTCCTTTAATTAATGGTTTTAGATGATTTCAAAATATAATTAAAGGCTTGGGAAAAGAATTGGATAATTAAAATATCTAAAACAAATTTTATGTAACAGACTTTTGGCAAAAAAGATTTTTCTCTCCAATTCCCTCTAGCCAAACACCTTTTCTCTCTTCAAAATCTATAGGTAAAATTCACTTTTAATCAATCTTTTGATTTCAATTGATTTTTCAATAGATTCCTAACAAATAAACTTGATTTCTCATTGTTTTGGCTTTGGAAAATCAACTAATTAAGGGAAAAGCAGTCATTAGAGGTGAGGTTCGTTCTTCTCTCTAATATAAGGTTCTTTATTGAAATTCCCAAGTTATTGATCCCTTGCACAAGTTTTCTAGCGTGATTTGATGATTTAATTGTGGAAAATTGATTGAATTATGGTTTAATGGATTTAATTGAAGTATTTACGTATAGGTTCTATTTTGCTGGTTCTTGATTGATTTTAATCACTATTTTGATGTTCAATAATGTTAATATGTTGGTTTTAACATTGGAATCTCGAAACTATGTGAATCTTTAATTTTATAGGTTGCTAGTTATGTGTTTTTGAGGACTTGTAGTGGCTAATTGATTTCTGGAGATATAAGGATGTTAGATGTGGGTTTTTAGATGTTGTTTGATGTTAATTGATGTGTTGAAACGATAGATTGTGGCTGGGTTAAGTTTGGAAGAGTTTTTCTGGTAGTTTTGGGCGTTGTGGAGGGAAATTGGATAAAGGATGTTGAGGTTTTGTGTTGTTGTGATGTTGATTGCATTTTGATGCAGTGTACTCTATTTTGTGTAGATAAAAGTAGGGGAAGTTGGTCTTCAATATTGAACGTTGTTTGCGGAAGCTTTGGAGGCACGATTGTCACATCAGTAAAGGAGGCTTTGCGAGTCGGTGAATGGAGATGTGTTTTCAACTTTGCAAAGGTTTGAAAATTGTGTTTGGGAGTTTAGATCGAGCTTGAAACGCTGGTCTAAGCTCGAAAGTAAGTAAAGGATGAATTCTCTCTCGATCTCGATTTGGCAATTGGTTTCATGCACTTGTTTTACATGGTTTAAATTACTCACTGTATATGCATGTTTTAAGCATATTTAATGCTAGAATTTGGTTACAAAAATGGTGTAACCCCTTGACCCAGCCTAGGAGCAAGACCGAACCGAGCAAGCTACATTAGGTTTACCAAAGTAAACTGGGAAGATGAAACCTAAACCGCGCCCATTTTTTCTTTTATCTTGTCTAGATGCATTATTATTTTCCTACAAGTACATACTGTTCACAGGTGAGAACTCATCTCAATCGGGCATCGAATCGATATCCAATTGGACACAAACGTAATTTAGGGACTAAATTGCAATTTCAAAAATATACAGGGACTTTTCCCAATTTTAAGTTGCCAACCTTTATTTAATTATATTTCATGCTTACATGTCAAAAATCAGCTCAAAACGATCATCCATACCCATCTAATTGCATCCACAAGATTCAGGGACCAAAATGAAAGAAAACAAAACCTTACTTCCATGACATCAACTAAAATAACAGACAACTGTATCGATACGCGGGCAACGCATCGATACAGTGACTCACATAAAACAGCCCTATTTATGTACACCATATACCGTTTTGATACGCCTAGCTGGAAACAAGGTTCATTTTAAATTTACTTAACACCTCTACCGATACAGTATAGAGGTGCTTCGGTACGCAAGTTATATTCCAAAAAACAGTTTCCAGTAGCGTAAGTCCGTACCAGTACACCCAATCCCGTAACATAAGGCCAAACTTGTTTTTGCCTAGCCGTACCGATACGGTCCCCCGCGTATCGGTACACCTGGGCCTGTAATGTCATTTTCAGCTTGTTTATCACACATTCAACCATACCAAAACCTCCTAACATGCTCCTAACATACATCCAACATAAACATGGAACAAACCACAACAAAGTATCACAGATTTAACATCAATCCATGGCATCTTGCATCAAATGTAAATCTATAGGCATGCTTCCTAGAAAACCATTCAATCAAAACACCAAGCTTCATACCATCACCAAAAATAAACTATAAAGTCCATTTAAAACTCAAGAGCAACCAAACAAACTTGCTCAAACAAGGAGTTTAACAAAACATCTCCCAAATAACAACAGAAACCCCAATTTCCCTTATTACTTATAGTCTAATCTAAAAACATACTTTGGTTACCAAGTCTTTCAAGATCCCTTGCTTCTTGCTACCCTCCAATCTTTTAATTCTTTGCATTGATGGAAAAAGAGAGCGTAAGCACACTAGGCTTAGTGAGGAATGCTAAAAAAACATCAATGTATTTAATACCATTTCTCAACAACACATTGAAATCTCATTTCAATTATTCCTTAAACATCATTTAAAACATTGCCATTGAAACATCATGCCTTGAAAACCATGCACTTTTCATCTTTAAAAACCAACATATTAAACCATATGCAACATGTATCATTTCCAACATCAAATTCTATTGCTAGACCTCAATTTAAGCCTTCCCATGCATAACAGCCATATGCAAAAGTTAAAGAGTAAATGTACAACATATATCATTAACCAACAACAAGTTCCATTGCTAAACCTCAATTTAAGCCTTCCCATGCATAACCACCATATGCAAAGCTTAAAGAGTAAACATGTATAAATCACATTATTCAACATAAACTTTCCAATGATACATCAACAATTATTTTGGCTCACAAGTGATCATTAACCAAGTTCCTTTACCAAAATAGTTCATCAGATACAGGGATTTAACAAGTGCTTACCCAACACTTCATACATTCTCACCGGCAACACAAGGTTCACAAACGAGAGTTTTCGGTATGCATAAACCCCTCTACCGTTGTGACACCCGTGGTGGAGTATTCGGTACACCACATAAACCCCTCAACACCATTTATTGGTAGATGTATAACCCACTAACGGGAGTTTACAGTACTATATAACCCCTCAACCGTTAGGGTACTTGGATGGAGTATTCGGTACACCTTATAAAACCCCTTAACATCCAAGGCGACTTATTATAGTGCACTATCAATCATATGGCCGGCCAACTATATCCGATAACATTTTTAAAAATCACTTGCCAATATAATTAACCATTTACCTCATTGTTTTTAATAAGCATAAAACCAAACCATTTTCCAAAGCTTTAAATCACAAGTATAAATCATATACTTACAAGGATCACTTACCATTAGCATCCTTCAACATCTCATGCTCAAAAATAGTATCTCAAATACTTTAAAACATGGTTAAACAGTAGGTAACATGTAATCCAAAACAAGTGCATAAAACCAATTCAATCTAGCACGACTGAGAGAGAAAAAGCATATTTACTTACTTCCGAGTTTAAACCAGCGTATCAAGCTAAGTTTAAACTCCCATAAACCACCTTTAAAACATTCCAAAGCTGGAATCCATGTTCTCACTCATAGAAACAAGAAACGTCAATTTGTCGATGCAAAAACAAGCGTCCAAAGCCTCCAAAGCTTCACCTATCACTTCATGATCCACCTATCCTGTTTTAACCACATTACAATAGAGGATTAATGCAGCTCAATGCATTCAAAACATTGCACCAACAAATCCACACGGACTTCCACAATCTTCTCACAATTACCCAACCACAACAACCAAAAACATCATCTAATCCTTTCCAAGCACAACCCAGCCACAATCTAACAATAGATACCTTCAATATCATCAATTAACACTTAAAAACAGGATTATTTCATCCAAACACCTCAAGCAACTAAACAGCCACCATAACTTCACAAAAACACCAATCTAACAACATAAACAATTAGAGATTCAAGAGTTTCAGGATTCCGTTGTTAAAATCAACTAAACTATATCATAATACATCCAAAATATGTTTAAAACCAATCTTCAACACTGGAAAATAGATCCAATTCGAAACTTTCTCTTTTTCATCAATTTCACCCAATTAAATCAATTAATTCAATATAAAAACACAAAATCAGATTATAAACTATAAATCAAGGATAAAAAACTTGGAAATATTAATAAAGAACCATTCAATAGAGGAGATCACGGACCTTAACCCTATTGTGTGATTTCTCCCTCAATTGGCTTGTTTAAAGTTAGGAAAACACTATATTTCAATGAGGTTTTTGTAAATCAAAGTTAAATAATCAATTGTAGATGAAAATCTAAGTAAAATTGATCTCTAACCTCTGGTTTTTGATGAAAACTTCAGTGTTTGGCAGAAAATAAGTGGAGAGAAAAGTTGAAGGAAAAGTTACGTCAATTTTCATTAAAACTAAATAACTAAGTTTAATATCTAAAATCTCTTTTTATTATCCTTTAAAACACATGTTAAAATGATTTAATTGAAGGGAGAAATCACCAGCAAAAAACTTGGTAAAATAGCTCCTTAAGGATTCTAAGAATTTGACCCTTTTCATTTTAGTCACCGTTAAAACCAGTTTTCAAAAATTGCATTTTGGTCACTAGCCAAAATGTCACACTTCCAAATTTCATTTTCCAAAATTGATTTCAACAATATTAATCATATATTAAAAGAGGTTTTTTAACCATTTTCCATAGTTTTTATCTTACCAAAAAATATACGGTCCCAAATTCGACTCTAATCTCTAACCCGGTCCATCAGACCGTCTAATAAGCCTTAAAACCGCTAGGCCCAAAACCGGAGTGTTACAACTCTCCCCCACTTAAGAAATTTCATCCCCGAAATTTACCTAGAGAAAACAAAAGCAGAAACTGCTCCAACATCTCCGACTTATATTCACATATGGCTTCTCAACACTGCGGTATCTCCACAACACCTTAACAAGCCCAAACATCTTACCACGTTGAGCCCTACCGCTGGCATCAAGGATCTCCACTAGATCCTTATTACAAGATAAATCTGATCCCAACACAATGCCTTCCACTGGCACAACATGCGAGGAATCCAACTGATACCTTCACAACATCGTTACATGAAACACATCATGGAACCCTTCCAACACAGGAGATAACCTCAACAACAAGCAATAGGACCCTCACGCTCAACAAACTCGTATGGTCTACAAAACCTCGGCTAAGCTTTCTTTTTTCGCCCAAAACGCATCACCTTCTTCCAAGGCGATACCATTATGATCATCCAACCATCAACAACACACTCTAAAACACTACGCTTCAAATCCGCGAAGAATTTATGACGATTCAATGCTGCTCTCAAGCGCTCACAAAACAACTTCACCTTCTCACTAGTGCCTTTCAACATATCAGACATGGGAACGTACTTTTCCCTAATTCTAGCCCAACACACGAGCGTACAACACCTTCAATCACACAACGACTCGTACGGTGCCACGTGCATACTTTCCTAATAACTTCCATTAAAGCAAACTCTGGCAAATGCATTTTCTTTTCACACTTTCCCTGGAACTCTATGATACACAACCCAACTTATCTTTCAAAACCTGAATTCCATGCTACAACCCGCCATCCAACTGGAAAGATATGAAGCACATACACTCAAGCTCAAGCCACACCCTAGAACCTCACTGTAACCCACGGATCTCTGTCCAAAACTATGGACTCAGGCACACTGTGCAAACACATTAACACGGCAATATACAAATCTGCCACTTATTCCAAAACATACATCACCAGCATAGCCACAAGGGTGCGCACACTTCGCAACTCAATCAACAATTCGAAAGAAAACTGGTGCTCAACTTTCACTCGCTGACATACCATGCATCAAACAACAAAATCAACCATATCTTCCTTTAGACCAACCCAACAACAATCCCTTTTCAAACCTTGATATATCTTGGTATTACCGGAATGCATATCACAAGAACTGGCATGCGCCTCCATCAAAACCATACACCTCAACTCAACATCAAGTGACACCACTTTTTGATCTTTAAAACACAACATTCTACCACCATTAACGTGAAAATCCATCGGATTTCCCCTCGATAACTTGGACATGTGATACTAAAGCATCATCGCACAGCTACTTTCCTCTACTCAACTTTGACCATGATGACTTCACTTGCAACTCAGCCATCAAGCCTCCATCACGCATCATACCCAACCACGTAAACAACATCCCCAACATAAACAAAGTATCAGCTATAACCTTAGCTCGGACGATTTCAACCATCAAACTATAACTCTTAAACAACTCCAACCATCCAAGTCGTCAAAAACTCAAATCATCATTCATTTTTTCTTAACCACGCATGATCTGTGAACACAAAACACTTCTTATCATAGAATTGGTGTCTCTAAAACATTTAAACAACCATCATGGCGGCAAGCTTCAAATCATGCGTAGGACAAAAGAGCTCATGCACCTTTAACTATCCACATGCATAAGCCACAACATCACTTGCAAAACTACAATCTAAACAAACCTCGATGCTAAGAACTGGATCTAGCAAACCCACAAACTACCAATTCTAACTTTGGTCTGTCAAAAACTAGCACAAGCCAAACTCCCAAGAACCGTATTACCAAAACCACCTTCATGCACTACCTTACTTACACCATCACTCCACTGATTTCCAATTCGTCATCCGTAAGTGTGAACATATATATGCATGATTACTTATATGCCCTCATAGATGTCTATGTGTATGTATGCAAAACCTCTAATTTCATGCCCAAATGTATGCATGTACTGACATATTTACATATACATATAAGTGTTTCTGCACTGTGCATGTTTATCTGTTCACATTTACTAATAACATTCTTAGAACCAGAATTCTTAGCAACATACCCAAAACTCATACTTCCCATACAAAGAGCAACATTCACTTCTCCCCAAAAATCCACTAAACCAACCATACTTATCGATCAAACCCTTATCGGTGCTTCTGTACAAGGAAAGACCAACAATAAGCACCACAACCAACTGATCCAAAAACTCAAAGGCTACCCGACTCTTAATAACTATGAACGCAACCCCTGCATTGGTCTACCCCAAACGGCATAACCAAAAATGCATATTGTCACACCCCTTACAGAAGGCAAATCTAAACACAAACACATCCTTTACCTTTAACAGATAACACTCTGACTCAAACCAATCTTACAAACCACCAAAGCACCTCTAAAAGATCAACAAAACATCAACTTATTCAGGTACCAAAACCTCATGCACATCTGCATCATGCCATCCTCCTTTTTCCACAACAACATCGACGCAACCCCCAGAAAAACACTAAGCCTAATAACCCCTTGGTCAAGCAACTCCCTCGAGCCAAGCATAGGAAGCAAAAAAACACTAGAGCTGTGTTTTCATACAACTCAATGTCAAACTCAACCTCTCAATCCAATGGCGAACCATCCATTCCCTCGAAAACACCTAGGAACTCACATACCATACAAATATTTCGTTGACCCCAGATTGATAACATACGATAGGAGTGCCTTGTAACCAAGGATTCATCAAACGACTTGCCTCCAGCGTCAAAACAGCAATAGACAAGAATTTAATATTCTCGCTCGTGATTACCACCTCGTAATCATCAACAAGTTCAAGGCAACACACTAGGATCCAAAACCAACCACAGCTCCTTGTACCAGCCACTATCCATACCTAGATTTACATCAAAATCATGGAGTAGCAACTCCAACAAGTCAATCGCAACCTCAAGATCTAAACAACCAAAGGGCATTTTCAAACATCCTTTCCGCAACAACCGTCTCACCGAGAGAACCAGCCACTTGCATTCGCACAACTATCACCTACAAGATGATCGTTCAGACCACAGTTCTCACAAACATCAACAACAACAAGCACAGGGGTTTACACTCTACATATCAAATGCAGATAATCCCGCCTCAAGAGATCACACGATCCACATACTCAATATGCATTAAATACCGTTCTAGTCTGGATACTCTGACCCCGCGGTTCTCTTCCAGTACTGTTATCACCTCGCCTCAACTCAGGGCGACATCTTTTATCACAATTCCTTTTAAGCTAAACATTACCGGAACTAGAATCCGCAATTCTCTTGGCAGAGCCAGAACCTCCCACGCGAAGCCAATAAACCCAAGTTTTGCACGATGTACTTCGCTCGTGTACCAATACGTCGATAATGGCATAGTCGGAAGCCAACATATACACCTTAACATCCTATACCAATTCATAAAAAAATCAACCACAGCGATACCTCTTCACCGATACCCATTCAGGAGCATGCCGGCTCAACCAAACAAATTGCACCCCAACTCGGCCAAACACATGCAACCTTGAACTCAAGCCATGAACTCTCGTTTCTTGTCATCCAAGTGTCTAACCCTAGATAATTCTTCCAAAAGACAGCATGGAAAGACTCCCAATCCACATCGTTGGGTTTCATGCCTACAGATACAGTTGTCCACCAACTAAAAACATCACCATGCAACAAGGATTCAACACATCCCAACTCACGGGTACTAATACACCCCATTTGGTCCAAACCTGGATAACATTGACCATCCCTATCTCGGATGCCTCGAGTGTCAACCCACGGTACTCAACTCCTCTCAAACTGTAGGATAGTCCAACGGCAACCTCGTTTGCCCAACCGCCGGTGCAAACACACGCACTCCAGCAATAACAGCTTAAAAGCTCAAAACATCGCCTATATTGAGGCATCATATCACCCAACACTGGCCCAACAAACACAGGTGGTACATGCTTCGGGGTAACAAACCCCCAGGAGACACAACACTCTCCTCAACTCACTGCCCAAAGGCAACAACATCACGCTAGTTCTCATTTCTCCTCTTGGTCGTAACATAAAACATTTTCTAAGGCATGATAATCATTTCAAAACAAAAATAATTAGGCTAGCTTCAACCAAGGATCCAAGACTTCCATATCAAAATCATAACATTTCAGATTATAATAATAAGGCAATGGGTTTCCCAAAATTACCCCAACATTGCATAAAGCAATCAATGTGCATTTTACAATCACTATACATAGAAGACAACAGCGTTCAACTCACAGTAACATCTCATCAATCATACAATTCCCAATTATCACAAACTGGCTCTAATACCACCAAATATAACCTCCTCGACCCGGCCTAGTAGCAAGACAGAACCGAGCAAGCTACATTAGGTTTACCAAAGTAAGCCGGGAAGATAAAACCTAAACCACGTCCATTTTTTCTTTTATCTTGTATGGATGCATTATTACTTTCCTACATGTACATATTGTTCACAGGTGAGAACTCATCTCAATCAGGCATCGAATTGATATCCAATTGGACACAAACGCAATTTAGGGACTGAGTTGCAATTTCAACAATATACAGGACTTTCCCAATTTTAATTTGCCAACCTTCAATTAATTATATTTCATGCCTACGTGTGAAAAATCAGCTCAAAACAATCAGCCATACCCATCTAATTGCATCCACAAGATTCAGGGACCAAAACTGAAATAATAGACAACCGTATCGATACGCAGGCAACCGTATCAATAAGGTGACTCACATAAAGCGGCCCTGTTTCGGCATGCCATATACCGTTTCGATACGTCTAGCTGGAAATAAGTTTCAGTTTAAATTTACTTAACACCCGTACCGATACGGTATGAAGGTGTTTCGGTACGCGGGTTATATTCCAAAAAGAAATTTCTAGTAGCATAAGTCAGTACCGGTACACCCAATCCCGTATCGAAATACCAAGCTTGTTTTTGCCTAGCCGCACCGATACGGTTCCCCGCGTATCGATACGCCTGGGCCTGTAATGTCATTTTTAGATGGTTTATCATACATTCAACCATACCAAAACCTCCTAACATACATCCAACATAAATAGGGAACAAACCACAACAAAGTATCACAGATTTAACATCAATCCATGCCATATTGCATCAAATGTAAATCTATAGGCATGCTTCCCAGAAAACCATTCAAGCAAAACACCAAGCTTCATACCATCACCAAAAATAAACCATAAAGGCCATTTACAACTCAAGAGCAACCAAACAAACTTGCTCAAATAGAGAGTTCAACAAAACATCTCCCAAACAACAACGAAAACTCCCATTGGCCTTATTACTTATAGTCTAATCTAAAAACATACTTTGGTTACCAAGTCATTCAAGATCCCTTGCTTCTTGCTGCCCTCCAAGCTTTTAATTCTCTTCATTGATGGACAAAGAGAGCGTAATCACACTAGGCTTAGTGCGGAATGCTTAAAAACAAAACACCATCAATGCATTTAAAACCATTTCTCAACAACACATTGAAATCTCATTTCAATCATTCTTTAAACATCATTTAAAACATTACCATTGAAACATCATGCCTTGAAAACCATGCACTTTTCATCTTTAAAAGCCAACATATTAAACCATATGCAACATGTATCATTTCCAACAGCAAATTCCATTGCTAGACCTCAATTTAAGCTTTCCCATGCATAACAACCATATGCAAAGCTTAAAGAGTAAACGTACAACATGTATCATTAACCAACAGCAAGTTCCATTGCTAAACCTAAATTTAAGCCTTCCCGTGTATAACCACCATATGCAAAGCTTAAAAAGTAAACATGTATAAATCACATTATTCAATATAAACTTTCCAATGATACATCAACAATTATATTGGCTCACAAGTGATCATTAACCAAGTTCCTTTAACAAAATAGTTCATCGGATACACGGATTCAACAAGTGTTTACCCAACATTTCATACATTCTCACCGGCAACACAAGGTTCACACACGGGAGTTTTCGCTACACATAAACCCCTCCACCGTTGTGACACCCATGGTGGAGTATTTGGTACACCACATAAACCCCTCAACACCATTCATCGGTAGATGTGTAACCCACTAAATGGAGTTTACGGTACTATCTAACCCCTCGATCGTTAGGGTACTTTGATTGAGTATTCGGTACACCTTATAAAACCCCTCAACATCTAAGGTGACTTATTATAGTGCACTATCAATCCTATGGCCAGCCAACTATATCCGATAACAATTTTAAAACCACATCACATGCCAATATAATTAACCATTTACCATTTAACTCAGTATTTTTAACAAGCATAAAACCAAACCATTTTCCAAAGCAACAACTATGCTTTAAACCACAAGTATAAATCATATACTTACAAGGATCACTTACCATGACCATCCTTCAGCATCTCATGCTCAAAAATAGTATCTCAAATACTTTAAAACATGCTTAAATAGTAGGTAACATGTAATCCAAAACAAGTGCATAAAACCATTTGAATCTAGCACGACCAAGAGAGAAAAACCATATTTACTTACTTCCGAGTTTAAACCAGCATATCAAGCTAGGTTTAAACTCCAATAAACCACCTTTAAAACATTCCAAAGATGGAATCCACGTTCTCACTCACCGATACGCGAAACCTCAATTTGTTGACGCGAAAACAAGCGTCTGAAGCCTCTAAAGCTTCACCAATCACTTTCGGATCCACCTCCCCTATTTTAATCAAATTACAATAGGGGATTAATGCACCTCAATGCATTCAAAACACTGCAACAACAAATCCACACGGACTTCCACGATCTTCTCACAATTACCCAACCACAACAACCGTAAACATCATATAATCCTTTCCAAACACAACCCAGCCACAATCTAACAATAGATACCTTCAATATCATCAATTAACACTTAAAAACAGCATTATTTCATCCAAACACCTCCAACAACTAAACAGGCACCATAACTTCACAAAAACACCAATCTAGGAACCTAAACAATTAGAGATTCAAGAGTTTTCATGATTCCATTGTTAAAATCAACTTAACAACATCATAATACATCCAAAATATGTTGAAAATCAATCCTCAACACTGGAAAATATATCCAATTCAATACTTTCTCTTTTTTTATCAATTTCACCCAATTAAATTAATTAATTCAATATAAAAACACAAAATTAGATTATAAACTATAAATCAAGGATCAAACACTTGGGAATATCAATAAAAACCCATTCAATAAAGGAGATCATGGACCTTACCCCTATTGTGTGATTTCTCCCTCAATTGGCTTGTTTAAAGCTAGGAAAACACAATATTTCAATGAGGTTTTGTAAATCAAAGTTAAATAATCAATTGTAGATAAAAAATCTAAGTAAAACTGATCTCTCACCTCTAGTTTTTGATGAAAACTTGAGTGTTTGGTAGAAAAGAAGTGGAGAGGAGAGAAAAGTTACGTCCATTTTCATTAAAACCAAATAACTAACTTTAATATCTAAAATCTCTTTTTATTATCCTTTAAAACACATGTTAAAATGATTTAATTGAAGGCAGAAATCACCATCAAAAAACTTGGCAAAATAGCTCCTTAAGGATTCTAAGAATTTGACCCTTTTCATTTTAGTCACCTTTAAAACCAGTTTTTAAAAATTACATTTTGATCACTAGCCAAAATGTCACACTTCCAAATTTCATTTTCCAAAATTGATTTAACCGGTATTAATCATATATTAAAAGATGAATTCTAACCATTTTTCCATATTTTTATCCTAACGAAAAATATACGGTCCCAAATCTGACTCGAATCTCTAACCCAGTCCACCGGACCGTCTAATAAGCCTAAAAAATGCTAGGCCCAAAACCAGGGTGTTACAACTCTCCCCCACTGAACAAATTCCGTCCTCAAAATTTACCTAAAGGAAATAGATGCAAAAACTACTCCAGCATCTCCAACTTGCGCTCCCACGTGGCCTCCTCAGCACCACGGTGCCTCCACAACACCTTAACAAGCTCAACCATCTTACCACGCAGAACCTTACTATTGGTGTCAAGAATCTCTGCTGGTTCCTCATCATAAGATAGATCTGGCCTCAACTCAATATCCTTCACAGGCACAACATTCGATGGATTCGACCGATACCTCTACAACATCGAAACATGAAACACATCATGAATCCTCTCCAACTCAGGAGGTAACCTCACACGATAAGCCATAGGACCCACATGGTCAACAAACTCGTATGGTCCAATAAACCTCGGGCTAAGCTTCCCTTTTTGTCCAAAATGCATCACCTTCTTCCAAGGCGATACTTTAAAAATACTCGGTCACCAACAACATACTCTACATCCCTACGCTTCAAATATGCATAGGATTTCTAACGATTCGAAGCTTCTCTCAAGCGCTCACATATCAACTTCACTTTCTCATTCGTGCCTTTCAAGATATCAGGCATGGAAACATGCTTTTCCCCAACCTCAGACCAACACACGGGTGTACGAAACTTCCTACCATATAACGCCTCGTACGGTGCCATCTATATACTAGCTTGGTAATTATTATTATAAGCAAACTCTACCAAGGACAATTGTTTTTCCCACGTTCCCTAGAACTCAATGACACAACATCTCAACATATCCTCCAAGACCTGGATCACACGCTCCGACTGACCATCTATTTGAGGATGATAAGAAGTACTGAAATTCAGCCGAGTTCCTAGAGCACGATGCAAGCACACCCAAAAACTTACTATGAAACGAGGATCTCTATCCAAAACTATAGATTTGATCACCCCGTGCAAACGCATAATCTCATAGATGTACAGATCAGCCAGCCTATCCAAGGTATACGTCGTATGCAATGGCACAAAATGTGCAAACTTCGTAAACCAATCAACAATCATCAAAATAGAATCTTTTTTTGTCAGTGTCAAAGGTCACCCAGACACAAAATCCATGGTGATTCTTTCCCACTTCCGTTCTGGTATCCTCAAAGTTTGCAACAACCCAGAAGAAAATTGATGCTCAGCCTTTACCCACTGGCACACCATGCATCGAGCAATATAATTAGCCACACCTTTCTTTAGACCAACCTAATAGTACTATTCCTTCAAGCCACGATACATCTTATTACTATCGGGATGCATAGCAAAAGGGCTAGCATGTGCTTCGGTCAAAATGATACGCCTCAACTCCTAATCATCAGGCACCACAATTCGACCTTTAAAACACAACACTTCATCATCATTAAAATGAAAATCCGTAGGATTTCCATCCATGATATCCTTCACATGCGGTACCTAACTCTCATCATACGATTGCTTCTTCTTAATCAAATGTGACAAGGACGGTTTCACTTGTAACTTAGCCAATAGCCCACCGTCACACGTCACACTCAACCGAGCAAACATAGCTCCCAACTCCACAGCAGCTTTCCTACTCAAAGCATCCGCCACAATGTTAGCTTTACCCGGATGGTACTCTATGGTCAGATCATAATCCTTAAGAAACTCCAACCATCTCCGTTGCCTAAGATTCAACTCCTTCTGCAATATCAGATACTTCAGACTTTTATGATCCGTATAAACCACACATTTCTTGCCATAAAGGTAATACCTCTAGATTTTCAAGGCAAACACAACTGCAGCAAGCTCAAGATCATGAGTAGGGTAATTATGCTCATGCGCCGTCAACTGTCTCAATGCATACGCAACTACCTTACCATCTTGCATCAATACACAACCAAGCCTGATATAGGACGCATCACTATAAACAATGAACTCTTTTCCTGATTCAGGCTGAACCAAGACTAGAGCTCGTGTCAAAGATTCCTTCAACCTTTCAAAAGTCCGTTACCTATCCTTCGACCACTCAAAGCGAACATTCTTTTGCAACAACTTTGTCAAAAGAGCAGCTAAACTATAGAACCCCTCAACAAACCTACGATAATAACCATCCAACCCAAGGAAACTCCGAACTTATGTCACAGATTTAGGCACCTTCCAACTCATCACAGCCTCAACTTTGTGCGGATCAACACTAATTCCCTCGGCCGACAAAACATGCCCAAGGAAAATAACCTCCCTAAGCCAAAACTCACATTTACTTAACTTGGCATACAATTGATAGGCCAACAACATCTGAAGCACAACCCGTAAATGTCTATCATGATCCTCTTCGGTACGAGAGTACACAAGGATATCGTTGACAAACACAACCACAAATTGGTCTAAAAAATCATGGAACACCCGATTCATCATGTCCATAAAAGCAGTCAGAGCATTGGTAAAACCAAACAGCATCACCAAGAACTCATAATGCTCGTACCTCATAAGAAAAGCTATCTTGGGCACATCCACATCTTTCACCTTCAACTGATAGTACCCAAACCTCAAATCTTTCTTAGAGAACACCGACGTACCCCTGAACTAATCAAACAGATCATTTATCTATGGTAAAGGATAATTGTTCTTTATTGTTAACTTGTTCAGTTGCCGATAGTCTATACACATCCACAACGTACCATCATTCTTCTTCACAAACAACACCGGTGCACCCCACGGTGAAGTACTAGGTATAATGAAACCTCGATCAAGCAACTCCTGCAGTTGCGTCTTCAACTCCTTCAATTCTTTCGGGGCCATGCGATATGGAGCAATAGACACAAGTGTCATATTCGCAAAGATCTCGATGCCAAACTTAACCTCACGATATGGTGGCAACCCCGGCAACTCTTCCAGAAAAACACCCAGAAACTCACATACGGTGCGAATATCCTGCACCCTCAACTTCTTCGAACTAGGATTCATAATATAGGCCAAGAAAGTCTGACATCCAAAATCCATCATTTGACGCGCTTCCAAAGCTGAAACAGTATTAGATAAGAACTTAGCGTTCTCATCGACTACTACCACCTCAAGGATATCCGTTTGGCCTCAAAATCCACCACAGCCATGTGCTCGGTCAACCAATCCATGCCCAAGATAACGTCAAAGCCATAGAATGGCAACTCCATCAAATCCACGGCAAATTCATGTCCATGAACCATAAACAGACATCTACGATACAACCTCCTAACCACAACTGTCTCCCCAAGAGAACTAGTCACTCTAACACCCACATTAAGAATTTCAACAAATATATCAAGCAACTGTGCATGCTCACTCAAGATGTATGAATGGGTAGAACCAGAATCAACCAACAAATACAACTGCAAAGACTGTAAAGAGAATGTACCTGCAATCACATCGGTGTCATTGAAACCCTCATAGTGCGCATACACCCTAGCCGGTCCACCTCCCTCAGCTGGATAGCAACGGTATGAGCCGCAGTCCTCTGCCCATCATTCTTACGCTGAAATAGCCCACGACCATGACCACGGCCTCTTTGCGGAGCAACAACAGGTGCAGCACCCTTCCCACCTCCTACTAACAGTGGACAATCATGCCTTAGATAGTCGCCAGACCTATAACTCCAACAAGCATTGGCCACAACAGCCGCTGGTGCCTGACCCTCTCTAGCCAAAGGTGGGCAATCTCGCCTATGATGATCACGTGATCCACAAGCCCAACAGGCATTGTGCGGAGCTCTAACCTGGATACCTTGCCCTTACGTTCGACGACCTACAACACCTCCACCAAGCCTTGGCTCAGGGTGATACCTCCTATCGCGGTGTCTCTTGGCCAAACCACCGCCAAAATTGGAATTAGCCGCTCTTTTACTAGAGCTAAAGCCTTGGGACCTAGAAGCCAAACCAAGGTTCTGCTCAACATCCTTGGCTCGTGTCACCAACACATCAAAATCTGTGTAATCAGCAGTGAGCATGTATGTCTTGACCTCCTACACGAGCCTGTACCAGAAACGATCAAATCTCGTACGCTCGTCTGGAACTAACTCAGGTGCATACCGGCTCAACCTTCCAAAATGCCCTTCATAGTCAAATACAGACATACTACCCTGCACCAAAGCCATAAACTCATGATTCCTCTCGTCCTGATACCGGACTCCCATGTACTTCTTCCGAAAAGCACCACAGTTACATCCTCGTCACCATCTCGAATATCATGGTAGTCCACCATGATACATATCACCCTGTAATAGGGACACAGCACAACCTAGCTTACGAGCATCAGAACAACCCATCTGGCCCAGTATCCTCTTCGTACTGGCCAACTAATCCTCGAAAGCCTCAGGTGCTAAACCATGAAACTCAACTCTGCCTAGACTACAAACCCTACCCAACCACTGGTGCCGGCACATGAACACCTGTAACTGTTGCTTGGAACACACCAGTCATAGCTTGAACCAAAGGCGCCATGTCACCCATCCCTGGCCCAGCTGGCATAGGTGGTACTTGTTCCACGTTTGTAGGTGGATTAGGTGGGGGTGGTGGCAACCCCTTAGGAGGTACATCAACTTCCTCGTTTCTCTGACCAACGGTAGCAGCAATTGTACCAGATTGCAACTCTCTCCTCAGTCTCATCATGTTAAAAATATATCTAAGGCATGATAATCATTTCAAAATAAAAACAGTCAGGCCAGCTTCAAGCAAGGATCCAAGACTTCCATTTCAAAATCATATCATTTCAGACTATAATAATAATAAGGCAATGGTTTCCCGAATTTCCCCTCAACATGGCATAAAGCAACCACCTTGTATATTACAATCACCGTGCATATCAAACAACATATACAAATCACAACAACATTACAATAACCATACTAACTCCCAATTATCGCAAACCTGGCTTTGATACCACCAAATGTAACCCCCTCGACCTAGCTTAGTCACAAGACCGAATCGAGTGAGCTATATTAGGTTTACCGAAGTAAACCGCGAAGAATTAAACCCAAAAAACGTCCATTTTTTCTTTATCTTCTCTAGATGAACAATTATTATCCTACATGTACATACTAGTCACAGGTGAAAAACCAACTCAATCAGGCGTGGAATTGACATCCAATTGATCATAAATGCAATTTAGGGACCAAATTGAAAATTCAGAAAACTACAGGGTCTTAGCTCATTTTTATATTACCTATCTTTAATTAAACAGGTTTCATGCTTACATGTCGAAAACCAAATCAAAAAGGTCATCCAAACTCATTCAATTGCATCCACAACATTCAGGGACCAAAACGCAAGAAAATAAAACTTCAGAATATTCCAAATAACCAACTTAACTGTCACCGTACCGGTACAGAAAAGGGGTGCTCTGATACGCCTTCATTATTTCAAACACCAAAATTGCAGTAGCCAAACTCGTTCTGATACACTATCGTGTATCAAAATGCCCTTCATAAAAATACTATACCGTATCGAAACTCCTCCCAAAGTACCGAAACACTGGGCAATTTTGCCTAGGCCCATACTGAAATAGTTGCCCGAGTATCGGTACGCTAAGCCTAGAATGGCTTACTTGTACCGAAACAGGGATATCCGTACTAGTATGCCTGGGCATGTAATGTCCATTCTTGTTGGTTTAACATGCTTTTGACCATACCAAAACACCCCAACATGCTTCAGACATACATCCAACATACTTAAGGATCAATCCACATTAGAACAGCTCAGTTTCAACATCAATTCATGGCATCATACTTCAAACGTAAATCTAGAGGCATGCTTCCTAAAAACCAATCAAGCAAGACATGAAACTTCAAACCATCACCACAAACAATCTACAATGGCCATTTACAATCCAAGAGCAACAAAACAAACTTGGTCAAACAGGGAGTTTTACAAAAAACCTTCCAAAACAACAACGGAACCCCATTGCCCTTATTACTTATAGTCTAATCCAAAAACATACTTTGGTTACCAAGTCTTGTTGTGATCCCTTACTTCCCGCTACCTTCCAAGCCTTTAATTCTATGCATTGATGGACAAACAGAGCGTAAGCACACTAGACTTAGTGAGGAGTACTCAAAAACAAAACGCCATCAATGCATTTAAAACTATTTCTCAACATCATATTGAAATATCATTTCAATCATCTTTATAAACATTATCATGCCTTGAAAACCATGCGCTTAACATCTTTAAAAACAATCATATTAAACCATATGCAACATGTATCATTAACCAGCAGTAAATCCCATTGCTAAACCTCAATTTAAGCCTTCCCATACATAACGACCATATGCAAAGCTTAAAGAGTAAACATGTATAAATCCCATTATACAACATAAACCATTTCAATGACACATCAACAATTATATTGGCATACAAGTGATCATTGACCAAGTTCCTTTACCAAAATAGTTCATCGTATACATGGATTCAATAAGTGTTCTTCCAACACTTCAAGCCATCTCAACCGGAATAGTGATACAATCACAATCGTGGTACATTACGATCGAGTAACCCACGGGGACACCAACCCCACTCATCGATTAGATGCTTAACCCACTAACGAGAGTTTACAGTACCATATAACCCCTTGACCGTTAGGGTACTTGGATAGCGTTTTCGGTACACCAAATAAAAACCCCTCAACATCCAAGGTGACTTATTATAGTGCACTATCAATCCTATGGCCGACCAACTATATCCGATAACAATTTTTAAAACACATCACTTGCCAATATAATTCACCATTTGCCATTAACCTCACTGTTTTTAACAAGAATTTAACCAATCCATTTTCTAAAGCAACAAACCATGCTTTAAACACAAGTATAAACCATATACTTACAAGGATCACTTACCATGCGCATCCTTCAACATTTCATGCTCAAAATTAGTAACTCATATACTTTAAATCATGCTTAAACAGTAGGTTTAATGTAAATCAAAACAAGTGCAAAAAACCATTTCATTAAAGCACGACCGAGAGAGAAAACCACGTTATACTTACTTTCGAGTTTAAACCAGCTTTTCAAGCTTAGTTTAAACTCCCATAAACCACTTTTAAAACATTTCAAAGCTAGAATCCATGTTCTTACTCACCGATACACGAAACCTCAATTCGCCAACGCATAATCAAGCGTCCGAAGCCTCCAAAGCTTCACCAATCACCTCCGGATCCAACTCCCCAATTTTAACCACATTATAATAGAGGATTAATGCATCTCAATGCATTCAAAACACTGCAACAACAAATCCACACGAATTTCCACCATCCTCTCACAATTACACAACCACAACAACCGAAAAATCATCTAACTCCTTCCAAACACGACCCAGCCACAAACTAACAATCTAACACTTCCATAATCATCAATTAACACTTAAAAACAAGATTAATTCATCCAAATACTTCCAGCAATTATACAGCCACCACAACTCCACAAAAACACAAATCTAACTACTTTTACAACTAGGGATTCAAGAGTTTCGGGATTTCATTGTTAAAATAAACTTATCAACAATATAATACATCCAAAATATGTTTAAAATCAATCTTCAACACTGGAAAATAGATCCAATTCGGATCTTCCACTATTTTATCAATTTTACCTAATTAAATTAATTAATAATTATAAAAACACAAAATTAGTTTATAAATCATAAATCAAGAATCAAATACTTGGGAATATCAATAAAGAACCATCAATAGAGGAGAAGAACGAACCTTACCTCTATTGTGTGATTTCTCCCTCAATTGCTTGTTTAAAGCTTGAAAAACACAAGAATTCAATAAGGTTTTGTAAATCAAAAATAAATAATCAATTACAAATCAAGAAATTAAGAAAACAAGCCTATCACCTTTGTGATTTGATGAAAGTAAGAGTGTTTGGTAGAAAAGAAGTAGAGAGGAAAGTTGAGAGAAAAGTTACATCAAATTTCTTTAAAAGTTATAACTAACTTTAATATCTAGAATCCCTTTTAATTATCTTTTAAAACACATGTTAAAATGACTTAATTGAAAGGAGAAATTACCAGAAAAAACTTGGTAAAATAGATCCTTAAGTATTCTAAGAATTTGATCCTTTTCATTTTAGTCACCTTTAAAAACAACTTCCAAAAATTACATTTGGTCACTAACCAAAATGTCACCTTTCCAAAACCCATTTTCCAAAATTGATTTCACCGATATTAATCATATATTAAAATATAATTTTTAACCATTTTTCCATATTTTTACCTTATCAAAAAATATTTACTCCCTAATTCGACTCAAATCCTTAATTCGGTCCACCGGACCATCTAACAAGCCACAAAACCGCTAGGCCCAGAACCGGGGTGTTACATGCGAGACGTGGGGGAAATGGTGCTGGTCGAGGATCAGATGGGCAGAGTACCCAGGTTCGGTCAGCGCATAATGTTTGTTGGGTTTGTAGAATGCAGGACCATTTGAGGCGAGATTGCCCGCGTTTGGACAGAGAGGGGCAGACTCCTGCAGTTGTGGCTGTGAATTCTTGATGGAGTTGTAGATCTATGGAACACATGAGACGTGATTATCCATTGCTTGATAGGGTTAGACAGGCACTTGCACCTATTGTGGCACCATCGAGAGGCCGTGGGCGCGGACGAGGTAGTTTCCAATAGAGGGAGGAAGGACAGAGGAATGTTGCACACGCAGTGGCAGCTGGCTAAACTGACGGTGGTGGGCCAGTAAGGGTTTATGCGTACCGTGAAGAGAGCAATGACATGGACGTAATAGCAGGTACTTTTACCTTACATTCTATGTCATTATTATCTCTAATAGATTCTGGCTCTACTCATTCATATATTTTGCATGAGAATGCACATTTGCTTGATATATCAGTAGAAATGTTAGATGTGGGTATGCATGTAATGAGTTCTTTTAGAGAGATGATTATTACGAGAAAGTTGTATAGGAGGTGCCCTTTGATGGTGCAAGGTCATGTGTTTGTGGCTGATCTGATAGAACTGCCGATTTATGGCTTCGATGTGATCTTGGGTATGGACTGGCTGTCTGAACATCGGGCTGTGGTTGAATTTGAGATTAAGCGATTTTCAATTAAACTTGCTAACGGTTATGAAGTGGTCATTGTGGGAAAGAATGTTAAGTTCTTGTATAATTTTGTTTCAGCCTTGGAAGCGCAAAAGTTGCTAGAATATGGGTGTCAGGCATATCTGGCTTGCATTATGAACCCGAATATGGAATAAGTGCATACTAGAGATATCTGTACTTTTGTGATTTTTTTGGTGTGTTTTCGGAGGAATTGCAAGTATTGCCACCGGATAGAGAGGTAGAGTTTTGTATTGAGATGTATACAATCTCGCTCTAGTGTCAATTACAATGTATCAGATGGCACCAAAGGAGTTGAAAGAGTTGAGGACGCAACTTCAGAAGTTGTTAGACCGTAGCTTTATCTAACCTAGTGTTTCACCTTGGGGAGCACTAGTGTTATTTGTAAAAAAATTAGGATGCAACTTTGAGGATGTGTGATAAGTGTTCAAAAGTACTATTTTTCTTACCCTTTTTACTCATATTATTGTTAGACTTAGGCTCATATTAGTTGCATAGTTAGCCATTCATGCATTAATCCATGTTTCCTTCCATCGTTGAGCTTGATTACATAACTTGGTAGTTTTTGTGGAAAAGATGGTGCTTTGGTGTGCTTTGTGTGTGCAGGATCACTTGCCAAAGCAATGCCGAGCTAGTTGTCAGGGCAATGCATGAAGGATATGCCGAGCTAGTTGCTAGGGCAATGCATGAAGGAGACGCTGAGCCAGTTGCCATGGTAATTGTCGACAAAGAGAAAATGCAATAGGGATTTCGAAATTGATGACTATACAAGCCCAAGATGACGTGGAGCAAAGCCCAAACCCAAAGGAATTTGATTTCCATGCAGAGATTAAAGAAGAATTAAATTCCAATAAGATAGGAGAAGTTCTAGTAAGAATACAATTATAATAAAGAATTATATTCTTTAAAGATAATTTAATTCCAACTCAAACTCCTCCACAAAGAAGGACTTTGGCCTAGCCCTATAAATAGCAAGGAGATTTCGACAAGATGGAGAGAGAGCATTAGGACAAATTTCGATAAGACCAAGAGAGGAAGCAAAGGGAATTTTCGGCAAGCATCTAGGGCAAGGGATTTTCGACAAGCTTCATCTTTTCTTCCTTGTTCGATTGGGTTCATGCTAGGGATTGTTTATCTTGTGTTTCTTTGGAACCTAGCCATGAACTAAATCTACTTGGCTATGGTTGTTGTGTTTTGTGGTTGTGAGAAACTATTGGTTTTTGTTTAGGTAATAAGAGTTTGCACTTTTCTATTTCAAGGTTTATTCATTCTTGGTTCTTATTCTTGTTTGCGAGTGAATTGGGAGAGGATCTCGTGATTTCATCTATTTATCTAATATCGGGAGAGTTAGATTCAAGAAACGAATGAATATGATCTTTATTCAATCCAATGATGGTGAAGATTAATCCGGCTTAGGAATAAGTTAAGGATTTCAATGGCTAAGAGGAGAGCAAGATTGGTTGTTGTTCACCCTTGATACACGCAGGGATGTATTATCAAGGCATGCACAAGTAGCTAGAGTTTCAACTTAGGGATAAGAAGAAACCATTGAAGAACGCTCTGCCGAACCTTGAAGGTTGCTGCCCAGACGCCCAAGTAGTTGCCCAACTAGTTGCCCAGGCAACCCCGTTGTGCAAGTTGCCACGGCAACTGAGTTGCCCATGCACTCTTTTACCAAAATGATCCAATCGGCTATCACACCTCAACTCATGATAACCTGGCCTATCTCTCTCTCATTCGATCTCATCTTTTCATTTACTTAATTGCTTTCTAGATTAGTTATTAGTTAAAACTTCTATAATCCTTTACTTGTGTTTTTACTTTTTACAGTGTAAGAGACTAGATTCTTGAAGTGGCACCAATCCCTGTGGAGACGATATCTTTTATACTATAACTTGCGACGTGTATACTTGCACATTTGCGTAACACTTATTATGCTCAACAAGTTTTTGGCGCCGTTGCCGGGGATTGGCAATAGCGACTTTGTTTTTATTTTCTTTCACTTTCTTTTTATTTTTCTTGTTTAAAATTCAAAGGGCTAACAAACTTTGGTTTTGCATTGGTATATGACCAGGGTGAGACCGACTTCACCAAAATATCCCTTTGATCCAGAAATCGAGCGAACCTTACAAAGACTTAGACGAAGGATAAGAGAAGCAATGGCAAATCAAGACGGCAATATGAATCAAGATGTTCGAGCAGGAGGAGGAGTGATTCTTGCACGAAACAGAACTATTCGAGACTATCTTGAAGAAGATCTTGATGGACTTAACCCAGGAGTTGTCGCACCTGAAATTGAAGCCGACCACTTTGAGTTGAAACCGGTAATGTTTAATATGATCAACACAATTGGTCAATTTGGCGGCTCAGCAACTGAAGATGCACGGCAACATCTGAAATTTTTCCTCAAGATTTGCAACTCGTTCAAAATACACGGAGTCACCCCCGATGTCTTACGATTAAGATTATTCCCCTATTCACTGAGGGATAGGGTGAAAGCATGGTTGAATAGCATTCATGCCGGATCCATAGCATCTTGGACTGATCTTTGTCGTGATTTCCTTGCTAGATTTAATCCTACAAATTTGACTGATAAGCTTCGTAACGACATTACTTCTTTTTGGCAGGCAGATGATGAATCCATGTACGAGGCTTGGGAGCAATATAGAGAACTTCTACACAAATGCCCCATACACGGATTCCCGGTGTGGACTCAAGTAACAATGTTTTACAACGCCGTGAATACACCAACAAGGATGATGCTAGATGCCTCGGCAAACGGCATACTCCTAGATAAGTCGCCGGAAGAAGCAATGCAAATCTTAAACAGGCTGGCCAAAAATGATTATCAATTCCCATCCACTAGAAGAGGAGGAGTTAGACGCCAAGCCACAATACATGAACAAGGATCATCAGATTCAATTTTGGCACAATTGGCCACTTTAACCAAGATGGTCCAGAACATGCAAAAACCAAACAACACACATGAAGTCAAGGTAATGGATTCTTTTTGTGAGTTATGTGGTGATAACCATAATTCTTCCGAATGTATGCAGAATCCGAATCCGGCTTCTATGTGGGGAATTACAATCGAGCAACAACGTGATGTCCAATACATACAATCCAGCTTGGAAGAAGCACCCAAATTTTTCATGGAGTAATCCCAACAATGCTCTAAACCAGAACAATCAGAATGCACAAGCATCGATTCCAGCAGAGAATATGCCACGGCAACATGATGCCGAGCAACAACCGAGCGACATCTAGTTCTTTGGAAAATTTCAGTAAATGCTTTTATGATGAAAACTGAATCTTATATGGCTGAGAATAGTAATTTCATAAAAAGAATTGATGCTTTTATTAACAGGACCGAGATGAGATTGCAAAACCAAGAGGCGGCAATCAAATCATTGGAAAATCAAGTCGGACAGTTTGCTCAAAATCTGAATACTAGACCGCAAGGAGGTTAACCTAGCGATACTGAAGTCGCAAGAGGAACTGGCCATGAGCAATGTAAGGTGATCACCACTAGAAGTGGCCAACAACTTAGAGAGGTTCAAACCCGCTCGTCAAACAAAACTCCACAAAAAGATCAGGTCGAACCTAGCGGCAAAGCCTCAGATGCCGAACCAGGAATTGTCGCAGCAACTGGCAATAAGCATGCCTCGGCAACCGACGATAAAGACGCCTCGGCAAGTTGCGATAAGCATGCCTCGGCAACCCCAGTTGATAACGCCTCGACAACTCCAAATGTCCCGATAATGTCGTCAATCAGATTTCAAACCAATGAAAGGATCGAAGATATCCGACTTCCACCACCATTCCCACAAAGGTTGAAGCGACAAAAGCAAGAATACCAATTCAAGAAGTTTCTTGATATCCTAAAGCAAGTCCACATCAACTTGCCATTGGTGGAAGCAATTAAACAAATTCCAAACTATGCCAAGTTTCTTAAAGACATTGTGTCCAAAAGAACAAGGCTAGGAGAGCTTGAAACAGTTGCCGCGACGGAGGGATGCATGGCAATGTTGCACAATCGTATGCCACCCAAGTTGAAGGATCCCGGAAGTTTCACAATACCCTGTTCCATTGGAAATCACTATGTCGGGAAAGCATTATGCGACCTTGGGGCTAGCATAAACTTGATGCCTAAATCGGTTTTCCAGAAACTAGGAATCGGGAAGGCAAGACCTACAACAGTTATGCTACAGCTAGCCGATAGATCCTATGTGCATCCAGAGGGAAAATCGAGGACATACTGGTAAAGGTTGATAAATTTATTTTTCCCACTGACTTTATTGTTTTGGATTGTGAAGCAGATGAGCATGCACCCATCATTCTCGGGAGACCATTCCTAGCAACAGGGAGAACCTTGATTGATGTTGAAAAGGGAGAACTCACAATGAGGGTGAATGACCAACAGGTCAAACTAAATGTGTTTCAAACACTAAGGCCTGCCGATGATCCAGAAGCATGCCGATGATCCAAAAGAATGCCAACTACTTCATGCCACAGCAGAGTTTAACTTCGATGAGGAATTTAGTTGCCTCGGCAACTACATTGCCGATCAAGAGGAACATGAGGAGTATGAAGAACCGGTCGATGAGGAACAACCAGAAGAGGCAAATTGGCTAGTCAACCGACCAGGTACATACTTTGAACCACTGGACTACTCAGGTAAGGAATGTAAGCTCGAAAAACCCTCTATTGAACAACCACCAATTCTTGAGTTGAAACAATTGCCAGAGCAACTAAAATATGCATATTGAGGAACCGATAATACATTGCCTGTAATTATTTCTTCTAAGTTACAGCCTGAGCAGGAAAAGAAGCTGATCAAGATGTTGAAGCTACACAAAAAGGCAATAGGGTGGACAATTGCCGACTTGAAGGGAATTAGCCCGGCGGTGTGCTTGTACAAGATCTTGTTGGAAGATGATCACAAACCTTCAATTGAGGCCCAGATGAGACTGAATCATGCCATGAAAGGGGTTGTAATGAAAGAAATCATCAAGTGGCTTAACGCCGGCATTATATACCCTATCTCTGATAGTACGTGGGTAAGTCCGGTACAATGTGTATCGAAAAAGGGAGGTATAACAGTGGTAAGCAATGAAAATAATGAACTTATCCCAACCAGGACTGTGACCGGTTGGAGGGCTTGTATGGACTATCGAAAGCTAAACAAAACCACTAGGAAAGATCACTTCCCATTACCCTTTATTGATCAAATGCTTGACCGTCTTGCAGGTAAACCCTTTTATTGTTTTCTTGATGGTTATTCAGGTTACAATCAGATTGCCATAGCACCAGAAGATCAAGAAAAGACAACCTTCACATGCCCATATGGTACTTATGCCTTCCGAAGGATGCCGTTCGGATTGTGTAACTCCCCGGTAACCTTCCAAAGATGCATGATGGCACTCTTTTCAGACATGGTCGAAGACTTCCTTGAGATCTTCATGGATGATTTTTCAGTTTTTGGTAATGACATCGACGGCTGCCTCGACAATTTAGAGAGGGTGTTGGCAAGATGCGAAGAAACGGATTTAGTCCTCAATTGGGAGAAATGCCACTTTATGGTAGATGAAGGAATAGTGCTCAACCACAAAATTTCATCCAAGGGAATTGAAGTAGACAAAGCCAAGGTGGACGTGATCGAGAGATTACCCCCACCAAATTCGGTTAAAGGAATTCGAAGTTTTCTCGGACATGCAGGTTTTTACAGGAGGTTCATTCATAATTTTTCTAAAATCACTAAACCCTTGTGTAATCTGCTTGAACATGATAAAGTCTTCGATTTTGATGATTCTTGCACTCAAGCATTCGAAACCCTAAAGAAAAAGCTTGCCTCGACACCCATTGTCATTCCACCAGATTGGACACTACTTTTTGAGCTCATGTGTGATGCAAGTGATTTCGTGGTAGGAGCAGTCCTAGGCCAACGCACAGGTAAGACCTTCCATGTGATATACTACGCTAGTAAAACTCTTAATAGTGCTCAAGTGAATTACACAACAACGGAGAAAGAGTTACTAGCTGTAGTTTTCGCATTTGACAAGTTCCGATCATATTTAATTGGTACAAAGGTAATTGTTCATACGGACCATTCGACAATCAAATACTTATTTGCTAAAAAGGATGCTAAACCTCGTTTGATTCGTTGGACATTACTTTTACAAGAATTTGATATTGAGATTAAGGACAGGAAAGGAACAGAAAATCAAGTGGCCGATCACTTATCACGTTTGGAACTCAATAGGGAGGAGGACGCGGATCTAGAGATATGCGATGCATTCCCGGATGAACAAATTTTAGTTGCCTCAGCAACCCTTGACGCCTCGGTAACCCTCGACGCCTCGGCAACCCTCAATGCCTCGGCAACCATGGATGCACACGCCTCGGCAACTCTCGACGCCGCAACAGTCTTTGACGCGCACGCCTCGGCAATCTTGGGAGCAGTCGCCACGGTAGCACATGCCTCGGCAATACCCTGGTACGCGGTTCCGCCATGATGCTAAGCATTACTTTTGGGACGAGCCTCTTTTGTTTAAACAATGTGCAGATCAGGTTATACGCCGATGTGTCCCTGAAGAAGAGCAACAGAATGTACTCCGTCAATGCCATTCTTCACCCTATGGAGGACATTTTGGAGGAACTCGTACCGCGGCCAAATTTTTGCAATCCGGGTTGTATTGGACAACATTGTACAAAGATGCCCAAGACTTTTACAAGCAATGTGATCGTTGCCAAAGGACAGGCAATATCTCTAGACGACATGAGATGCCACTCCAGAACATCATTGAGGTGGAATTGTTCGATGTATGGGGGATCGATTTTATGGGACCTTTCCCATCTTTATTCGGCAACCTCTACATCTTACTTGTCGTCGACTATGTGTCTAAATGGGTGGAGGCAGCTGCAGTTCCCAACAACGATTCAAAGACCGTGCAACGATTCTTGCAGAAAAATATATTTACACGGTTTGGGATGCCAAGAGCAATTATCAGTGACGAAGGCAAGCATTTTGAAAACAGACTAATTGCCAAGATGTTGCAACGCTTCGGCATATCACACAAGATCGCCACGGCATATCACCCACAAACCAACGGGAAAGCAAAAATTTCCAACCGGGAGTTGAAGGGAATACTCGAGAAAGTCGTAAATCCCTCAAGGAAGGATTGGTCATTAAGACTAGATGACGCACTTTGGGCATATCGCACTGCATTCAAAACACCCTTAGGTATGTCCCCCTTCCGACTTGTCTATGGTAAAACATGTCATCTATCGGTGGAAATCGAGCACAAGGCGTACTGGGCAATCAAGACCTTGAATATGGATTGGGAAAGTGCCGGACAAAAGCGCTTGATGGATCTCAATGAGATAGAAGAATTTCTTGCACTCGCCTATAACAATGCACGAATCTACAAGGAGAAAACAAAGCGATGGCACGACAAGAAACTATTGCCACAGCAATTCACGCCAGGGCAACTAGTTCTCCTATTCAATTCTCGGCTAAAAATTTTCTCGGGAAAGCTGAAATCAAGATGGTCGGGACCATTTGAAGTCGTCAAACCATTCTCCCATGGCGCCGTGATAATCAAGTCCATCGCTGACAACCATGAATTCAAAGTTAATGGACAAAGATTGAAACACTACAATGGTGCCCATATGGAACGTAACAAGGAAGTGGTCAACTTAGGAGATGCATGAGCATGCTCTACCTTTTTGATATTTTTATTTTTATTTTTATTTATTTTTATTTTTATTTTTCGATTATTTAATTATTTTATTTTATTTTCCGATTTTTTTATTACTTTATTATTTTTCCGATTATTAGTAGTTTTAGGATAGATTTTTTTTTATTCAAGTTTAAGAATCCTATTACACATCTTTATTTATTTTCTTTATTAGTTTATCTTTAATTTTAATCCTTATTTGATTTGTCTTTGAATTGTAGGAAAAGAAGTTCAAGATAAAGAAGGATTTCTAAACCAAGTAGGAAAACATCTTCAACAAGGAAACTAAGGGGCTGAATCTAAGGCTTATATAAAGCCTCCAACTCATCCTAACCAAAACCCCTTTGTCGAAAAATTCCACCAAACCCTAAACCCTTTTTCGTTTTCCCCTAATCCCACCCACCTATCTTTTCTATAAAACCCATCACTCTTAACCTATTCCTACTTCCTATCTTGCAACTTTTTAGTTTCTTTTCTTTTCTTTTCTATGTTTTTACTCACAACCAAGATCATCCATGGCATCCAAGATTAAACTTTTAGTTCATCCAAGTTCCTCCAAAGAACCAAGATACAAGAAGTTTGCTACACCGGTGGTTCAAGAAAGATTTCAATCCAAGTTTGAAAGCCGGAAGATTCATGAAGAACAAGGCTTTGAATACTCCAACTCTCATCAAGATTTCGGCCTTGAACCATTCATCTTCAAGAGGATTGCACATCAAAAGTGGCAAATCTTTTGCCATCAACCGGAACCGGGTAACATCTCATGGGTAAGAGAATGCTATGCTCACTCACCTAACCCGGATAGTCCTTATGTTTGTGTTCGTGACAAGGCCATACTTATAAGTCCCGAAAGCATCAACACCCTTTTACGGACTTTACATTGAGAAGGACGAGCATCAAGCCTTCGTTGATCAAATCAATCCCAAGCAACTCGACAAGGTGCTTCAAGAGCTCACTCAACCGGGAACTCATTAGAATGACAGTAAATACAAGGGCACGGTAAATCGCCTTCGGCTTAAACCCGAGGCAAAACTATGGAATAAGTTTGTTAAAACTTCTTTAATGCCCTCCGCACACAATACTACCGTTGATATACCACGTCTTTTGCTCATACATTCTATTTTGCATAATCGCATCATTAACATTGGAAAAATTATTTGTGATGAGATTTTTGTATGTAGCTCAAAAGATAAAGGTTCTCTTTTCTTCCCTTGCTTAATTTCTAACCTTTGCAAGGAGATGCATGTCCCGAGTGAGTCCACCGATGAAAAGGCCCTACCCAAGTCTGGTTGGAATCAAGCACTAATACGAAAGCTAATGGGAGAGGCACCGGGAGATTCTTCAAGGCCTCCAATGGTCACGGCAACTCCTGCCGCCGCGGCAATCCCTAATACCCAAGCACCTAACGCCAGGGCAACTCGGCCACCAACCCCGGGAAACTTTGAAGCACTTTTGCACCTATTGGCAAGCCGCCTAAGGCAAATTGAAGATCGGTAACTAATGTTCATGCGGTACATGAAGGAGCACAACAATGCCATCACCCAAGTCATCCTAGAAAAGTACCCGAACAATCGCGTGCCATTCCCAATCTTTCCCATCGAGATCCTTGCCCCGGCAACCAATGAAGCAGTCGCCACGGCAACCAAGGAAGCTGACGCCACGGCAACCAACCCTGAAGATGCCACGGCAACCAAAGCTAAAGACATCCCGGCAACCACTGCAAAAGCCAAAGTTAAAGCACCTATGCCCGAATCAACTCCTACGGAATCATTTTCTGATTTTTTAGATTCGGACGAGTCCTCCATTGAACCAATAAAGACCGCACCAATTGAATACTCCAAGTGAAAAGCCATTGACATTGATGAAGAGGACGATGAGGACAACCTCGTACGAGGATCAATTCTACCACCGGCAACAAGAAAACAACCATCGCGTTCAAGCAAGAGAATCAAGACACCGACTAGAAGGAGACTAATCATCTGCGGTGACGAACTCTCGGAGTAAGTCTTCGTATGCATTTTTATTTTTATTTTTATTTTTCGTTATTTTTATGCATGCATTGAGGACAATGCCTCACTTGAGTTTGGGGGGGATTGTTATTACCATGTTTAGTTTCATTCATCTTAAAGTATTACATTTAGGATACATAAATCGCTTGCCATGCCTTTAATTGGAACAAGATTTGCTTAGATTTGATGAATATTCTATGATGACTTTGCCAATGCACTTAATTGATAGAATTTTTATTCTAGGATAACCATGGAAAAACTTAGAATTTTACTATGATGCTAAATTTGATGAATCATTGTTGTGGTTTGATTGATTTAAGGAATTCTAGTGAATTTAGGTTGATAATTAACAAATTGGGCGATTATAATAAAAATTGGATGAATGCTAGAGGTGCCCGAAATTGGCTCTAGCATGTGCTAAAAAAATTTCACTAGAGGTGCCCGAAACTGGCTCTAGGATGTGTTAAAAAAAATTAACTAGAGGTGCCCGAAACCGGCTCTAGTCGATTAAATTAACTTAAGAAAACTAAAAACAAAACACTAGAGGTGCCCGAAATTGGCTCTAGTTAAAACATGTTAAAAAGAACCCAATGAAGTAATTTGAAAACCTATTGTTTGCATAGAATCCGAAAAATCAACTTGCACACAACTCCGCACACACTCACAAGCATTATAGTTTGATTCCGGGTAATTCCTAAGTTTTCTGAAGAAATAAAAAGCCAATCATACTTTGTGCCCCGGTTCAGAGAATTGAAATCAAGTTCAAAGCTAAGTTTGTGAAAGTTGAAGTCTTGGCAGGCAATTATGAGTTTACATTGCTTGAGGACAAGCAATAGTTTGAGTTTGGGGGTGTGATAAGTGTTCAAAAGTACTATTTTTCTTACCCTTTTTACTCATATTATTGTTAGACTTAGGCTCATATTAGTTGCATAGTTAGCCATTCATGCATTAATCCATGTTTCCTTCCATCATTGAGCTTGATTACATAACTTGGTAGTTTTTGTGGAAAAGATGTTGCTTTGGTGTGCTTTGTGTGTGTATGTGCAGGTTCACTTGCCAAAGCAATGTCGAGCTAGTTGCCAGGGCAATGCATGAAGGATATGCCGAGCTAGTTGCCAGGGCAATGCATGAAGGAGACGCCGAGCCAGTTGCCATGGTAATTGTCGACAAAGAGAAAATGCAATAGGGATGTTGAAATTGATGACTATACAAGCCCAAGATGACGTGGAGCAAAGCCTAAACCCAAAGGAATTTGATTTCCATGCAGAGATTAAAGAAGAATTAAATTCCAAGAAGATAAGAGAAGTTCTAGTAGGAATAGAATTATAATAAAGAATTATATTCTTTAAAGATAATTTAATTCCAACTCAAACTCCTCCTCAAAGAAGGACTTTGGCCTAGCCCTATAAATAGCAAGGAGATTTCGACAAGATGGAGAGAGAGCATTAGGGCAAATTTTGACAAGACCAAGAGAGGAAGCAAAAGGAATTTTCGGCAAGCATCTAGGGCAAGGGATTTTCGACAAGCTTCATCTTTTCTTCCTTGTTCGATTGGGTTCATGCTAGGGATTGTTTATCTTGTGTTTCTTTAGAACCTAGCCATGAACTAAATCTACTTGGCTATGGTTATTGTGTTTTGTGGTTGTGAGAAACTATTGGTTTTTGTTTAGGTAATAAGAGTTTGCACTTTTCTATTTCAAGGTTTATTCATTCTTGGTTCTTTTTCTTGTTTGCGAGTGAATTGGGAGAGGATCTCGTGATTTCATCTATTTATCTAATATCGGGAGAGTTAGATTCAAGAAACAAATGAATATGATCTTTATTCAATCCAATGATGGTGAAGATTAATCCGGCTTAGGAATAAGTTAAGGATTTCAACGGCTAAGAGGAGCGCAAGATTGGTTGTTGTTCACCCTTGATTCGCGCAGGGATGTATTATCAAGGCATGCACAAGTAGCTAGAGTTTCGACTTAGGGATAAGAAGAAACCATTGAAGAACGCTCTGCCGAACCTTGAAGGTTGCTGCCCAGACGCCCAAGTAGTTGCCCAACTAGTTGCCCAGGCAACCATCTATTAGTTGCCAAGGCAACCCCGTTGTGCAAGTTGCCCATGCACTCTTTTACCAAAAGGATCCAATCGGCTATCACAACTCAACTCACGATAACCTGGCCTATCTCTCTCTCATTCGATCTCATCTTTTCATTTACTTAATTGCTTTCTAGATTAGTTATTAGTTAAAACTTCTATAATCCTTTACTTGTGTTTTTACTTTTTACAGTGCAAGAGAATAGATTCTTGAAGTGGCACCAATCCTCGTGGAGACGATATCTTTTATACTATAACTTGCGGCGTGTATACTTGCACATTTGCGTAGCACTTATTACGCGTAATAATAATGTGCATCGACTATCGCCAATCGAACAAGTTGACGATTAAGAACAAGTATCTTTTTCCACAAACTGATGAACTGTTTGATCAATTTCGAGGTGCTACAGTGTTTTTGAAGATCGATTTGAGATCCGGGTATTATCGGTTGAAGGTTAAGGATAAAGATGTGTTGAAGGCTACTTTTCGTATGAGGTACAACCGCTATGAGTTTTGGTAATATCGTTTCGGTTGACGAATGTGCCTGCAGCATTCATGGATATGATGAATCAGGTGTTCCATGAATTGTTGGATCAATTCGTAGTAGTGTTCATTGATAATATTCTTATGTACTCAAGTACCGAGAAGGATCATGATCGAAACTTGCAGATTGTGTTGCAAACCTTGTTGGATAACCAACTTTACGCCAAGTTGAGCAAATATAAGTTTTGGATTGAGGAAGTAGTTTTTCTTGGTCATGTGTTTTAGCTGAATGTATCTGGGTGAATCCTAAAAAGGTTGAGGCGGTTCTTAATTGGAAACAACCTAAGTTGGTGACGTAAGTTTGTAATTTCTTGGGTTTGTCGGGTTATTACCGTTATTTTGTGGATGGGTTTTCAAGGGTTGCTACTCTGTTGACCAAGTTTTTGCAAAAGGATGTACGGTTCGAGTGGACGGAAGCTAGACAACAAGCGTTCGGGAAATTAAAGGAAGCTTTGACACAAGCTTCAATCATGATTCAACCTGGGTTAGGAAAAAAGTTCATGGTTTATAGTGACATATCCTACGTTCGTTTGGGGTGTGTTGATGCAAGGTGGGAAAGTTGTAGCTTATGTATCAAGGCAGTTGAAGGTACACGAGTGTAATTACCCTACGCATAATCTAGAGCTTACTGTAGTAGTGTTTGCGTTGAAGGTTTGGAGACATTACCTTTTATGGTGAGAGGTGTGTTGTATACACAGATCACAAGAGTTTGAAGTATTTGATGTCGCAAAAGGAGTTAAATCTTAAGCAATGTAGATGGTTGGAGTTGCTTAAGGATTATGATTTGACAACTAAGTATCATTCGGGCAAGGAAAATGTTGTGGCTGATGCTTTGAGTAGAAAAGCTATTGTGGAGTTGAGGGCTATGTTTGCAAGGTTGAGCATGACTCGTGATGGAGGGTTGCTGGCAGAGTTATAAGTGAAATGGTCTTTGTCATAGTTGATTAAGGAAAAACAACCTTATGATGAGACGTTGGTACCGTATGTCAAGGACATCATGAATGGAAATCCTATAAATTTTTACTTTGATGGTGATGGGGTGTTGTGTTTCAAAGATCGGATAGTGGTGCCTAGTGATGCGGAGTTGAGGCGGGTGATTTTGATTGAGACACGTGCTAATCCTTTTGCTATGCATCCCGGTAGTAATATGATGTATCGAGATTTAAAGAAAGAGTACTATTGGGTAGGTTTGAAAAAGGATGTGACTGATTTTGTTGCTAAATGTATGGTATGCCAGCGTGTGAAGGATGAACACTAGTTTCTTTTTGGGTTTTACAGCCGTTAAAAATTCCAGAGTGGAAATAGGAGAGGATCACCATGGATTTTGTGTCAGGGTTGCCTTTGACACCGACTAAAAAGGATTCTATTTGGGTGATTGTTGATCAATTTACGAAGTATGCACATTTTCTGCCAGTGCATACGACGTATACTTTGGATAGGTTGGCAGATTTCTATGTTGCTAAAATTGTGAGGTTGCACGGGGTATTTAAGTCAATTGTTTTAGATAAGGATATGCGGTTTACACCAAGGTTTTGGGGATGTTTGCATCGAGCTTTGGGTACTCGCTTGAATTTTAGTACCGTATCATCCTTAGACGGATGGCCAATATGAGCATGTAATTGATTTTGGAGGATATGTTGAGATGTTGCATCATGGAT